>OY744557.1:11961539-12397636 GCA_963556235.1 Cryptophagus acutangulus
AAAGTACAAACAAGAAAATATAACACGTTTGAAATATAAAATTATTTCAAAATATTAAAGCCATATAATATTATTTATTTGTCATCATCCGTGAGAATCTCAACATTGCCACGATTTAATCAGACTATCAATCTTTGCTATTAACGTTTATAATACTTACTTTGTTGTAAGTCGGTCACAAATATCTAAACTTATTTTTATTATATGTTTTTTATTCATAACATTTTTTAATCAGTAGATGGAACTAAACACAAAAACCAATTGACTGGTAAAGTAATGCATAAAAATGTGTTATTTATTTTCTATTTTCAATGCAATTAACATTTGAATTGCTACTGTTATTTATATTTTGTATAAATATTGATCAGAATACAAAATTAATTAATGGCAGTTGTTAAATTGTTAAGAATTTATACTAGATAATTATACCTATAATTATTTTCGGTCCATAAATAATATATTAAATAATATACATAATTAGTATATTAAACGGTATTTTCGCTATATTAAAATATAGCGAAAGCGTTTATTTATTTTTTTTAAACTGATTGAACTAAACAACACATAATATTTACAAAAAAAATTAAAATTTAATTAAAATTGAGTGGATTTTGTCATTTATTTTTCAATAATCCGTAAGAATGGGTACAATATAATTGAAAATATTTTTTTTAAAAAATCGATGATTTTAATGAAACTCGAAACAGAAATTCATTATTTATATTTCATTAAAATTTTATATATTTTTTTAAATGTTTACAGCGATATTTGTTACTGTTATATTTTATATTTTTAATAAATGATTTCAATAAAATTTTGCTAATTTCTACTGACAAATTTCTAATACAAATTAAATCAATAATCAATGATGAAAAATAAATTAAACAATTACTTAATAAAAATAAAATTTATAAATAAAATTGCAGGAATGCCTTTAACGTAATGGGTTGAGTAGTAAAACAGTGACGATTTAAGTTGTACACGATAAATATTTATAACTGAAACCATAAAACTATCTCTCGTCTAAATAAAAGCGGTAGCGTATAAAAGTTCAAGCATCGTAAATTTTGATAAAATACTTTTTGCTATGTTTTGTGGTAGAAAAAACAAACATCTACCCACAATGCGTCCAGATAATTGTCATTTTCTTGTCTGTTATTTTTTTCAAAAGCGGTAAAGTTAAAACAAAGTCTCTGAGACTACAAATGCTTTTGTTTGCTGATGATACAATGTTAAAGTATTACATGTTACTACTCTACTAAACTACTACTCTACTCTCTACTTTTCTGAAAATAAGTCTAAATATACGTTTACTTTAGGTTTTAACTGAAGTTTGCCATTATTAAATTTGGCAAAGTAACTTTATAAATTAATTGGACTCAAATTTCATCTGCTATATTATGGTATACAAACTGTCCAAGAAATCGCACTCCAGAGCAAACGAGAAGTTACGTTACATACGAATATATTTTTTTCCATTTTTTGTGGGGTTCGTAAAGGGTTGAAATTTCAATTTTGAAGTAAAATTACGTCACAATTTGAGCACGCCTCTGGCCACTATTCGACATCTAGTATTTAACGTATAATATACACTAACAGCAGTATAGAGGTAAAATAATGGGAAAAGTGGGAGAATTGTGATTTGAAATGCGCTAATCTGATTGGTTAGAAGGGTTGCTAAATTTTTTTACATGTTTTCCTGTATGTTGGTGGAATTAACGGTAAAATTTAAATTTTGGTGGAAGAACGACATGTTTGATGGAATTAGTATATTAAACGGTATATTAAATTTTATTTTGAGTAAGCAAATCGAAACTGAGGGTCAGTAAAACACACATACTAAAACGTAGATAAACAAGATAGCATTTAAATTGCATTTCATTTTAGAGACTCTACTTTACTATCTATTACATAAGTTGGGTATTACCAAAATGCAGCGGGTTTGGCGTTCTATGCTGATTGCAGTCGATGATTTCATACATCCCTGGATTTCTTCGTCTTCATTAGTAAAATTAAGTGTACCTTTGTCATCGCTGTATATTTTAATTCAACGAGTAGAAATTTTAATGTAAATATAGTTTTATAAAATTTAACACGAAATGCATAATCTAATGCTCGTGTGAGTTTTATGAATAAGTATTAAGCAAGATTATCAATATTAAATTTACCAAGTTTTAAAAATTGTTCGCTTTGCGGTAACTAAATAATCACTTTCCGTTTGATAATAATATATTATTTAACGAGCGTGTAATGATGGTTATTACTCATTCATTATAATATATAATTCAGTGGTGAAAATGTTGACTAATAAAAATGTATCGCTAGTTTCACGCCAGTCAATAGATGTCCTGAAATTATGATTGGTTGAAAATAGTTGAGTAATGAATTATTACTCGACACCCGTGAATAATGAATATCGATATATATCAGAAAACGCTTATATAAAGAAGGTAGTTTAATGGAAGGGGAAAAAAGATTATGTTTTATGAAAATAAAATCTTGAAAAGTATTTCATTTCAAATTTCCCTGAAATATAAATGTTATATTTGCTGTGGATCAATGGATTGTGTGGGCTAAAAACGCTGTTTCTAGTTAAAAAATGGACTATACTATTTATAATCAAAAATTCTATTTAAGAAAGTTTTATAAGTAGTCGTATTTTCCAATTTATAATAGCAATCTTGGGCGGCCTTTGTATTATGTTTAGTTGGATTTTAATTACATACAGGGTGATTCACGAAGGGGTACCCATTAGACGTATCTGGTAAACGAATGGAAATTAAATTTTGAAAATTTGGTTACAATAGTTTTCGCATATAATCTATCGTTTTAAAATATTTTGGAATGTATATCATTTCCGGTTATACTGGAAGTTGACACTAACTTTGTTATTTTAAATAGAACACCCTGTATATTATTATCAATTTGGGTTCTATTATGAATTTTAAGGCTAGTTTGTTCATACAACCATACCTCTATTCTTAACCATTTCTGAGATATTTAATGATTTTCCATAATTTTGACATTTTTAAAGGGTTTCTGAAAATTAATTATCTCTGAAAGTAGTGCATGTTTAACAGTAATTTTTTGTCAGCTTATTGCTGATATGATATCCTATCAAGTGAGGAAAAAACATTTAGAAAAAAATATTGGTAGGTTTTTAAATTTTTCAAAATTTAATTTCCATTCGCTTACCAGATACGTCTAATGGGTACCCCTTCGTGAATCACCCTGTATATGAGTCACTTAATTTAACGATGATTAGTGATACTTGCAATATACTAACATAATGTTATAATTCAATTTGTTAGGGCATCTATACCGTACCGATACATTTGATGTTGAAGTTATGCTTAATTAATGGAATATTGTAATCCTTCTAATAGTAGTAATATATGAAATTTTGTATATTTGATGTATTTCATGGAAGTTCTGATTAATATGTTGGAATTCAACCAGTAATTTCAATATTTCCAGTAGATACCTTACAGTTGTGATAATAGTATTGTGGAATTTGTAAATTAACTGATACATAGTTTATGACAGACGCCGTTAGTTTTGTACGGGAAAAAGTAAACTTTGCAATAAAATTTGCTGGCAAATTTAAACAATTGTAATGAATGAGTCGTTTTAATTGTACATGATAAATAATTGTGAAACATTTCTTTTATTTACAGTTTTTCATACCTACATATATTAATTAAAAATGAATCACATGAAAATTTCGAAATAATTTACGAGTGCCATGTATTTTGCAATAGTTGACATTGTAAACCGATAAATGTAATTAAATAAAATAAATTGGCTTCATTAATCACGCACAAAGGTTACTTTATACACGTATATAATGCTAAACATATCACCATATTTATTATTATTATTACAGTTCAGTTTTAGTAATTGGTCATTTGTTTTCCAAAGTGACAAAAATCGCATCGACCTATTTACACGAACATTTTCCGGGACATTTTCAGAGCATTGACATCATTGCACTCACCCTGTCCATAAGACAAATTCCACGTTGTCGTTTTGACGTGACATCATCGTACGGGCTGCAGATTCTATAAGTTCCCACGTGGCATCACAGCTGTAATCTCCGTAACGACCCATGGGCCTCCTCTGAGCTCGCGTTCCTGAGCCTCCATCATATTCCGGTCGCCAGCAACCTGCAAATATAATATTATATATTCACACGATGGGTCTCATCAATATTCATAATATTCATCAGTCGAATGGAGTCGAGATGAAATAATAATAAAAAGTTACTACGAGTATAACCATATTTTCTAGTTTTTTATTTTGCGCGCAAAAATTTAAAGTTAATTTGCACTATAGAGATATTATTATTAAAAAAAATGGTGTATAGTTGTGGCGAAATTGGATTTCTGATGGTATTATAATTCTAAAACCAATATAAGCGTAGATGGGATTTTGAATTATTTAATATAAATACCTCATTATAGCTCCAGGCACCAGCGCCAGTTGAGACTCTCTCTCAATTCAAAAGCCTAAAATTAGATTGCCGAAATTCATTTTGTACAAACAGCATAATAACACAACAAAATTACACATAATCTACTTAAGACAAACTCATTTTTCGGAACGAATCATTTTTTAATATCATTTCCTCTTCCGATCAGCAGATTTCGGGCTTAAGGAATTAAGTTGTTAAATTTGTTTTCAATAAAAAAATAAATATTGGGCTCAATTTCCTCTGCTAAATTGAGTTACAGAGAGCAAACTTTCCGACAACTTGCATGATGTTCGCTTTTGTGCGATTTCACAGTGTAGATAGATCATGGGTACATTCAAAAGAGAGCATCAGATAAATTGCGTTCGATATTATTCAATAAGGAAATGTTGTCTAAAGTAAATACATAAATTTCATTTTGTAGCAAACATACATTTATATACACAAGGCATTTAACAGGAAGTGTACTATTCAATTTCCGATCTAGTTTTCGCATGGTCAGTAGAATTTAACTTGGGAACTGCTGAGGCCCCTTGATAACTTATAATTAATGTCACTGCAAACTTGGGTTTGCATTAAATATCTATGTATATATCTATATAATATACAGAAAATTAGATCAAGAACGAGAAGGATCGTTTCGCAAATTAGTTGTGGAAAATTTGATCTACGAATTTATATAACGCTTTGAAATCAGTTTCGAAAATTAACTAGTTGAATGTCTTTTTATTTTGTTGCACAATACGCTTTAACCGAAAGTCATTTATAAAATTTTGCTATACTAAAAGCACGGAAAATGGTTTTTCTTTTTCGTTAAACTTAATTACAAATATAAGAAGATTAATAGTTCCTTCCGCAAATCATCAATTTCTACTTCTACGGTACATAACGTATCAGTAACTTCGTTTGACCCAACTAATCAAATATTTACTTTTGTCAAATGCACATTTCTTTTTTTTTTCTTTAATTAAAATTTTAGTATTGAAATCACAAATGATTGTTCCTATCTCTGTTTTATATATTGTATTATGTCGTGGACAATGCTGCTAATTTCAAACTTTGCTTAACTGAAACAATGGAAAATTTCATAATTAATTACAGGCGTTTGAACCAAGCAAGAAGCATACGGAACAAATACTTAATAAAGTCTAATGTTAATATTAATTTTCTCGTCTTTTTCTATTTATTTAATTGAACATTCATAAAGTTTCCATGGGAGATTGAAACAGTCAGTTAATTATTATCATATAAATATCCTCGTATATTTCCCATTTTGTTTACTTGCCAGAAGAAATTGAAATTCAAGCTGCTTAGTTTATAAAATATGTTGAAGGATATAGGAGAAGGAGAATACATAATTACGTTTTTTTACGGAAAATAATTATATTTATCTAAAAAAGCGCAATTTCAACTAAAAACTTTTAATATAAATAATTAATTGCGATAGTTTGGCGTTAGTTAATGTCCAATTTTATGCATCAATATTATAAGTATTATCATAAAAATTAAGTTATCAATAAACGTTATGGGTTTTATATACATCGCGACTGGAACTATAAGCGACACATAAAATAAAATATATACTACTTTTTTGAGAATGGACGAACTTATGCACTTCAGAACGTAATATGTTATATAAAACTGTTCAATTATAGCTGATTTTATATAATTGTTTATTAAAAGTGATGTGATTTAATCCTGTTTTGAAATACGATCAACATTTTTGTTGACGATTTATTTTTTGAAAATCATTTCTTTTAAGACAAAAAAATTCAACTGCGAAAATTCATTTAATAATATTTATTCTTAGCTCGGTTCTCATAATAATTAATCTTTAAAATACATCTCGTGAAAAGAAGAGTTAAGCATAAGGCAATTCCAATTTTAATTCACTCAATCTTCGTTTATAATTTGACTTCAAATTTCTATGCCACATAGAATTCGTGCAAAATTTGATTGCTAATATTTTTGTACACTTATAATATTATCTTAGAAGTAACAATTATAGTATAGTAATATAAATATGGTTTACAAAAAAAATGTGAAGGATAATTAATTTCTGTACGACTTTTCTACTAGAGCATTCACTGAATTACTCAGTTCATTCAACAATCCTATTTTTCAGGCTATTTTCTTACAAAACATTTGGATTATATGTTTAGTAAACATCAAATTTCCATCAAAAATAATTTGTAAATACTTACAAATAACATTTACCCCTAAACTCAGATTACATCTGTTGATTTCTAAATATACACCCTTTGTATTTATTAATATTTTCTCTAAATATAACAAAAACTTATAAGTTTCACAAATAATTATTTCATAATAGTAATATAATATGAGTACTGAATGTAAAAATAAAGTGATAGATTTCCTTTAATACTCTAATCAATTTTTGCAAAAAATAAATTTTGTTCAATTTTACTTTTTAACTGAAATACGTGTATCTATATATAAAATATTTTACAATACACAGAAGGATTCTTTAAGGATCACTCTTTATATAAAATGTAATGATAAAAAACCTATTAAAAGGTGTATTCGATTTCGTGCAAGAAACTGAAAAAAAATTATTGATTTCTATTCACAAATTTACAAAAAATGAAATGAGTTGTCAAAATTATTAGTTTTTATTTCTTATGGAAAGCTTCTTTTCTTGTTGGGTGTTTCCTTTTATTCTTCAATAATTCAATTTGATTTAAACTGACATTAATATGTGTAACAAAGTAATATGTTACTTTCAATATGTAAAAAGGAGATACTCAAACACTCAAAGCTTTTAACTTAGAAAGGAAGGAACATAATAAAAATAGGTTTAGTGATTTCTGATATCGCGTATGTATTATTAGCTCACTATACAAATACTTTCTCAACCTTTTTGCAATTGAATTTTTAACAAAGCAATCCATTATTATCTTGTAAAATTGACGTTTTTTTGTTATAAGCTGAGGCTTAGTAATTCTAGGGCTTTTACATTCATAAATCACAAAAACATTTATGAATAATATAGTTAATGATATACCAAAACAAACTGACTAGTATACATTGAAATTATTGATACTTTATGATAGCTACTTTAATTATGTGTAGTTATTGCCATTAGATAATACATTAATAGTTTAATTCTTGTGATGTGCCAATTCGACTGCTTTGAATTAAAACTGATATTATGTATTTATCTTCTGCTGACTATATTATGTTACATTTGGCGTAAACAAAATTTATTTTGATGATTTATTGACTTTTCGGAAATAAAATGCAATGTATTCATAATAAACAAGTTATTTATGGTATAATTGCGCCATACATTTTAATTAACTCTAACCGAACATCAAATTTAAATTTTTGGTGGATGCGCAGGGATTGGTGTTTCTTTTGTAGATTATCTTATTGAAGCGTGTATGTAGTCCTGACTAATGAATTAATTACATTGCGACAGTATATGTACTGTACTATAAGATCGATATCAATTACTGAAAATTAGTGGAGTGAAAACCATATTGGTCAATGTTCGATGCTAGTGCTAGGCTATCACTATATTACATACATGTTTGAAGAACAAGTCTAATACTCTGTTTAACATAATTGGCATATAATTGGATATGTAGACAACTTTATATGTACATAAAGCTGGTTATAAATTGCTGATGTTAGTTGAGATGCAAATGATGTAGTTGACATCAGTGCGCTTTGATTGTATGTGTGTGAAGACCCTAATTTCTTTCGTCTTTATTACTCTTGCTGCTTTGATCAGATCATTTACTAAATTATCTACTTCTCTTCGGCGTACTCGCATGTAGGCATCCACGTACAAAGGAAGAGACAAAGATAGGAGTAGTTTACTTAACGGCCTGAAGCGACAATAGTTTTATTCCCTGAAGGCCACCAGACCATTTTATGTTCTATTTGGGTATTATACAGCAATTCTTTACGGTCTAGTTTTAAACTGTGGCAAGAACAACTGAAATTCATTTCAACCTCCTTCTCTTTTTTTTTTCATGTACAGTTCAAAGTTGTTGCCTGAATTTATATTTAAGCAAAATTTAACAAGAAGACAACACACCGCCAGGTTTGCACTAAAAATGAGTGTTAGCTTAATTTAATGCATTTTAAATATTTTCATTGTTAGACTGGTGCAGCTGTTTTAATTATCTCCTACCATCATCTTAATAAGACTGCAGGGACAAAAGCGTATAATTAAGATTAAAAGTTTTATTTATACACTTGGAATTAAAATTACCTACGTTTTATGCTTGTATAATAATTAAGTTTAATTTTTTCTACATAATATTAATTTGTGTATTGCGCCTACTATATAGTAGGGTGACAAAAATTGTGCCAATCGCAAAAAGGGTCCGAAATCAGATCGTGAACATGGAAAATTGTAATAGAGTGTTATTTAAGGAATAAAATAAATTTAATGGCACATAAGAGCAGAACAAAAGGTCTAATAATGGTTTCTTTAATGGGTATATTATTTAACCTCGAGTTAAGTGCTTTCCAAGCCAGAAATATCACGTCTATCCAATTGCAATTTCGCTGTGATAATCTTATCATTGTTTTTATAGTGCATATGTAATAAAATTATTTTTTGTGCTTTCATACTGCAAGACTAATTTTCTGTCTCTCGGCCAGAAAGTTTGCTTTTTCGGCCTAGGCCGGCAAAGTGTTTCTATGGTTCTACGTTTAAGCTCTTAATGGGAATGGAAGCCACGACTCACGGACCGCAAGTGGGTATTTCAACCCACTTCGCCCCCTGAGCCAGTTTGTAATACATTATACTATTGTTGTTTACCTTTTCTGGCGTCCCCGTGGAAATTGAAATGCGCATCATAATGGACGTCCGTAATATGCCAAAAATAACCTGTAACAAAAAGAACAACTTCCAATTATTCAATTCAGTGCAAAGTTTCAGTACATTATATAATTTGTTGCGCTGGTGTATTATTATAAATATAAAGTTAGTGTGTTAGCACCAGTTCCTGTATCTGCAAAGTTTGACAATAAGGGGGATGACACAGTGAGGGTGTAATGTAACCGGTAATTTAACTAGCATTTATTACTGCCGGAGCGTAACCCCACATAAATTTCTATATACACACGCTTCCGCCTTTATTATTGCTTTATTATTTTAATCACTTCGATCTAATAGATGGCTCAACTGGTAAGATTGATTTTAGCAACGTGTTTGTTGAACATGGAGGACGATGGAATTTTGCGAAAATATTTTCAAGTCAGCCGCCATAGTTATTCAGCTGGTTTCTTTGCAATATATATCAAGCTTTTTGTTGGAATGCGTAGCATGCTTTCAGTGGCTCTAAACATGTGTTTCTATACAATATCAAAATATTTTCTAAATCTTTTCAAATCCGATTGCCAGCTAAAAAATATATATATCCCGGTCGGTGTCTTTGTATGTGAATATCATACTGTATTAGTGTCATATCCTGTAGTTATACGCGCGGAAATAGAGTGCTATCCGACGAACAGCTTTCTGTGGATTAGGTCGGTTGACCGGATACACCGCACTTTGACCTCTCCACATAAGTTATAAGATTTACCTTAGCATCTAATCGCATTTATACGAACACAATTTAACCACGCAAATTACACCAAATGTGTTCTGCAATTATTTTTTGGCCTCTCTAAAAATCTGTTGCTGGCAGAATTTCAATCAAATTTATAACAATTGTTTCGCTTAGTTCCGGAGTTAATTGAGTTTTCTGTCCTTTTGTTTATATTTGCATATATTATTATAACATAATAATCAAAACAACTATACAATTAACAAACAAATCCATTAAAGCAACCGAGTTTTACTATATTTACCATTTTAACGCATTAATTTTGTTAATGTTTCAATTGGAAACATTTAGTAAATCGTTGATAAATGTACTACTATTTGTTCACATCCTCGTATAAGAACATTAAATATATGTATATAGGCAAGTTGTCAGCGTTTCAGATTCCGTATTTTTATCTCGATTTTTACTGTATCCTAGACCATACTCTCAGTTGCTCTTCATTTCGGTAAAATGTCAAACAAAGAAAAGTTTAGTTCATATTGTTTGATTTGAATAATAGCTTTTATATTCTAGGATCCAGTTTTCTCATCATATATATTTATATATTATATGGTATAACATCAATTGCATAAAATCCAATTGTGTGTTTTGAATTCTTGCTGCGAATGCAATTTTATGATAAACCTACCGCTGCAGATTTAATATTCCAATAATAATGATTTTGAAAGAAGTCATATTTAATTGTTATCTTTTCAATTATCAGCCAATTGTTTAGTTAATGACTTAGAAGTTTTGGAATTATCAGCCAATTGTTTAGAAAAATTCTACAATATTTTTGCAATTCAAATGATTTTATGGACAAAATATTGATTTTTATCTGCTCTTAAAAATTTGGAATATAATCGTTTTTGTTTCCTTTTTAGTTGTTAAATGCTGGATAAGCCATTGTTATATTATTCTTTTATAACTAAGTGCTTGTTATTGTAAAAGCAAAAAGTATTATTACAATTGGAAAATCGGAAAATTTTTCTGAAAACCTATTGTGCGGTTAATTTTGCGTTTGGGTGTAATTATTAAACTGGAAATTCATTTAATTTTTTATATTCCAGTCATATTTCTGATTTGATTATTATTAGCACTAAAGTTTAATGAAACAAGAAATACCACTCACTATATATATATATATATATATATAAGTATATGCCTATGTATTCGTATATATATATACGAATACGCCGGCTAGGCATATTGAATTAAAACGAGTGAAATGGGAGTTTTAAAATTACATTCATTTTCAGCGCATTAAATACGTACAGATTTCCAACTGTTCTTTAATATTAAACTTCCGGATGTGGCGTGCAATTATTACTATAGTCGTTTGTTTTTAAAATTGGCAATTTTATTTAAATTTAGATAATGAATTTAAACTGAATGCAAATCGTCTAATTATCCACTGCATAATCGTTACACAAAACCGTTTTTCGAAAAGTGGCAATATATTTCATATTGGTGGAAGGCAAGCATTAATAAAGCTAATAAACACGGAAAACAATGACGGAATTTAATGTTTAAATTATATCTGGTTAATATCTAAAGTTTAAAGTAAAGTACAAATCATCTTGAAAGTGTTTGAATTGAGATAATAATTTTGCAGGATTACACCGGCTTAATTGTGTGTGAATCTATATTTTAAAGGGATTTCCAAATCCTTGAGTTTCAAGTTGCTGATCCAATACTGGAATAATGTAAAGCAAACAATGTTCCCTTTTGTATCATGTGATTCTTAGAAAATTACTATTTTTATTCCTACTATATAAATATTTCATTTTATATTGAAAAGAAAGTGGAAGAAGATAACGGTTTGCTCTAATAATTAACGGTTCAAATTTAATGGAAACTGTAATGGATTAATATATATGTAACGACCAAAAATCACGCTCAAAATACGAAAATTTTAATGTTTGCATGTGAAAAACAATATGTTTTCATCGGGAAAATCTACATGTGTCTATCACTATGTAGACTTTTTTGTTTCATTAAAATGGATTTTTTAACGAAAAGAGCCGTGCCTGCACCAAAACTTACATACATTGGACAGCCGTTCGTTTGAATTAAACAACTTATACGAAATGTAATTCAATACAAAAGATAGCATCCAATGTTGAGAGATCCAAAGTTATAACAATATTGAACCAAGTACACTCCAGCATTGGACAAGTTGCTTAACTTTATTAATATGATATAGAATACTCCATACACAGCATACTAAGGAAACCTTATACTGGGCGATTGTGACGTAAATTTGAAACTGAATAATGATTTTATGAAATAAAAGAATTTTTTAATCGGGGAAGAAATGCTATTTCAACTGTTTTCCGAAACATTTGAAAGTTAAAAAATGTCATCAAATGTGTTTTTGGCATACCTTAAAGTCTGCTCCAGAACATTGTGCATGTCTGTTAGATAACAGTTAGAAATTGGTTGTGCTTTGTACATTTAATTCTTACTACAGTGACAATTTTCCTGTAATCTTAAATTTATGGCGAAAAAATTGACCAACTATGAAATTGCTTGCATAAACTTGATAAAATGTCGCGTCCAATTTCTTGCTACTGCATAAACTAACCACAGGATGGTAACATAATGTTGTTTGTGTTAGCTACGATAACATACATATGTTTAGTTAATAAGAGATCTGCAAATATTTAGGAGTTAATGTCATCGTTGCATGTTATAGGAATGTTTGCTGATTTAGAATTTAGATTATTTTGTTTGTGAGAAACGTTGATTGGAGTATTTCTTAAATATTTTAGTATTTACCTATTTTGACCATACACAACTGTAGGACCTGGACGAAAAACAAACTTTTACTTCTTCCAATAAATTAAATTGTAATTAATTCATTTTTAAGATGAATGATGTTAGAAATGGCTGAAAATTTTTATACATCCCAGTAATTATGTTTGGGAAGATAAAATTGAAAAATAGGTTGTTAGAGTCTGACAAAAATTAATTTCGACTGGGCTTTGTGCAATCATGGAATGCTACACATTGAGCCAGTTGGCATTATACAATTTCCATCATAACAATTATGAATATTCATTTTGTATTCAACATCCAATGGTGGGAGCGCTTCTTCTGCTTCTTGTTTTGTTGTATTTGTAAGTTCCTTTGTCCTCGACGAGACCAAAGTTCCAACGAAACAACTAACTCTACCAAACATTTATTATTATTACTTAGTAAATAACATCATGGCAAGTTAACTTTATTATTAATAACCATCTCGGGGATTTGAAGAATTATTTAGTCTCATTCCACTATAGCGTGGAACTTGTTTTATTTAATTGTGCGGGCATATTATTTTGATTTTAATGAATAATAATGAATGTAGTTCGCCAGCATAAAACTTTCTCGTTTTTAATGAATTCATTTATTGTATATTGTGTGAACGGTCAGTTTGTTACTTAATAAAGCGTTATAAGTTTTTATCTTAATTAATATGAATGGCAGTTCCTTTCCTTATTCCATGAATAAGCGAGTTAATAAGTCCAATTAAAATGGAAAAACATAGTACAGTACTTGTTGGTAGCAGTTATATTTATGAGCTTGTAAAATAATTACAGGTAAAGTTTTCATGACATGTCAACATTTTAATTGATTTGGCATGTTGCTGACATTTATTGCTATTATGAATCTTATGGATTAATACCATTTTACATAATATATTTTTGGTCGTTCCCAGTTATTGATAAATTTAGTTCTTCCCACTAACAATACAATTAGTAACTATTTGTTGGATTATATTGCAAGCAATAAAAATTGGTTTATTTTGGAACAGTAGCTATAGACTCAGATCGTAACCAGGAAATTCCTTTGATTCACGTGTGCATGAGGGCGTAACATGAGGAACGAACAAGAGGGGCGGAAGCGACAATAACAGATGTACAAAACATTGACTGAAATGTAGAAATCGGCGTGCTTTGTATGTTTTAAACTTCATGGAACAGAAAATCTATTTGCCTTATTTCCTCCTAATAACCCCAATCTTTGGTCATACTTTTGAGACAAAAGGAGCAAAACAAAATAAGTACTATAGCAGTACAATTGACGTACGCCTCCAGATTATGGCAACAGTATTATATATACAAACGAGAAGCCGTTATAATAGATGAGGTGCAGTGAGCAGATTACATTGATGAAATGGCTCTTTTGAGAATAAAACTCGAGAAAAGGAGAGAAAGAAGGATCTCGTTCTCGGTCAGAACTTGGAACGAAATTGTGGCGTAATAATTGTCTGGGTTTTGTCTGTCACATGAACCTATTACTGTCACTTTTCCGGCTTATTTATTGCTTGCCATAGATTTAACAAGTTTTACTTATTTCTATATAAAAGAGAGCGCCAATAAAACAACCAACTTATTTCATTTCAATTAAACGGAAGTAAATAATTGGAAAACAAATGTGGAATACTGCTCCACATCGCCACATGTGTTGATAAATCACATGTTCTCTGCTTTTACTTTGCCTGGTGCATATAGTGCATTTGAATGATGGAATTGACCTTACTGTCAAATTTGGCTAATCATTTTGACAATATCATTTGTGTTATACAAATGATATTACTCTAGCTATATTGACTAGTCTTTGATCTTCCAATACCTTTATACTAAAGGGGATTGCAATCATATCCGTACTATATTGTAAGCTAAACAAGTAGTCCATTAGTTCTAACTACATTCCTTGATTTAAAAATGTAGCTAAAATTGGTTTTTTAGCAGTTAGTTTGATTGATTGAAGAGGATCAGTTATTAGTAAATTTGTCTGTATAAAGCATATATTTGGATATTTCACTAAAGCTTCAGGCTAGAAGCAAAATCTCAAAGTGATCGAAATTGAGCCAATACTGCATGAGTCACAGAAAAAAGAATGAAAGAAGAAACGAAGAAGTGCTTAGAAGGTTACTTATACCATGTGAGTCAATTGTTTCCCTAAAGACTTCCCTATGATGGTTGCGACTGCAACGTGGCAGAGTACTATGGCGGAGTATTCGGGTTATTTTGTAACCCGAATAGACCTTATGACTCGTACAGTATAGTAATTTTCTGAAGAACACTTTTGTACTTGTAGCATTCATTTAATATTCAATAGTTAAAATGACAGTTTCTTTGATTGTGGCAATAGATGCGCGTAGATTCGTATTCCTTGAGTTGTGCAACGAGTTTTACTAATTAAAAAAGTTGGACAGCATCGATACAAATGATTATAGTTCAAGCGAAAGATCTAAAAATACGTACAGACTAACTTTGTTATATAGTATTCATAATTAAAAATGTAATTACAGTTTTCCGACCAATAATTTGCTCTACAATTAAATACCGAAACATTTTTCCTATCTAATAGATAAATTATAAAAGCGGCAAAATGAAGCATTATTAAAATTCCAAAAGCGTTCGCTTATTATATATACGTATTACTAAAAGCAAAATAATTAAATGGATCTTTCTGTATTAATAATGATTTCATCGATGCTTTAAATATAAAAGTCCTCCCTATTACTCCTCTCCTATATAACGTCTTTGAAAAGATGTAATTTTCCTTCATGGCACAATAAATTCATTGTCACAGTTATTGATGTTTTGTCATTTGGTGCTAGCAAAGTCAAAGACCAAGATTAACTTGTACCGTGTAGTTTTCGAAACATTTCATCTCTGTCAAAAGTTCCGTCGGCAAATTCGTCGAAGCAAAATTCCGCGTGTAACTTCATCCAGTTAATATATTGTATATGTATAGCACCATCAGGGTTTTAATATTCTACATAGCTAATTCTGATGAATGTTTAGCTGCTAAAAAGCTGCTTATAATATTAAATTGCTTTACAAACATACATATATGCATAAACTAGGCTAGGTTCCATTCAAGAGGATTATTATTTTATCTGCGGTTTGTTAATTAAGCTTTTGTTTAATGGTCTATAATTAACGCAGGCAATAAACAATTTTTTATTCCAATCTAAAACTTATGCTAATGCAAAAGAAACAAAATATGTGCTGTGATAAGATCGGCCGGTGTTGATTGTAGATCGGCTGAAATTTCATAATAACAAACTGAAAATAGTAGTCGGTAATCTCGAAACAAATAAGAGAGTTTTTGGTATTCGATTCCCACTGAGTTTTAATCTGAAAATTAATCTTTTAAACCCATTCATTGGTCTCACAGCATAATTAGCATTCATTAAAAGTTGATGTTTAATAGTCCGATATCACGAATACACACTGTATCAGCGGACCATATTGACCGATTCTTGATGGCGGGTTTTTGAGCCGGGAGTCGGTGTTTTGGTAAAGAGAAAAGAGTATAAAAGAGATTGAGGCAGGCGCGGCCAAATTCGCTGCCAATCTGATTACTTCCAGTCATGAATCATTTAATCCCGATAAAGACTTTGGCGTGTTGACGAAATAATAATAATACCAGTCGACGGGGCTGTTGGGGTTTTATCCACAAAATAAATAGTGCCACGACACGAATTTGCAGACTAAATGGAAGTACATTTATTACTAAGAGGATTTTGGTTATTATTAGGTATACCGAAACTCCATTTACTATCGGAATGTTTTGACTATAATTACCTTTGCCACATCGCTGTAGTATAATATTTAATACTTTGCTATGCTTTGACATGTAATTTATTATTTTATTTGTGGACTTGGATTGGATTTCGTAGCTTCACTACTCGTGAAATTAATAGAGAGAGGATAATATATTAACCTGAAGCAATATCTGCCCATCAAATTGTTCTTAATTAAATAGCCGACCCGTAAGTTTATACTATCCGCATGAATGTATATAATATATAAATTAGCAATCAGGCCATTTTCAACACACAACCTGGTGCAAGTTATATATTATCTCTGTGCTAAAGTACATGGTTAAACCTTTGTTTAACACGCATAGATATTCTCTAAATGCTTCTAGGTCGTTATTCTGTATAGACAAGTAGATTAACTACATATAGATTTATCTTTATGTTTATACACGAAACAGCTAAATTATAACAAACCTTGCCGAAATTAAACTTCAAGTGGGGGTTTCACGCTTTTCTCAAAACTATTGTAAACTTGGTGGTCTGAAGCTTTACATAGCAGCTTTTAAATTAGAAACGAAGCTGGGCATATATATTTTTTGGAAAGTCTTACGCCACTTTTAATAGAAGTTGTACAAAAAAATTATTTTTAATTGAATATGTGTCAACAGTGTTCGAAAATAGTTTGTAATGCAATCTCCCAGTCCCTCCATGCCTCGAAAATTTTTAGTGAAATTAGATGCCACTCGAGTTCAATAATAGCTATTTATGCAACCAGTTAGGAAATGCATTTTTTTGTGTAACGAGCGGATTTCTGCGGGACGAGCGCAGCGAGTTCTGCAAAATAACGCGAGTTACACAAAATAGCATTTCCTAACATGTTGCATACAAGATTTTTTCTAATTTTTACAAGAACCTTCTCAAAAAAGAGTTTTTTAAACTTATGATATTAATAATTTAGTGAATTTTATCAAAACAAGTAGGCTTTATTCGGAACTTTTCATCACCAGTTGTGAAATATTTTTCATTACATCACCAGTTGCGTAAAATGTGCCGTTTGCCAACTACAATCGATTTTGAAAAGTCACATTTTACATGCCAAAATTAGAAAATAGCTATTTATGCAACCAGTTAGGAAATGCATTTTTTTGTGTAACGAGCGGATTTCTGCGGGACGAGCGCAGCGAGTTCTGCAAAATAACGCGAGTTACACAAAATAGCATTTCCTAACATGTTGCATACAAGATTTTTTCTAATTTTTACAAGAACCTTCTCAAAAAAGAGTTTTTTAAACTTATGATATTAATAATTTAGTGAATTTTATCAAAACAAGTAGGCTTTATTCGGAACTTTTCATCACCAGTTGTGAAATATTTTTCATTACATCACCAGTTGCGTAAAATGTGCCGTTTGCCAACTACAATCGATTTTGAAAAGTCACATTTTACATGCCAAAATTAGAAAAAAATCATTTCGCCATTCCCGTCTAATTATTTTGTAATCAAGATATTCTTATTTTCCTGAAAACTATCGTTAACTAGCTTAAAGTTATTAAATAATAATTAATTTACTTCTAATTGCTTATCAGAACAATCACTGTATAAAAGCAAGTTTGCATGCAAATTGTACTTTAATACACAAAAATTGTTTCGTGTTAACTCGATTATTGAATTTTTAATCTAAAATAAAATGCTTTCTATAGGTACTACATAGCAATAAAATCAGGCTGTAATATTTTGGCTTTACGACTCTTTTTTTACTATCAATTTAGTTTTTGCAAAATGGCATTCATGCAAAATTAATTACAAAACTGGCGTATAAATATGTATTGTATAGAATATTATTTAAAGGCAAAAGATGAAATAATCTACAACACTCATTCAAAACACTCGCTTTTCATTATGGTGCTGCTGACTGGTGTGTACTAATATTACATGAATACCAATTGGCCACAAAATTCAATGAAAATGTATAATAATCAGTAGTTGCTGATGAATAATGCTATATAAAATGGAATTGATGGGCAATTTATTTATCAGAACGAAAAATGAATGGAGATTTGTGCCGCTGAATTCGAACTGACGATCCATGAACTTAACATCGATCCTTGCAGTCCACGTCTTTTACACTGCGCTCGATCATTTGTCCGCGTTACGTGCAAACGTCTTAAAAACAATACAAGACCCTTGGGAGATCCACCCACATCGTTCAGGAATCCCTTCACTTCTTCAGGATATGCAAAATCAGAACAATCGCTTCATCCCAGATGAATAGCCTTTCTAAGTAAGTATGATAAATTGATTTATGTATATGAATATGTTTGAACGTTTTTCCTCGGATTTAATCTCACAATGCACTATGCGAACGCTGTAACCCTGTACCGATCTAATTGCATTAACTTTTTACCTAATTAAATTGAATTTCAAAATTGAATTGGAGAAGTATGTTAACGTCGTGTAAAAATCACATCTAATGATTGGAAATTGGAGTGGCAGAATAATTCTCTCATTCGCTGAAAGGATTTTAAGGATGTCTAAAGTTTTACTTGTCAGATGCTTTGAGCTCAGACAAGCCAGATTACTTACTATAAAGAGGCCAGCTTAACAAATACCTTAATGAATGAAAGAGCATTAGAATTTAGATTGTAGGAAAAAAAAGTGTTCCATTTGTGTTTCCATTGTTATTTATTTATTAGAAATTTACACGATTCTCGAACAAACCAATGGGATTCAGGCCCTATACCTACAATGTACAACTGAATTTTGAACCAAAATGTGTTCTTTTAGTGAAATTTGCAGTACATCCTGTTTGCTATTTTAATAAACGAGTTTGCAGTAAGTACACTAAAACGAATAGATTTCAAAATTGATTTAGTTAATGGGATGCACGAGACGCGTAGAAAAGCCTATTGTTGGGGCAAGTTCAACACGAAACAAATTTGCATTTAATCAGTATTATTTGCATGATTATTTACTTTTTGTGATAAAATTTACATCTGCTTTTATTTCTTTTAAAACACCACTTTATTTAAGCATATTACCTTGATTAAAAATTCGCCGCCATTCGAACGAACAATAATTAGTTTCAATAATATTTGGATATTGAGTGGAAACGCCAATCGATTGGGGTGGCAAGATTTTATCTCGGTTCTGGGTGAGACCGCAAGTTGAGTTGCTACGTTCGCCACAATTATCAGTTGATACATTACCAAGGACCTTTAAGGGTAACAAATCCTCTACACGTGGGGTCACGTTCAACCCAATTCCAATGTGCTTTGTCAACTTCGACATTTGTAATTTTCCGGACGCCGGATTGTTTCCCCCGCCCGACTCGTTTACAACAAAACTATGTCCATTTATTCGCAACTCCACACCATATAGTTTTCTTATATATCCTTTTTCTTTTTCTTTTATTCGAAAAAGAAAAAAAAAAGTGGTAAATTATGAATAATAATTTTTTTTTATTATATAACAGAAAAGGTTGGTTGGCAAAGTTTATTGAAAAAGTTGCAAAGTTTATGACCGTTCATATTTCACAATCTTGTGTTATTAAAGCGGTAACTACTGTTGAAACACTGTTTAGATTTTGTTAATTACTAAATGGAAAATTTTAAAGCTGTGTTGTAAAATAACATACAACACTAAAGCAAAAGAACATAAATTATTTCACAAGTATGAAACTTTATTACTTTTAATTAACTTAAAAAAATGACACTATGTCGTTCAACAGACGGCTTATCATTGAAATATTTTTATTAAACAGAATTTTTTTTATTTTTCATTAATTATTCATCACTACATTTAGTTTATACATTTTTTTAAAAACATATTTACGAACAATATATATTTGGTATATAATAGTTCACATGATATTTTCGGGCAGCTGGTTTTTTAGGCCTGGTATTGGTGAAGGCGCCGGGCTTGGATTTGTTAAATTCGAAAGTTGCGCATTAGGAATATGACGTTCAGCTGCCGATACATTGAATCAATCAACATGTACGTGTAACAAGTACGTGAAATTTATTCTAAAAAGCAATATCTTGTTAATTAAATTAAATGTTGTCACTAACATCCATGGATTATATTTTTGTCACGCATGCTAAAAATGTTGGTTCAAAATACTATTTATTAATATCCTGTGCCTTACTCATATTTTTCTAATTATAAAAACGTTCGATATTATAAAATTAATTAAAAAATTAAATAAAATTGAAATATAACAGAAAACCATTAAATTATCTTTATGATCTATTAAACTTGTAAAATACAAAGCGATATTCAATCAGATGTATTTCTGGTGTTAATTTACGGCAAATCGAATACTTAAGGTTTAACTAAATTCTTTTTAAAATTTTTAATGAACTCATTCGGCTTACAATCGAATAATGGGATGCAAACGGTAGCAGTTTAAAATAATCAAAACAGACTTTAATGTACCGCAATCTTTTCTTTAAAGTCCAAAGAAAATAGAAGGTGGCACTTCTCTTTGTTTAATATTGTATTTTTTGTGCCAAATAGTAACCGAATCTAAAAGCGCCTTTTCCAACAGAATAAATTAGCAAACTCATTTTTTTTTCGTACATTAGAAATGGTGAAGAAAGAATATAAAAATATCATTATTTTCTTCCCGAAATAACAAAGTTTTAATTGCCTGATGACAAAAAGCAAAAAGAGAATGTGCTTTTATTAAAAATTGTTCCTGGCAACAAGTGAAAATATATACAGGAACTCAGGACCCGGGCTCCGGACTCCTTATAAAATATGGATCCGGACAAAGTGAGGCAAAAGTGTAGGAGCGTTGGAGTTAAACATTTTAGATGTCGAAATACGTACAACGATGGCATCTTACAAGTGAGAAGTTTATAAATAAATTGTGCCTTAAAAGATCTGTTAAATATCTTTCTCTCTTTATAATATATTCGGGGGCCTTGCTCGCTACTTTACCAGCCACCTTATTTACTTTATTATTTACACGTTAAAACAAAACTCATTATGCATTTATTCGGCACATATCTAAAATACAATACTACTATATAACAAACTGACGTGGAAAGTGTTCCAATCCTGTCGAGAGATTGGATAGTTGACCAAAGCGCAAAGCGCCGAGGTCAACGATATCTCGAAACAGAAATGAAACTTTCCACGGAGGTTTGTATACTATCATAGAGTTCAAAATTAGAATATTTTTTTTATATTCAAATTAGAAGTTGAAAACTGCATTATCTATTTCAATAAATGCTGGTCAAAATAACTCGAACTTTACGATCGATATAAATAACTACCTTCCAAAGAATTAATTATACTACGTTCTTGGTTTTTGGCTAAATATATTTAAATTATAAACATTTTGACATTGACACTTTTATTTCGTATTTAATTAAAATCAAACAAGCTTGGAACTTAGGTCAGTAAAATTCATTACTGACGGGTCGGGTAGTATTATAGCGGTCAGTAATGACCAACTTCCTAGCTTTTTAAAAGCAATGAAATGACTAAATGATTGAGAATAAAATATAGTATGTATAGTCATTTATTTTTCGAATTTACGTTTCCTATCGTAGTGGCATAGTTGCACTTGCATTTTTCACCGGAGATCGTTCAACATGTCAATGTTTAATTCACTGGACATTTTTACTGTTTTACAATGTCGCAACAGATAAATAAACATCACCAGCAACAGAAAAGACGCGCTTTAACGCTTCTACGCTTCCTATATCAATAAGTTGACAATATTACGGATGTTTTAGTTACATTTATGTCAACAAAAGTGAAGGAAATCCATATATAGAGTAGAGAATACCATTTAAAAATATTTGTGCTGCAATATTTGGATATTTTTTTGTCGGCCGAAAACCTAGAGTCTGAATGTTGCTTTAGTAGAAAGCATCTGTAAAGATCTCTTCAATTAGGAAAAATAATACTTCTACTTGTCTATACTTCTGAAATAACAGAATCCACACTAGAGTCGAAAAACTGAAAACCATTTCCATTGATTCGTTTTCGTTATCTTATTCTGTTTTGCATAATTTTCTAATAAATCAAGTAGCTTGTTAACTATTATATTTTCTAATTACTTGAGAACAACGACAAAGTACAAACGAAGTTTAAAACTCAATTAAAAATTTTGCGAGAAATGATAAAACTATGACTTTGTCCATTATGGTATCTAATAAATTGGCTGAACTTTTCTCAATTTGATAAAATAATATGCAAATAAATTTGGAAATAAAATACACGTGACAAATTGAAAACTTGATAAAATTTTCAAACTCAATTATGGTCCCTCATTACTTAAAATTGTATCAAAGCAATTATGTAGCGCCGCAAATAAAAAAAGAAAACAAACCGGCTAATGGTTAATAAAACATTATTTAATGAAAGACAGATTAAGAGAACAGTGTACTTATTTACCCTTCAATAACATTTTATTAGCTAAAAGGCATTTTGGTTGCAATTTTTGGAGTGTGTGGAACAGAAATGACGGTAATTACTGACACAAGTTAATTATTCATCGGTTTTATTCCCTGTGTTTATATCAAGTTGCCCAAAGGAAAGGGAAGAAATAAGGTAGATAAAACAATGAAGGAAAACGTGGAACAGGCCTGCAGGCTGCACAGCAATTTCGTTTCGCAGCCACAATTACTACGAGTGTATGTCGAGGGACTTTACTGAACGTTCTTTTTAAGAAAAATGCATCTACTCACTCATATAATATATAAGCACGGTATGCTGATATGGTTCGTTTAATATGAACCTCCTTCTAAAAGGCAGAAATATAGTTGAAATTTATTACAGTTCAACTGCAGATTAATGTATCGGCTTTAGATTGATGGATTATTTTGCACGAGTTATTTTTATACATCATAGACAAGTGCATTCAGCGTTATGCATTTTTTTTAACATAAATATATATTGCTCTATTATAAACCTGAAGAATAAACGATGCATAATAACTAACCTAGTCAATTTAAGTGAATTTTATTTTGTCTGATTTTGTATTGTGCTGCTTAAAATTTAAAATAGATTTTTTTTTAGCAAATATGAAATAATAAATTGAATTCCATTTATTTTCCGTTTAGGTAAATTGTGTCAATCTTGAAAATACTAGCAAAATTAGTTTCATAATGTATTCATTGATGTTTGAAGCATTTTTTAAATTTAGTATTTTATGAAATTTTTAGTTTAGTTATTTATCTTTTCAGTGGTTTTTACATCAAAAATATTTCTAAAACAACATCGACTAGAATGACAATATTATTTGTAAATCCAATTAAAATAAACTGAAACAATGAAACCAATTCGAATGCTTTATTTAACAAGATTTTAATTAAAATCTGAAGATGTACTAGCATCTAATGATTGTCCACTTACACGAAATATACCTATTACTAAATTGCAAATTTGCAAGGTTTATTCAAAAACTCAATGAACCTTTATAGTTGGATTAAAGAATCATTTGTCTTTCTGAATAGAGATAAAATATTATATAACAAATATTTTTTATACTTCCATTGAATAATACCTTCTTCATACAAGTGTTTTCGGATATATATTGATATGTATTTATTACTCACGGTAGTTGAGTAATATTTGATCTATCGGTCTGTTGACTTTTTGAAACTCATTCTCGTCGTTAGTAGATAGTATATCCGAATTTTTTTTAAAAATTGAACGATCATACACATAGAGGCTGAAAATAGCAATACTTAATTTTCTAAACCAAACAACCTATTTTGACCAAATGTATAATACACTTCTGAGGTGCACCCCCATGACGAATACCGCAGAAAAAACTGAAGATTTTAAAATATTGTCATCTGCACTCAAATGGGTACTTTATGAATATTATTACACATTAAATTTTCTTTTAACATTATTGTTGAATATACATCATACAACTTCTTTAACTACGTACCTAACCTGGCTAATGTACAATTTACTTGAACGACAGAATATAGCTTTCAGGTGAATAAGTAATGTGTGTATACATCCTTACAATTAAATTACTGTAAATTTTTGGAGATAATACCAACTAGACATTTCAAAATATAATCATTTCATGAAATTTGTGTATAAAATAGGGCGATAAAAATGTGCGCTAGAAAATGCAAGAGGTACCGTTTTATGACCGAGGTATTAGCCTTAAACAATTTTTCATTTTGTTGAAGAAGAATCCACATTGTAAAAATCAGTTTAAATAGATATTCCTGAAAATATACATTACAAAGTTTAATAAATTTGAGTCATAATCTCTGATCTCATTAAACAAAAACCACACAAGTCAACGTATTACATTTCATTAATTCTGTCTGTTATCAAATGTTGCCAACACGCAAAGCCGTCGTCAAGGTCGACATGGTTTCAACGATTTACTGAAAAACGATTTTATGATTATGATTATTATTGTAGTATGCCTTTTCTAGCATTTCATTACGTCTACGTCGTACCAACACGTACATTGTACTCACAGTTGTAACATTAAACCTGCCTGGTCCCTGATAAAACCAAACTAGCCTTCAAGTACTTGTCAACAATCTTCTCATTTTCATCTAATTAATTACATCAGATGCAATTAGCATTATTCAAACACTTTGTTTTTGAAATATTACAATTTCTCGCGTGTATACAAAATTCTATGATAAAACTTGGCTTACACGATGCCCGAGTAAAATACATCCATCCATCAATTTCATTCAGCTAAAACCGTTACAAATTTGATAAAAAGCTAAATTATATGGTCTGTTCCAACAACGTTCCCAAATCGTCAGCAAACGATCGGAAGCAGTCCGCCAAATAAATTGTAACGAAATTCGTGCGCATTCATAGTCAACATTTAATCTGGCCGACCATTTTTTACGCTTGGCTGACGATCCTGAAGCTTTGTTGGAACAGATCTGAAATTTTGCTTGCATTCCGAGATTTAGATTTGAACAATTATTAAGTATTTACGGTTTTATGTCTAAATTTGTCAGACACGGTGTAGTTTAGTGTAACAGTTTATATAGGACATTTACTTTATGAAATATATATAAACACATAGTATACATATATGACAGAAATATTTCCAGTTCAGATTTCTTTACCGCTCTTCTGTTCATATTTTATTTAACATTTAACACGATGTAGTGTTAAAATAAAAGGTAATGTATGTAACTACATTTTTCATGACAATCACGTTCATGTTTTAATATTACCGTATAGCGTGTATACACATCTATGCAGTGATAAGATATCTTGTTAGGCACATTTGTCTTGTTTCTCCGTACACCATTTTTCTTGTAAATTTTTTTAATTTCTATTATTATTTATTTGTCTAAAAAAATAAATGATATATTTAAAGTCTAAGGAAGTAGTAGTCGTTTCGAAAATTATGTTAAGTATACAGCTCGGTAACACTTCACGTACTTTAAAAGCTTTTTCATGATTATCACAATTGGCGAACGAAAATCTATAGGGGGCATTTCAACATAAACAAATGAACGTTTTTCAATTGAATCAAGTTTGAGATTTTTTTTCGCAAGTTTTTTCATGTCACATTTCAAATATGCCACTAATATTACAAATGAATCGAGTTCAAATTGGCAATGTTCAGACATAGATATGCACCCCATCTGCTAAATAAATAAAGCTATTAGCCCCCCAAAAAATGTGTTAGATTAAAATTGTCCATCAGCAGTAATAATTGACTTTGATGCAAATAACAGGTGATTTATGAGGCATAAAAGAATCATCAATATATATACAAAAGGTAATTAATTATTAAGTTTGTCTTTACATAGGACATTTGTATGAATTATTCAGCAAGAGTATACGGGCATTAACAACCATCCCATATTCACATGACAGGGTTGTTTGGTTTCCGCTCGATGGATTGGGCTATACCAATAAATAATTTATTTATTTTGTTTAATACCAGGCTTAAAATATTTATTTGGTAGCGTTTTTAAGTGGCTCGAAAATTGAGGGTTTGTGAAAAAAAATGTCGAATCCCCACACAGTTAAAAATCAATTTATACGCATTCGAATGAAATAAAAAGTTTGTTTGAAATTAAATAATATTTTTTGATTATTCACGTTGTTTCATTGAATAAATGCTCGAATAAATGCAGTAAAGCGACGAAGCGAAGGAGCGAAGAACAGATTGTAAATTCAACTGTGCCATATTGATCTAAAGATAACAGTATGGCTCTGGAACGATAAACGCCATAAAAATATTATGGGCATATAATTACACGACGACATATATTATATTCATATTCGTCGCAATATCATTATATAAAGAGATAACTATCGCGTTTATATTTAAAAACGGGGAATATCAACAACTAAACAATAATGCATCCGTATAGTTTTGAATTCAAATTTATTATACAAATGTAATGAATCAAATTCTAATATAGTTGATGTCAGAAGAAAACTTAATAAATGGCGAAATTGCGGAAGCAACATGTCACTAATCATTTGCGTACCATTTATCTTTTAATGATGTTATACTCCGCATTTCCAAAACGCCCCTAAATGTGTAATTTATAACGCAAATTTATTCTTTATAAAAAATTCCTGATTAATTAAAACTAAAAGTGTACAAGGCGTAACAGTGTAAAAGTTTTTTGCCATACTTTTTATTTGAAAATACCACCCTGTATGATGGAAATGACATAATTGATTAAACATTATTTAGCAACAACGACAGTTTTTCGGACCTCGTACAAAACTTTCAAAACTTTTTGTTTAATAATATAACTAACATTATATTAAACCTAGAAATTTGGTACCGGCGCTCTCATCATTTTTTGAAATAATCAAATATTTTTTTAAAACAGCAACTATTCTTTTATATAATTTCGAATACTATTCAAAAACAAATAACATTATTGCTTTCTCGAAAAGTTCAAATTTTACCAGCTTTAAAGTTTTTGTTTTTTTCAACTAAATCTGAAACAATATAGGTATGCTGCGCTAAAATTAACAAATATTTGAAAGTGTAAATAAATTAGCCTTTAAATATTCCGCAATTTTTATTATGAAAAATATGTGAAATTTTTAGCGAGATGCATCATTATTATGATGGACTAGTGATTCTGAAGTATAATTTTAATGCAAATGAATGGAATATCGTGAAAAAAGGCACCACTTCTGTCAAAACCACTTTACACAAAAGCTTAGTTTTTATTTTTGCATTACAAAAAGCTGCAATTCAAATTTTGTGCACTTATGAAGTTCACCTCCAAGACAAGAACGCTGCTAAAAAAATTGAAAACTTTGGTGAAGGGTAAAAATTGAACAAAACTTAATAATTTCAAGCACATATTTCCAGATATTTTTAAATTATTAATGGATCTAAAATCATCTTCATGCAATAAAATTAAAATAAGTTCTACTTAACTAAGTTACTTGGCGCTAAAATTATTTAGCTTTAGTAGGAAGCCACGAATATTTAAGTAGTATAAACTTATATTTGAAAATCCTTAAAAAACGTAACAAAATTGCGGTAAAACTTTGATTCTACGTTGTTTTGCTACTTCCACTTTTTAATTATTTTCGATTGCATGTATTATTCATGATTGGCCCGAAAGTTAGTTTTGAATAAGTGAACAATACCTTTTGTGTTGTTTTTCTATGTTGCATGGTCTTATGTTTCATTGTTTTGAAAACATTTTTATTAGATTTTTGTCGCTTCAGAATATACATATTATATAGAGAGAACAGAAGCTTCCTTCATTCCCGAGTCTTGCCATTTCACGATAATGCTTAGTTGTGAACAAGATCTTATAAAGTCGAACGAACTCAAGTCTATATAAAAATAGATGTGATACACAAACTTCATTCTACTTAGAAGATTGCAAAGGAAATGTATACATCTATATACACATATGTATATTACAGTATAATAATTTTTATATCAAATTACCCTTTCGCTGAGTTTTGTGTGGCTCTTTCTTTCCTCGTTTCCTACCTAACAAAACAATAACATCCTTGAAGATCCAAAGTCTTGTTTGCATTTAAAAGTAAATGCCAGGAAATTGTTGTATTATAAAATTATACGGCGTTTAGTGTGTTTGGATGAAATTCTTGTCGTCAGCATTTGTCAACAGACCATGATTATCCACCGTTGCGGTGCTGATCTAATTTATCTTAATCTCAAAGGCTTGACAAACATCCTTGACCTGTAAAAGCAACGTTGACTTACAGTGTTTAGAGTGTAATTACTTTACAAGCCTCATTATTTGCACAAGTTAAGGTAGTTTGCACTCTCATGACTGCTTAAATCCTAAATGTGACGTATAAACAAGGACTTTTCTGCAAGATGTCAAAATTTATAATTGGAGTGAAACCAGCCCCCGACAGAATTTCACGTTTTATTTATCCAATCCTCAACCAACGCACATTTCATCAATTGAAATCAGACTCACTAAATAATAAAGTAATTAATTATCTAATCTTATCATCCACATCTCAGTGAATTCAATTTGATTATAGTCATTTTTGCTCTTGGTGCGTATGATGTCGCTCCGTTAGCGACACCTTCTGCATATCATTAAATTAGTTTATTCGAATCGAAAATTTGTATTAACAACAGTGCGCAATGTAAATATGTTATTTGCAATTTATTACAGACGTAGTACGCTAATAATTATAACACTAGTCTTAATTAATTAAATTCTGCGATGCACGAATTTTGATTTAATATGCTTGAGGTGAATATGTGTACAAATGCGAACTATACACATATACACAGTATACGTGCAATTAAATGTTCCATTAATGGAGATGTAACACACTTAATTCACCCTTGTAAAGATTATTTGGTTGTATAGAGTACTCATAATATACCGAATATTGTATGAAGATATTCAGGTATCAGATTCGGAAGCACAATTAATGTCAATCCCAAACAAAGTTAGACTCACAACAATGTGTGTGGTATATCATGGCCTTTTTGACATCCCTTTTTGACATGCAGCATTAAACTGCTGAAACTTTTCGGCAGCAATTGGGGAATTTTCCATAAGAATTTTTGGAAAACTTAATTATGAAATGGGCAAGTGCAAAAAGTGCACGTGTCGACATTTTGCTGTAGATTACCTTGTTGAATAATTAAAGACCTTTAATCCTTTATATGCCAGTTCTTCTTCATTGAATAAATCAATTAAAGGGTTTGCCGATTAAATCCGAAACTGCTCTCAATTTTGTCGGAACAAAGTCTGGGAGTGACAGAGTACATGTAATTTTTTTTTGTGTGTCGATGCTTTGATTTGAATTAGTTATACGAAGCTGAAAACGTACGAATATCTACGATTCTGATTTATTATTCATTCCACAAAATTTCATGCAGCTTGCAGAAGAAGAAGACGACGACGAAGAAAAAAAACGAAAAACATTTCTTTAACACAAGTCGGTCTTTTTAATATAAATGATACGATTAAAATTTTTTCCTTCTTACTTTTATTTGAAGTGAATTTATAGGAACTGTAACGAATCTTTTCTATATAAAATGGAATCGAATATCTAAAAGTGTAATTTAGAACCATTATTTCGCTCTGAATTTAAATCCCGTGACTTTTATTTTAGTAAAGACTTTCATAGATTTTATACGAGTAGTAAATCTTGCACTTTAATGTGAATACATATTGTACAGTGAATTGCATTTTATTGAAAACTGCAGTAGATGTATAAAGTGCATCTATTCACTAGAAAAGCTTTTAATAATAATAATATTTTATTGTTACAAAATTCAACCATTTATCTTTCTATTTGTTACAATTGTTAATTTTAAACAATATTCGGTGTACAGAATCCTATCCTCTGCTTTTACATCCATTTAACTTAGCTAAATTTCGAATAGTATATATTATTTTAGTTCAAATCAATAAATAATTCACCAATACTGAATATATGTATTTTCAGTGCTTACAAAACTCAGCGCTATAAAGTTATGAACTTTATACTACACGATTTAACAACTGAGTGTCTGAAAATGGAAAAATATTCAAAAAGACATAGAAAACTTTCGCTTTTTACTTTTCTAGTAGAGGAACTATTGTAAAAGTGGTGATTTTGACAAAATTACCCAAATTTTAATTTTTTTTCGACATTTTTTTCGACAATTACGAAAATAATGTCACTAATTTCAGTCGGTCTGTTGATAAATCATTTTTAAAAATAAAACTCTAAAACTACTTAATCGATCTAAACCAAATTTAAATCCTTTGGTCTTTGGAAAAAGGCAACACCAAAAAAACAAATGTTATTTAAAAGTATTAAAGTTAAATAAAAAATGAAATACATCAACTAAAAATTTCAACATAATAACGAGAGAAGTACTTTGGAATATCATTTCCAGGTATTTTATATTAATTAGGATTTGCTTTTACTGAAAGTTACTTATCGATTATAATAAACTAATATCATTTTTTGAATTTTTATTAAATATTTTTTTTTATTTTAAACTTTTAATGACTGTTGAACGATTTATACTAGGAAAACACCTACGGGGTAAAAATTGATATAGCTTTCATAATAATATTTTATTGTATACATAAAAAATTTGGCATCGTTAAAAAAACAATTAAGTATTATAGATGAATTGGAAATTAGCTGATTGAAATATATTCAGATTACACTGAAATTCAGTGAAATAAAAATAATGGCAATAATAATTACTGAACGAGAAATATTTATATAATAATTAATTTCACGTAGAATGTCACTTTTCGTTATTGTTGCATATTTTCAAAGCCAACCCAATTTCGGTGAGTATGAATATAAATTTCCCAGTAAATTTCAAAGCAAAATTGCTTTTTTCTTTTAACTAAAAAATCAAAGTTCTGAAAAATGGACGTTGATAATAGTATATTACAACCGAGTTGGGAATGATATTCATTACAGCCGAGGGCTAATATCTGACCGAGAGGCGAAGCCTCGAGGTCAGATATAAGCGCGAGGCTGTAATGAAATTCCCACCGAGGTATGTATACTATTTTATTCACAATCGAACAATTTATTATCAAAAAAATAATTAAAAATGTATGAATAAAAACACATTTTCGACCGTGGTGGAAATGCACTTTTCGATCAGCAAATCTGGAGTGAAATTGCAGTTGTCAAAACTCCAGTTCAAAACAAAAATACAGTGTTGCGTGTTGTTTTTTACGATAGTTCATTAATTTGTTGTGCTGTTGGACTAGATTAATCTTTAAATGTAATTAAAAGTGTGGAAATAGCGAAATACATTAAATACTTGTGTAAATTCTACTGTTGCAAGTGTCAAACAATCATATTTATTATTTGACAGTATTACGAACCTAGGTATGTAATGTTCAACTTCCCGACCTCTAAATCGTTGGTAATCACAACATTACAATAACGATTGTGAATAAAGTTATTTGTGAGGGTATTTAATGTGGTTCATTCAAAAGTGACTGCATGTATTTCGCGTTATAAGCCTATAAAGTAAATTTAAAAACACAACAAGATGTTTCAGTATCACAGATATTTATGTGTGTGTTTATTGACCGCAACGCGTCTTAAGGTTTATCAGGATGAACAAGATTTATGAGACAGGATAACGTTTTGTTCATTTCATTAATGGTTTTTATGTGCGATTTTATACTGCTACATGTATAAAGAAAAAGAGAAGAAAAAAACATATTGCAATATTTATCGTTATTTTACTCTCTCTCCCCGAAAATATCAACTCATAAATAATGCAACATTTTCAATTTTCAAAAAAAATATATATAAAGTCTTCCGTCGTGTTCTTCACGGGCTGAAAGTTTGAGGCATATTACAAGAAATTTATTAATTTTCACTTGTGGCTAGAAGTGAACTAGACTGGCGTTAAACAGCAGCTCTGATATAATATGCAAGTTGGAACCGTGCCATTCTGTCTATGGTCTCTATGTTGTTTTATTGAAGGAGAGTCACGTGTACGACGGCTTCCTTTATTACGGATAATCCATCTTCAGCGGGTTTAAATGAGACGTGCAAGGTCTGGAAGACATTTCGCAAGCACAAGAAATGCTCAATCTTAAAGTTTAAACAATATTTTTCACAAATACTATAAAAGTGTCACTCAAAAAAAAAACACAAGGAAAATATTCCTGTTGCCATCTTGGGACGCTTTACGTAAAAGACCTACAATTTATTTTATTCTTTACATTTGGTTTGGCTGGCTAGTGGGAGTAGTAGCTGCGCAAGAGGCGATTCATATTTTATTATTTCGAATGCATTTAAATTGCAAATCTCATTATGAAGCCATGTCATGTAAATTTATTTTTGAAAAAACAAACTTCAACTTCATTATAATATCAGTGCATTGCAACAATTAGGCGAAAATTGCGCTACAAACTCCTGCAAATATGCATTGAAAAACATCTCTCTACTTCTTTATCATCTCTAACGACCTAATATTAAATACTTACAACTACTGAAAACAAATTTGCATAAAGTTTTGTGCTTACTTGAACTTAACCAACAGTTTGTTCTCTCTCACTCACTCATATATAATTTTTTCACCATTTACATATTATACATCCTACATTATTTACCAACTTTTTACACACAAACATATAAATTAATTTATTTAAATTTCCTGGTTATTTATTTTCCACTACTAACAATGTTTTTCTTTACAACGCATGCAACTTGGAAGGTACATTAATCAAAAAAGTACTCATCATTCGTATTCACGTACGCTGACAGGGCCAGTTACTAATATTTAACAAAAAGCTTTTAAAAATGTCCCATTGTCAGTGCAGATAAGTGGATGAATGACCCTGTTACAGCCACCATTAATCTTTGCTGTTGTCGTCGTTTTACATTTGGCAAAAATTTATATGATTTGTTGCAACACATTCATAAATTTTCTGCCGTATACTTGTTGTTTAGCTTTGTTTTTGCAACATTATTGCTAATTACAAAAGACATCATCTCTTATAATACGTTTGTCTTCATCAAAGTACAAATTTTGTTCTTGTTATACTCCCGCAAACTAAATACCTAAATGTATTTGTAATTTCTCGGTAATTTTCTAAAGTTGTTCATAAAAAATCTTTATCGACGCCACTAAAACCATATTCCTAACAAAATTCTGTACTTCCGTACTTTTGTCCGATCTACTTTTTGTGAGCTTTTTTTGTAAGCACGCTATCTTGAGAACGAAATATCCTATTGGATTGCAACATTTTGATTAAAATCCTTATTTCTTATTAAAATTCAAATTGTTAGATAATCAAAAAAGAAAGTAACGATTATGTTCCAGAAATAAAGTTTTAAAAAATGAACCAAATAAATGTTAGGATTCCCTAAGAGCGGAACGTCATTAGATTGAAATTTTGGTGAAGGTGCGGTTTCAAGTGAAGACGTAATCACAATTTTAACAAGCAAAAAAAATGTTATGTGGTTAATTTAAATAGTTCAATCAAAACAAATGTTGGCAGTTGAGATTTCTTTATATCATCTAAATAAACTTTTTAAAAACATTGCATAATCAATACAGATAGTATTATCAATTTCAATTTTCTCCTTTAATTAAAAATGTCGGCCGATTTGTTGTATAAACTTTGCAAAGAATATGTTACAGAATGAAGAGGAATTATTTATTTTTTTGTAGATTATATTTCATTACTCAAATTGTTAAGTAATATTTTACTTTTTATCACTTTCATATTAGGTGATTAATCGACAATTTTTTTCTGAAAATGATTATTCAATGTTCAACTCTACTTCAAAAATGGATCAATATCTCTTTATACTGTTAACATTGTTATTTTAACTAATTGACACTGAATAACTTCATTAATTTAATTAGATTTAAATATTAAACAACATTGAGGTATACACACAACTTTGAATCAATCTAGAATACTATACTATATTCCAAACTCTATTCATTAGGGGGACTCGTATACACCTACTGATACTTCAATATTAAATTTAAACATGCCAATCAATACCATCAGGTTTAACAAAATAACTATTTTGTTGAAACCGACGACAACATCAAGAAGTAGGTAACTTAACTAATACTACAACTTAACTAATTACTGTCTCGGCACTTTAACGAAAATATCTAACAATAACCACATACACAATTTGCTAAATATAAAATCAACGTACATTGATCATTAAAATCTCTATAGAAGATGTGGTTCTTCAAGTTGCATTCTTATGTAGTTTTTGAAAAGCTATTAGGGTTGTTTTTAGAGGGTTAAAACACGGTTTAGTGGTAGTATCTGTGAAACAAACGTTTTTTCACAGGCAATTCTTACTTTTTTATAGGAGGGAAATATATACAGGGTCTGTAAGTGAAATGGGATGATTTCAAAAATTAATTAGAGTTTAAAGAATAATTTTTTTATGAATGTATCAGGTATAAATGGGAAGTACGAGAGTTGCCATTTAGTATAAAATCTTGATAGAATCCGAAAACCAATTATGTTTTGAAGGTTCTCTCCATTTAGATTTATGCATTTTTGGAGTCGGGCCTGGAAGATTTGCATAACCTCACGAAGCACCTTGACAGGTATTGTGCAATCTCATTCTGAATACAAGGTTTGAGGGTTGGAATTACTCCGATTGGGTAGACCTCAAACACTTTGGTTTTTGGATACTTACATAAAAGAAGCAGGCCTTTAAATCGGGAGAGCGAGGAGGCTAAGAGATATCCTCGTTCTAGATTCTAGTATATTAATTGGTAACTCTTATACATTCATAAAAAAGTAATTCTTTAACGTTAATTAATTTGTGAAACTATTCCATTTTACTGGCGAACCCTGTACTTCAAACCATTTAGTTCCCCCTATATAAAATAAACTTGTCTACATCAGTCAATTTTTTTTCTGTCAAGCGTTTATAGATTGATTTCTTTCAATAAATAAGGCAATCGGTATATGCATACATTACCATCGGAATCTCTATATAAATAAAACCAATTATACGTAGGATTAGAATATTGCGCATAATAAAGTCGAAGCAAATAAAATAAACCACAAGTTCCAGTAGTAGAAAGTCAATAAAAGTCAATTATATTATATCGACTCAATTTCATGAACAAACATAAGACCATACAAGAAAGAATGTATGCCTTTAATTCAAGTTTGTTCAAAAATATATTTACTTTCGGTTTATAACTTCATCTACTGCCCCTACAATGTTTTCTGATAAATTAAAGCACTTCAACCTTGGCGGGAAGCAGTGGTCAATAAAAAAAAACGACGAAGAGGAATAAGGGTCAATACATTAAGGAAGCGCCACTCCGTAATTTATAGTTTTATCAGCTACTCTTATCAACTTTGTACAACGTCAATTTATTACTCTATCAGAGCTTTCAAAAAGTATTCTATAATACAAGTTTTTTTTTTTAATAAATAGTGGTTTAGAAATTGTGTGAATAAATTTGGAGCATTAGTGAACACAAACAAAGCGAGTATTTTACAGCAAAAAGAATTCATCAGATTATACACGACATAGCAACAAAACTTATAAATATAAAAGCAAATTATTAGGTTTAACATGAAAGATTTATTATAAAACGCCGAGCTGAAGAGAAAACTTTTTTCGATTATACAATAGCAAATTTACAGTTGTTCTCTTTTACAAAGACGTTTTGATGATAAATTGCATGACCATTCTTTGGAATTAAACATTACAATTACTATTGTAGTAAGTTTAATCGAATACTGTTTTTGATTCCATTGAATGAAAGCGTCACTGATTTGATTGCGATTAAATGCATTAAAAATTTTTGCAACTTCTACTACTTCGTACCTGCGACGTTTTTCAAATTTATTATATTCCTTAAACCTTATGTCCTTTTCTCCTGTTGAGAGTCTATAAAATTATACAGCCTATAAATTTCGGAGAGTCATACAAGTCATGAGGGAAAGCTCTTCTTATTGCTTCTTTATACATTGGATACTCTCTTAATGTAATGAATATACTCATCACGTGAGAAGGGGACCATGGATATAGGATTTTTTTTTCGGTTGTCGAAAACTCTAATACAAATTCCTCCTATCCTGCACACTAATAACAAAATTATCTAGTAGGATAATTTACATTTATATCAAAAATTATGTCCTTGTGAGGAGATAAATTTAATCAAGATTTTCATTTTATGTTAAATTAAATTGGATCCTGATAGTAATTGAATAAAAAGGTTTATTGTTAATAAGTATGTCAATCAATAGGTATCCAAACACGTTCATAGAGAAATTGTGAAATTAGTTCTTCTAATTTTGTTACGTAGTGCGACGGCGACACTTAACAATATTACCAATCTATCTATCAATTTATAGAACTTGTGTTGATTCAATTTGACTGTGATGTGAAATGCTCAGGAAAAATGCAGGAAATCGAAAGAGTTTGCATATTACGATCAGTTGCAAAATACGATTTAATTATTACGTCAGTAAATTACAATTAGATTTTGGTGTTTTGTTTTTGAGAATGTTGTAACAAAAATTTATTAGAAAAATTGGAAAGTTTGCATTTGGAATGGTAAAAAAGCCATTTGTTTGCATGCAGCTTTAGTAATTAAAGCTTAAATTTTGAATGTGTATGTCATATGATGTATTAAAAGTAAACTTGCAAAAAACACGTTACATCATTTTTAATTAAACACAAAGGTTAATCTTGGTAGGCTTATAGAACTATAATATCTCATATGCATGGTCGCATTAAAGGATTTTTTAAAACAATATTAAATATCAGTAGGTGTTTTGTTTTTTTGGCCATTTAGACAGCTTAAAATTTATAGGAAATTCGAATTAGCATAAATGTTATAGATTAAAATTTAACTGCATCTAACTATATGAAATTAAAATGTTAAACTCAAAGGATATACAAGTAACTCTATAAATTCACGTATATTTCACATATATAATCACTAGGTGGTGCAGCCATAATTACATGTTCAAGTTATTCCTGATAAAATTTAATTAAAACAACTACCTCACTCGTTATGGTGGAAGTAAGTGCTGTGCAAAGAAATGACAACTAACCTAACCTAACCTGCGCCAAGCCAAGCAAGTGTGCTTGTGTGGATATGCAAATTGTTTGTTGGTACTTTTTGCTTAAACAAAAAAACCGAAAACAGAATATAAATTTATATATTCCTACCACTTTATAGCGTGCGTTTTGTATATGTGATAAAAACCGCGTTAGTGGTATGCAAAAGCAGGGTCAATTTGAATTTCAAACATTCAAGCTTTTTAGATGTCCTTTTATATTAATTCACCCAATTTAACTGAAAAGATGTGACGAGCGAAAAGTTTTGCGTATGCCGCCCTATATCCGGTGATGCTTGTTTGTTATTCTGATTTGCTTTCGACATTTTTACTTTGTCGAACATATTTTCAATTTTTGAATAGCATTTCTTTCGCTTTTTTTCACTCAATATTTTATTATTGTAATTTATTGACGTTTACTTTTCGATGAATGAAAATTAGAAAATGAGGGGAAAACGGCGCTGTGCGAAGAAATTTGCTCAACTTTATGTGGTGCGCGCTTTGTACCTTTAAAACTTTGTAGAGATCATAGCATTGTTTAGTTTCTATTCACAATTTGTGGGATTTATTTTAAATGTGCTAGTTTTGCCAATGCGAGTTCGCCCTATTATTATCTAATTGGTATATGCGAACTTTCATTATACTTCTCTCGTGGAGGAAGTATTGTCCAAAACACGCCAAAAGTGGCCAAATCGGTGAATCCACTTTATGTTCTAAAGTTACAAACCGATGTCAACCAAACTTTGTACTACACTGATGAAATTTACCCTCAAGACGTTAACGCGGCAAAAAGAACCCAAATATTTTGATTAGGGCTCGGATTAGGGGTAATGGTTAATAAGGAATGAAGGGTCAAAATTGGACAAACCTTAATAATTTGTAGCGTGTGTCTTGGACACTGATAAAAATATTTAATTCAACTTTTGCTCTCATATTAAGGATAAATAGAAGAACATCATATTGAAGACGCATCCCTTATGATACACGCCCTTTGAGTTTTTTTGTTAAAAATCAGTTATATAAATGTCTCTTATTTGTCAACATTTACAGGTGACAGATTTCCACTAAAAATGAGATATGTCAAAAAAATGACATGTCAAAAATAGATAAATATGTCAATTAAATCAACTAAATTTGATAGATGAGTCAAAATGACAAAATGTCAACTAAAGATGGCATTTGTCAACAAACGAGAGTAATACCGCAAAAATGCATTCCTAGAGATTTTTCTTTGTCCTGATATAAATTGATATTTTAACTCCTACCTTAAAAATGCTATTCAATAACAATTTCGAAAATTTAACACAAAAATTTAAATTTAGAAAATTACAAATTACCTATTACTTTCTAATATTTGGCCTGGATTCAACTAAATTTTATATTAAATATTTTACGGCTTTTTTTTAAAAAATTTGATTGAAAATTCTTTTAAATTTATTTTTAATTTATAAAATAGCGTGAAATTATTCAATGTATGTTCATACCCCGAACACCTTCTACCATCGCGGCTGTGCCTTAGATTTCCTCATCTGTTTCAATAAATTATAATATTTCAAACCGCATATACGTGAAATAATTTAACACGCTTTTTGCATTTCGATGCATATTTTATATTTATGTCAAAATAAATATTTAATGTAATTTTCAAGTAGAAAAACTAACAGAGTTATTGGCTCTGATTCCATCTTTGGCTAAGTTGTATTTTACACGCAAATTCTTACTTAGGCAAATTTTTTTAATATATCTAAAGTAAAACTTTACGTCAAAATACAGGCATGCTTGAATGGAAATTGTTCATAAAGAATGCGAACAGAAAATAAATATTTAATTGCGGGTTTGCAGTCTTAAAATGTTTTCAAATACACGTTGTTGCTTCCGAATGGGGAATAGCACTATTTGCAGGAATTTTAGCTGATTTAGCCACTTGCACTCACCTATCCGTTCATAAGCTTCTCTCCCGGCTGCGGCAGAGAGTTGCAATCCGAAGAGATAGAGAATCCACATGTCCATGGCTTTGTAGTGTTGATATCGGATAATAACTTGATTAAAACCAAACACACCTCTCTCTCTATATATATATATATATAATCACACAATAATCTTTTCTATTAGGTATAGTGCACCACTGGGTAGAAATTTAAATCTATTGTAATTTACAGATCGCAAACTTTTTCAAAGTGTTTGATTTAACTTTTTAATTAGTTGAAAGTACTTTAAATAAATTAGTAAAATTGCATAGTATTTTGGCACAATATAATGTTTTATTCATTTGTAGCTGCTTATACAGTTATATACGAGACAGTAAAACACAATCAAAAGTGTTGTTAGTATACATGAAACTTCAGGATGAAAAGCCGGCCGTATACTGACTGAAAACCAAGTTCCTGAAACACTCTACACGAAACGTTATCCTGATAATGTGCGCTTGTGCAACCCCAACAAATGAATTCCCTACTTTATATGATTGTTAAATACATTAAATAAACTTTTTACGGGAAAATATTATTGTTTATAAGTATTTGTTATTAATCATTAAAATAGCTTATAAATGATTACAAAACACACTTAAAACTCTAGTCAATTAAAGTTTAATTTCCTATTAGTGCTTTTATAATAGTAGAAATACCGATAATAATTTATTTACGTAATATTAAACTGTTTAGATGTGATTAAATAAATTTCCACATAATTAATTTTATCCTCTAATAGATACATTATGTTTAAAATACGGAATGCATTATTTAGAAATTAGGCGGATGCGCCACAGAAGTGATGTTTGTTACTCAACCATAAGAACTAATTCAAAAATTTAAATTTACCCTTCAGTTGCAGTATTTTCAAAACTATACTATAAAAAATATCCTTTGGCTATCATAGTTGTGTAGTAATTAATTCTAGAAATTAATAATATATATTTTCGTAATTAAATGTTCAAATGTTGGGACTAATTAGTAAAAGTTAGTTAAATATGATCTGGAAATTGTTCATCCAATTTGAGAAACTTTTTGACTATATCAAAAAGAAGATCAATATATGAAGGATACTATCGTATTACCTAAAAACTATATACGATTCTAGAAAAAACAATCAGTTAATACTTTATTAAATTAAATAGCTTGGAATAAAGTTATAAAAAAAGTTAAATAAAACCATTACAAAGAAAACTTCGTAAGACCAAAGAGATTTAGCAAATAGGATGTCAGAACGAGAAGAAAGCACTAAGTATTAAAGCGCATCATCATAAAAAATCTAAAACTGTGCCAATCTTTTTGCTGAATATATTATTATTATTTATCATAAGAATCTTGCAAAGGGGGGGCACAGTTTTGGATTTCAAATTTGGCTAGCGAAAAGTTATTAACAATCAGTTTCATCAAAGTTGTACAATTAGTGAGTGTAAACAATACTAATACCGAGACTAAAACATATTAGTATTATTATTGAACAATTTACTCGTAGGTATTTGTTTTGATATTGCTTTGGGACAAAATATCCAAGAGCAAATATCTGAATGCGATGCCGTGGACCCGATTCAATGAATTGGACTTGGCTGCGGGAGGCATTAGGTTACAATTTATAATTTTGCAAATTACTTGCACAGAAAGATGAATTGATAAGATAAAATGATCTGGTGGCTAACAAAAGGTTTTCGTACGTACAGTATAAATTTGCTGTTTTGAATGATAAACATCTCCAACACAGATAAACTAAAACTAAATTAATGGACAAATGCCTCAAGCTATACAGATTTATATTTAAACTTGTACCAGTGTACAGGTTAACGTAATAATGTTTCCTAAATATGTTGTAATAAAATGAATAAGCTAACATCATATGTTTGTTGAAATTTATAAATCAAATTAGTTTAAATGGCTCCATTTCCTCTGTTTTCATAATCATGTTTTCCGTTCTCTACAATTATTATCTTTTGGCTACTTCTCTTCTAGTAATAGCAACACTGAGCAATATTCTCTTTTTCCTGTGTCTATATATTCTTGTTTTTTCCCTTGCTGAGCTTATCGAGCAGCTATTGTTCAACTTTTTTTACACATGTAGCTAACAGCCATCTTAAAGAACTGGCGTTGGCAAATTTATCATTTGTTTTTATTATTCTTAGCTTCGTCGTTTTTTTTTTCATCTCGTATTTTCAATGTACATAAAAATGTACCGAATAAATTGTTTACTGTGCGAATCCGAAAACAAAATATATTTTTGTTTTGCACGTTGTTTTTATATAATACTATTAAGCTGCCATTCAGACAGTGCTAATTAATTTTATGTTTCATATGTACCTACTCGTAAATGCGAGCCATTTTGTTTTGCCCTAATGAAGGAATACAAAATTAAGGGAAAAGCAACCGAGAATGGCAAGTATTTTGTATAATGTACCAAACAAAAATTAAGCTTGTTAATAATTAAGCTTTAGCAGAAACAGACTCCACAGCTCTATATTTTTCGAATAGCAATAATAGCATGTTGGTAAATAGTTTGAAGTTTGATTCCGAAAGTTAAAACTGCCGTTAAAATAGAAAACATGAAAAATTTATATAATTGGACATTTTACAATTATATGGTGAAGGAATGAGTTTGGTTACGAACCGTGGACTTTAGTTGTCCAGTCGCCGACTAGTCATACTGTACTCGCTACAGTCGATAAGATGAAATTAAGCTCAATAAATTAACAAAACTTTTATTAGAACAATTATTTTAGGAGGAAAATAAGCATCCCAAAATAATCCGAAGATTTAATGTTTATTTTATTTAATGAAATTACCTGCATTTTCTAAAAATAAATTAGTTCGATTTATGCAACAAAATGTTCAATAAAATCTCATTTTGAGACATTAACGGACTACTCTTAATGGCTTTATGGTTAATCTGCCCAAACATTTTCAATTTATTGAGTCATATACAAACGAGGGTTGTCTTTTAAGTTTTGGAGAAGGCGCCAGTACTGATATCTTAAATGGGGAAAATTAACTCAATATTTAGTTAAATTGAATTGTAGAGGGATATTTTGAAGAACAATAGAGCACTGTAAGTCTATCTACTGTTTGATCTTATGACCAACATGTAAAACTAAGACAACTCTCGTACGTAGCTAAAATTTTTAAGATTTCCGGCCCAGGTATCACTAAAGCTGAAGATATTTTGGCATTAAGATCAATATTTACTATATTAAATTAGTCAACTAAATACTACAAAATCTACGTTCTCGACTCCGAAGACTATATAATAATTGATTCCATAAAGTGGACAATTTTAAATAACCAAAAAACATTTGACAAAAGCATGCAATATTGTAGACATTCACTTTCATGGCAGTCATGGCACTATAATGTTTGATTAAATATTGCGTGCGTATAAGATCAAACAAAATACTTAATAATAGAATTATAGTTGTTGCTTTTTTGCGTGTTGTGCACTGGTACTACTGTACTTATTAGGCTACAACACATATTTTTTTGCGTTTATTCAATTATCTTTTGTGATCAATTGGATTTTTCTTAAAAAATTAGAACTTTTATGGTCAATACGTATTTAAACAAAAATATTACGTGATTTTGTTCTGATAAGGACTCTCTGAACTTAATTAATACATTTCTTGGATTATGTAAAGCGACATTTTGAAGAATAACGTTTACTTCATCAAAGACCTTAAATTTAATTTATAGAACTTAATTAAATATTAGTTTATTCAAATATGTTAGCGTATCATAAAACAAATTAATAATTTGATTTCCTTACGAATATACTAAATAGAACTAAATATGTATTTGAACTAAATAGAATTTTTTTTATTTATTTTCTATTGAAGAACGAGAAACTGAAAAGGAATAGATGAATGTTTGAAACGTCTGTCAGAGTTTCGTAAAGTGTCTCGTGTGGGCATTTTTTGTTTGAAGTCGCGTTGTCGCTTTTCAAGTATATTTTCGATAAAGTTGACCAATTATCCAAGATTGTTCGTATTTATTCAATTCGTTTTATTTAGTGTATATGAAATCAAGATTAATTATTGATGATGTGGAAATTAGGTATGAAGACACCAGTGTTGAATTAGGTATAATAAATATTTTTGTTGTAGAAAGAAAATATAAAAGCTACTTTAGTACAAAGTACATTAATTATAATTTTAATCTAGAAAATGCAGTGTAAGTTGTTCTTTTAGTAAACAAAACCAATTACAAAATAATTACCTGCAAGACGTCACCTTGGTTAAAATTAAACACAGGCAATTAATAAAGCGCTACCCCAAGTGTTTCATAGTAAATATTATTAGAAAAAGTTTACAGCAAGTAATTGACTACAAGAACAACTGTAAATTATAGATTGTGCCTTTGATGAAGCGAAATGAAATTTATAAGAATATATGTGTTTTAATATACGGATTTTCTAGTTTTATTTTTAATGAATTATGAACGAGATAACATGAAAATATAACTGCCGTTAAATTTTACGAGATGTTAATAAATGCATATGAAATTAAAATTTTATAGAAAGAGTCAAAGAAAATTGCTGTAACATGGAGGAGAAAAGTTTCCTGATAAAACATGTAATAACTTTAAACGGCATGTATATATATATATATATATATATATATATATATATATATATATATATATATATATATATATATATATATACGGGAGAAGATGAGAAGATATCAGGAATCATTGTTATAAGAATTTTCAACTTGCACATTTCTTTGGCATTTTCTGGGCCTTGTAAAACGTGCAATACACATATAGTGTATGCAAGTCAATATCGACGAAGGTTTTATATTTTTCTGCTTCGCTATGGATAGAGGATTTATCAAGTACTGCGCTTTCTCTATTTTTAATGTATGTCTCAATTCCCAAGTGCTGAATAATATTGGCATATTTACCATACTTTTCTTCTGCCTGGCCAATTTTTATTCTTCTTGGAACTCTAGAGTTGGCGTATTTCCGAATGTAGTAGTAGCGCTTTTATAAATTAATGTCTAGATTGACTGAAGTGAAAATGAGAAAGTAATTTGCAAAATGCTACTTATGCAAAATAATTAAACTTATTTTAATGGAGAGTCTCATTTATTAATCTTGATTCTGTTTTGCTTTTTTGACGTCAATGTTCTTCAGTCATTAATTTAGGCGCACGCAATATTTCACTTAAAATTTATTTCGAGAATCATCTGTTTCCACTTGTATACACAATTATTTTTTATTTAAAATATAGCTAATGTTTCAGTGATAAATGTCATCATCAAATTACAAAAAGCTCCCATTTCGTTCTGTATAAGCTTTATGACAAATAAGACTTCAAAATGGAAACGCTCACTATGTTTGCAGTGTCGTAATATATTAAACTGGTTTTATTTATGGTTTGTTTATTAAATCCATAATTCACTAGCTGGTAGCTACTCTCGAAATATTCTTTCTTTCTTGTCTAAGTATTTTCCATGTGGTGTCCCGCCCGTATTTTCAAAATCCAATAGAACATTATTACCATTCATTGTTTAATTGGACCGACGGCGTTTGATGGTTACAAAAACGCTCAATAATAGGAAAATGATGTATCGTTATGAGCAGGCCGTTTCGACCTCTTTACACCGAGTGCCAAAGTGTCGCAAAGTGTAATATAATATATGATATCGAGGGAGCCATAACTTTTAATACGTCGTGCTTAAATAACAAGCTCCGGCTTTTTGGAAACCTCTCAGCGTCGTAATCTGTAACCACTGCACAAACAACAATAAAATCACGGATCTCCTTTATCAAACATCATGTTTTTATTACGCAAAATGCTCGCTACCATTATACAAGATGTCTCACCTAAATGCTAAACATGCTTTTTCAGTAAACCAGCGCAATGCCTTGTGGCTTCATTAAAATATTCCATTCGGTTACAATTTAAAGCCATTCCAAACTTACTTAATTAGATTTAAAAGTTAGTCAATTTGGAAAGTGCGCTGATTTAAGAAAGTACGCTGAATAATTTCCGATTAGCTTTGATTGTTTCAAATTTAAATATTACAAATATATATACCTACCGAGATATCAAAAATTATCTTGATCAAAGGTGGTTCTGAAATTAAAAGCGTCCGACTTAGCTGACATCATCCTTTTGAAATAATTCTGCCAAAGCTTACAGCCACTTTACTTTCTGTAATTTTGAAAATCAAAAATAATTTTAAAATGATGATATACGCCAACTCGGACCGGATAATTTACAATCTCGATATGTATAAGAAAATAAAAATCAACCAGTTTCCGATACGCTTTCGTTAATTAAAGCAGCGTAGAGGAGGAAGCTATTTTGGAATAAAAGCATCCTGAAGCTAAACCCGAATAAAAATAGTTGCGATTGTGAAACAAATGTGAGAAGCCAGTGCAAAGTGCGTTGCCGAAAGGCTCTACATTTAGTATGGTACTTTTATACAATTGGCTATTTGTTAATTGAATTCGAATTCCCGTCGAGTTCGCGGCTTCCCTATTTACATGAGAGTCGAGTGCTACTGGCAATCAACGCCACACTGATTCGATTAACAAAACGGGACCCGGGATTACATTTCCATCCCCATTTCTACTGTGCAGACACAAATGATACTTCTGCTGTCTATTTCTTTCCTAAACATGTTTTTTTCTGTGCAGCCAAAGTCGTTAAAACTGAACATTTTTGTATTAAAGCGAGCTTGGAATTAATGTAGCAAAATTAACTATACTTATGATGTACAAGATGATAAAATATTGCCTCAGTAGGCTTAAATGCAGCAGCCTCTGGCAAAATTTTTGTTTTTCTCCTTCTAGTTAATGCATAACACCAGACAGCGGGAGATGATAATTAAAATGTATACATGGGGTTTTATTAGAGGGAAATTTTATAAAAAACATACTTTTAATCCTTTTGAGCAAGTTAATGAAAATTTTAAATAAACTTTAGTTTAATTATTTTTCAGCAGAAATCATTTATCCATAAGGATCATAATGAATTTAATTATCTTTTATAAACCAGCATCTCAATTAGAATTTATTACAGGTTGTCGTTTTGTGTTTTCTATATTAAATTTTGCGCATTTCGAATTCGAGATATTTGTTTTTATTAAGTCAGATTTAATTAATGCTTTCAAAAATTCAATATATGTATATCCAAATTAAATAAACAATGATTGTTAACTAATTAACATATAAAACCAGTTAGAACCGACATTTATGTTTATGTATTTGTTTCGTAATATATATATACATTGTTATATGCAGTAAAGTGTTTATATTAGGCATGACAACGCAAAATTAATTGACACCATCTGCATAATATAATAATAGCAAATAAAATAAAATCACATTAACAGCGATCGAAAATGATGAAACATGAAAATGCAATGATAATTAATTAGGAAAAGTGTAATTACATTTGGTTGATTTTTGAACAAAAACTCTGCACCTCTTAGATACGAGTAAAAGAAAAAAAAAGAAAAATTGCTTGTCAAGTTTCAGTAAAGGAATAGTAAAAATGTATAGACAAAAGGAACTCGAGAAATGCATATAAATGCAAAATGCGTCATACATGTTTCAGCAGAACAGATCAAACGATTACAAACAAACGTTGAAAATAAAATTGTGCTTGATATTTAAATGGAAGACACACAAAAAAAATGCATTTTTTGAAACATAATACAATTCCTCGTAAAATATTCCTCATGTGATTTTCCTTTTACCACTTTGATCTTAACTCCATTGTTCGCGAAATACCGGATAAAGCATAAAAACGTATAAATGTGAGATTCTTTATTGATAACCTATCCTACATACAATACAAATCAGATCAAGTTAGTTATCTAAAAGTTTGCTTAAGCTTCTAACCAAAATATGTAAACCTAAGAAGAAAATTGATTTTCTAAGAAAATTACTTATAAAACTTTGCGGCTTCAAGAAATTATTATTTGATGTTCTTTTATAATAATTAACTATATAAAAATTTAAAAAAAATCTAATAAAATTCAAGATCTGGCGAAGAACAAGAACTCAAAGTTCCTAAAAACAGAAGCGGCGTTTCCTTTTCAATAAACATCTGCAACCGTTGTATAAGGAATGTTTCAGCCTTGGGTCTCTTAAATATTGATCTAAACGGCGGCCTAACCCTTTCAAAAAATTTGACCTGCACCGTACCTATTGCATCTTTGACAATTTTGTAAAAGCATCCGTTAATTCTATTTAAAAATCTGATTATTAATTTAATAGACCACAACTGTCCAGTCTTGTGAGTATTTTTCCGACTCGTAACTTTTGCCTACCGGTCCGTTGCGGGTTTAAAAGAGCATTTTACAAAATACTTCATAATTTTTCATTCAATTTGATTAAGAATTTCGAATTTAGCTGAAAATTTCATTTTAAATTAGTCATGCTCTTGTAGCCCCTTAACATTGTTGCCTATCAAAGTTTCATCACATGATTCACACGAAGTGAAGTGTCTTGCTCGGGTATTTAGAAATTAATACTACACCCATAATAATGCATTAGTCCATCAAAATGATTGCATCCTACACTCCTACTTGCAACAACAAATTTCAAAATGATGTTTATTAAAACTTTGAGCTTTAGGGACAAGTTATATGTATAATTTATTAGTTTGTAAACTATACTCATAAAATACCAAAGTTTGTTAATAATTGTAATGTTGCATATTAATCAAGTTATAGTTAATATTTAGTAAACTATATATTTAATAAGGAAACGAAAAAAATAAGGAAAATCTTAATGATAATTAAATTAAAATTAAATTTATTAATAAGGAAAACTTTCCTTGAAAATTTTAATTAGCAGTACTGGATATTGCTTTCATTCAAATCCAGTCATGTAGCAGATTTAAAAAAAAAATGCAAAAGCATTTGTTACCTGTATAATATTTGCGCAAATATTTTCTTAGAATAACAAATTGGATTGTATTAAAAGTCGTGGCTAAATTAAAATAAATTAAATTACTACTACGAATAATATACTTTTAGAATGGAGATGCTTCTTAATTAATACTGGAAAAAAACTAGCTAACTACTTCGTTAATTATGACTTCAAAGATATAAAAGAATCTTCATTATAAAATTCCAACTTATCTGATACTCTACCTAACATGAAATAATTAAAGGCCAATTTTCACTTTACGTTCCGTATCCGTTCTATATCCGTTGCGTTAAATTTAATTGTATGATCTTACATCAGTCTTTGTTACACTTTGATTTTCATCAACGGTTATTAAATTATAGACATATTTAATCAATTTTTTCATATTATATTTTTTGTTCAAATTTGCGAGTGGAAATTCTTTCGCCCAATGTCAAAAATTGAATATAATGATCTTAATATAAAATAACAAATTTATATACAACAATTTAACGGAAATATGTGGATGGTTGGATAAATTTAGAAATTCTGAATTATTTATGAATTTAGGCTCATGGTGTAAAGAAACGGAATCGTTGATAAATTGTCTTGGAAAAAAAGTAGTAGATTTTACTGGGAAAGTTCAATCTAAAAATATTTTGGTACAAAGAATAAAGTTTGGCAATTCAGCGTGGAAATACGACAAGCATTATGGGCACATTACCAAATACATTTTGCATTTGAAGAAGTTTATTTTTTGTTTTGAATTACTAATTAACGTGTTCTTTATGAAATTTATTATGAATAAACAAAACACTCTTCTATTTATTAAAAATACATGATTCAACAGGAATATTTGAATAAATAATTATTTAAGGTAAAAGAAACTTCTGGAGATGCTAGATTTTGTTACAACGTTTGCAAAAAGAGAGAAAACGCAAATTCGATGATAGGAACGTTTCCAATGAAAGAAGATTTTTCTAGTTATTTAATTAAAACGAGAGTATACTTCCCAACAAATGCCCGTTTCGGAACCCTTTATCATTTTACAGGTGCATGTTTGAGTCTAGGCAAATGAAAATGTTGCCACCTAAAGAAATAAAAACTTATTATATATCATATATTTCAATAATAATCCAGAAACAATTTAAATGCAAAATCAGTGTTACGATAACTTCTTCGCAAAATAGTGGATGTGCATTTCATATTTATGTAAGTGTATGTATATTCGAATATTAAGTATTCAAATGAATTTCAAAGTAAGCTATCACCACAAAAATAATTTATGCAATTATTCTTTAATGGTTATGAATAATTAAAATGTTTATACGATGCATCAACTATAGCTAAATCGTATAAGAATAACTTTCATTTTTATTTGCTTACCATAAGTAAAATATCAGCGATAATCAGATGTCAAAGTACAAAGTGGAAACTTTATATAAGCCATAAAGCAAACTAAAGTAGAGAGAATATGACACCTTCTTTACGATGTATGACATATGATAGCTTTGCTCTTTACGCGAAGAACTATAGAAAGCTCTTCTCTATATAGTATATATATTTTTTTCAACCCTCTTAACCAAATTTAAGAAGCAATTGCTTCAAAAGCTACCTCGTATTCAAATTTTCGGTAAATTATATCATATTTGGTTGGATGGGACCGTCTACTAGGTCGGAAATTCGATAAACGATTAATAGTAGCCGATAAGGCAGTAAAAATGATTAGGAAAGCATCTCAAAATGTTTAGCCTTTAATAGAATTCAAATTAGAAGCAATTTAGTTAGTGAACTACGTCATAATTAGAACTTGTCAGGTTAGCGGATTTCAAATCACATTCCTCCCATTTCCCCCCACGGTTTTTTCTTTTACTGCTGTAGTCAAATACTAAGGCTGAATGGTGACTCAAGGCGTTCGCAAATTGTGACGTCATGCCATTTTAAACTTCACATTTCAACCGGTTCCACGCTGTCTTAAAGAAAACCGCCAAAAATATGTGATTTTTTATACTGTGATTTTTTATATTATGATAATATATACAAAATACTCGAAAGCTAATTCAATCAAGCGATCAGAGCTCCATTTCACAGTCCTAAAAGGGTACACCTATGTTTCCTTATTGAGTAAGCACCTTAAATTTGTATCAATGCATTTGAAAGAAAAATAATATAACAAGGGAAACCTTTTTGGTGCCTGTTAGTTAGGCGATCGGAAGTTAAAGTATTGTCCTTTATGTACGCCTAAAGGGTCAATCTATTTACGCATATTTTCCATTTTCCTTATACACACATAAAACGTGACAGAGATCGGACGCTTTTCCGTATCGTTTGACCTCAATATCCGTTACTTCAAATGCAAAACCCTAATCAATGTAGTTTCCAACTTACCATTAAAGTTGAACGTCCTTATAAACAAAAGTGCTCTCTGGTCGGTTGTTTTTTTTTTTGTTCATCCTGTCGCTCTACTGCAGTTACATAAAGTGAGCGAGTTGCACAATTAGTGGATCCAATTCGACATTTGGACATTGTCATGAAAATAAATTTCCAACTTGCTAAACGTACTACCTTTGTTTAGTGTCTGCAACTAAACTAGTGCAATTACGAATTACCGTAACTGGATTTATTAACGTCATAAAAGTAATAATCCTGAATATGTTGTATATCAATTTTGCTCCCTGTCAGTCTTGTATAGTATTGATATTAAATTCTTCATGCGTGTTATTGTCGAACGCGCGGTATATTGCTATGTAGGAAGGCGGCGTGCGGAAGATATTTGAGTTACGTGTTGGCAATATATTGGAACCGCCTCTTCTTTTATGCCCTCCAAGTCTAAGCTGAGTGCGTGCCACAAATATCGTATATATATATATCTTGTTCAAAATTTTTGCAAATACATATTTGCCGGCTCATTTTTATCCGCCGCTAATAATTAGTGGAATAGAGAAGATATTTTGGCCTCAATGGACACATTTTTTTTGATTTGCTTATCGCGGGTGCATTGCATTTAAAACATGTATGTATATTGTACAATATTTATAATAGAGGACTTGGCGCGTATAAGAGTATACACGAATGACCAATAAATATAAGCATTGTGTTGCACTTGCATGCGTTGCAAGCACACTACACTGCTTCGTTTACATTAAAATGTTCACGCAACACTGCTTGCATAATGAAATTTAGCGCTTTTCCACTGCATCGACATACATAACATTTATTGCTGTACAAAAATGTTCACAAAATGTTTCCACAATTATTAAGCCCTGTTTACGTCCGCGTAACCGCACAAAAAGAAGAAACTCACTTCTCCGATTGGTTGATTTTGAATTGTGATCCAATCAGTGACGCGAGAAGCGAATTTCGTTACGTTACGTGGATGATATCCAGACTTTACACTTGTTATAGAAATTCATATTTAATGTTAAGTTGATTTATTATTAAGACAGACTAATTAATTACGTTACTAGTTGAGTTTCAAAATGATTTATCAGGATCAATTTTTAGACACAACCTCGGACACAACATTCAATTCAGTAGAATACTAATTACAGTTGTCTTGGAGTAATTGTCAACAACAAACTGTTTTGGTCACAGCATATAACATTACAATCTGTAAACGGGCAAATTGAAAATTATTATTTGCTGTAACAGTATGATATCTGGTATCCTAAACTAATTGCTGATAACAATTTAATTGAATCTGTTTAACATTTTCCCACAAGATTGGATATGATTACAAAATAGATCAGCATACTCGTATGAGGAAAGACTTTTAATATTAAATTTACCAACGTTAAAAACCGTCTGCATTAATTTATTTTGAATGTTTATTTATTTATTCGTATGCAATTTCAAAAAACTGTAAAATTTCTACAAATGTAACATAAATTTCATTATAGAGGATTCAAATTTGATAACCATTCTACGACTTCAAAAACCTACATTAAATTGAGTATTGTAATTCTTTACCGGCTCCTCCACCATATGTTTAAATCCAACGGACTGACAATCCAACGGACGAATTGGACTCTATATGACCATTATTTTGACCAATGTTTGTTCATTTAAAATAATAATAATTATAAGCAACCAATGCTGTGCTATTCGGATTTTATTTATTTTTATTAGCACCAATTAAGTTTTGTGCTTGTTTTTTAATATTCACTATGCTCCCGGTTAGGAAAAACTCTGTTTACCTTTATGAGGTCAAAATCATTATCCCGTTACGACTTTAGAATCCAACGAGAATTAGGGTTTGCCTAGTTAAAAAAGAAATACTTTTAAATTTTGACAAGAAGTGGCACTTTGTTTGAAATAATGGATGAAAAGAAAACCATTACCATGTAAAATATCTTCATGAAAATGGAATTTTTAAGCAGGTTCAAATATCTCGGATTTGTTCATATTTTAAGGAAGTTTAACTGTAACATAAGTGGCCTATTTGATCAACCCTTCTTCAATGTTTTCTATAGGATGTTGGCATGGCATGCATTCTAGGCCAACGCTGAATGACATATTACTCGTGTATTCGTGAAAAATGATGTAAAAGATGCTGTAGGCATTTCAAATGCATACTCGTTGTAAAAAATCGAAACATTTTAAACAAAATCGATCTAAAATTCTTTGTCGGTACATAATCATTGAGAAGTTATCTAGATACATAATCCTAAACTAAATACCTAAATCCCAGACATAGACCACATTTTATTTGAACTACCTACTTGATTTAATTTTTGATAAAACGTATCATATTTTGAGTAGGTAATACATGCATTAACTATACATGTTCCACGAAATTCATTTATACGTAAAACTTCTAGGAAATGATCAAAAGAATTAAAATATACCTTTTAACTTTGATATTCACATTATTATTACTTTAATATTAATTGCATAGGTTGTTCTTGACAAAGAACTAAGTAAACGACTAAAGTCCTTTTGACTGAATGAGAATATTTTATTAAATTCAAGTTATAAATAGATTTCTGCAAAGAAATATTTACAGACGAATTTTAATAAAATTGATATTGAAACAAGCGAACAATATACTGGGTGGATCCAGAAAAACGTAAATTTTTGCGGAAACGGTATCTGAATAACAGAAATTATCTTTATTGCTAGTTCGTGTCCAGCATTAGTTTTTATAGCTTGAAATATGCACCTCAAAATTAAATAAACGGTCTATCTAAATATGTGCAATCTAAACAATATACAATTGTATCAAAATTATTTAAATTACACGTGCAAATTGCTTTATAAACTGAATCAACTAAACGTCCTATTTTGCGGCACAAATTAAAAGACACAACCTACTACGGAACATGTGGTGGCGTGCTTGTATCGATTCCAGGCCTAACATTTCTTTTTATGGCCATAGACATTAAAACTAAAAGAAATCCTAATGAAAGATCCTTTATTTTCTTTCGGAAACCAAGGGCTGGCTGAAACCGAAAATCCGCAGTCGTCCTCCGGTTAATAATCACAGAATCAACGAAAATGAATAAAATATAAATCCAATACACCTGTTGTTGATTTTTATAGTTCCATTTAGTTAGCTTTATTTTTTCATAAACAACAACAACGACACAATTGACAATGTCATGTCTCTTTGTGTAAAAGCAATTGCTTTTTGGGTAGCTGCCAGTAAAAATCAGTGCTGATATAAACGTGTGTAGTTTTGCGGTTCTCTCACCAATTTCAAAAGCTAAACTATTGCCAATGCTTGTTTGTGTTTGTATATATTTGTTTGGTTCGTTTAACTCATATAAAAAAGCCAACACTTTGCTTTAGAAATCTCACAGAAAACCACATTTCAGCACTACTACCTAATCAAACATGCAACTTCTAAAGAGCTCTAATCATGAGCATTTACTTGATTTATTTTGACCTAAATACTGTAAATATTTGCAATTCGATTTCTTTTTAACAATATACATATAATTATTTTATGTATATGTCTTTTTATTTTTTTATGAAGGGAGAAGTTTCAACAAAACACGATATCAACACGGCGGCAGCCAGACTTATTGTGCGGATTTTCCATGCCGAATTTATTTTGCCCGCATAGTATCTATTAGTATCGACCAGTGCGCAATTTTATTCCATCGTCCTTTTTATCCTGAGTCTACTTTACGTTATATACGCGCTGTTGTGATGTGTGGACTTTGACTACAATATGCTCATTGTACAAGTCAAAGTCAAAAACATAAGAAGGTATCTAGATCGTATTCTAGTCTTATTATTTTTGTTCAATAATCCTAGAAAAAGTGTGAAACTTGCATTGGCCATTTTAAGCTCGTTGCACAATATTCCTTTTCATTATTAATTTTAAATAAAATCCAACCGGAATTTAGTAAATGTATTAATAATCAAAAAGCGAACTTTATATTAAATTTCCGCAAACCACTTTCGGAGCTGAAAATAAAGTACCTATAAGTAAATCCTTATATCAGAGTATAATATTAAAACCCAAGTTAGTAATAATTCAGTTCACGCAAGGACGCGTCTATTAATTTCTCTGAAATTTTCATTTGAAGCAACGTCGACAGGCACTATAAAATAATATATTCAAACATCCTGCCTTCTATATATAGGTACCGACGTCCTAAATAGAACACGATGTAAGATTGCCAAAAGGCACCGTACAGAAAATTTCCCATCATTGCACATTAAATTTAACATGTGCATGTCATCGAAGAATTTTCCTATGCCACACAAATAAATATCTATGCGAAAATTTTTCGAATCCATTGGGGTGCGAATAAAGGCTCGCCTGTGAGTGGTCAATAAATCTGACCGTCTCTTTGGTCAAAATCAACGGGGTGCACGAAAACATTTGCCATATATATTCACTTGAATTGAATTCGAGCAGAACTCTTAACTTTCCGATTTTTGTAAATACATATGTATATGCAGACGGGAAAAAAAACTTTCACTCTATACTCTGCATGATCTGCACAACTTTCATATATGTGGAAATTTTAATATCCTGTGTAAAATCGAACGCCTTTTCCCAACTTATTATACCTCACATTTTTATATGCTAGTTTAATTTTGGATTTTCAGTATAATCTTTGTATTTCAACTTATAGATATGGATATTCGAACCATGGCATAAACTATTAAACAAATAATAATGATTCTAGATACTACCAAATCAGCTTTTAAAAACCAACTTCATGAACTTTTCGTTTAAACATTACAAAACAAAATCATTAGAGTCATAATTACATATAGTTAATTAATTATGATTTTTAGATGTTTATTTTTTGAAATATGTTTGCGGTCTTTGCAGGAAATGTTTCAGCTGGAGCGATGCTGCATCGAATATAGAGAACAATAATATATATGCATATAATTGCGCTTCTACATTAAATGTAAAGTAAATCAAATATGTTGATGATTATACGAATAATGGAAGATGTGGTGCTTACATCCTGGAACATATTAACATGCCCGCCCGCATAATGCACAGAAAATATAGAAATAATAATAATAAACCATTGCACAGTAGTGTTTACCATTTCCCAATATACTAAAAGCAAATGCAAAATGTAAGTAGTACATATAATGTTGCATATTTGTAAGCCTTTCAAGTGTGCAATTGAAAATCGTCTTGATTGTTAAACGTTAAGGCTTTAATTGTAACTTGAAAAAACAACGAGTCTGAGAACTAGAACTATATAAAAACATAAAAGCATTCATATCACTTAAAGAACTTTTAGAAACAAATGAATATTACCCGTGTGGGTAATATACAACAGGGCATTGGAATATGACAATTCGTTTTAAGATAATTGTTTACAAGTAGTGCGACCTTAAGGTCGACGCCGGACAAAATTTTGAAAGGTGCCACAAACTCGGTGCTCAAAAGTATTTATTTTCGACCGTTAATTAATGTTCCAACAGTACTTATTAGCATTCCGCAAACTGTCAAGTGACAAGAGTAATCAACCAAACTAAATATTGAGTATGATTAAATACTCACGTATTTTGTCAAGATTTGTTTAACGGATTACTAACTGACAACTGACAGTTTGCGGACTGTCACTATAGTTCTCTGTCACTATGGCTCCAACTATAGTTGGAGTAAAAATTATCGTGGAACGGAAGTGCAGAGAGGTACCGTGAAATCTTATTTCCAGCGTTTTCTTCGGTATGTAATTATAATACATATTTCATGTATCGTTTAATAATATTCTGGAGTGGGGACATACTTTTTTAAATATTGAATAAGTTTGTACGATATTAAAAGTATACCTTGAACAAACACACACACACATATACACATGTGCAAGCTTGAAGGTGATTAATTATGTAGAAACGACTCCCAAGGTGCACGTATCCGCAGCTTTGCCTAATAGTCCATGCGTCTTTTGGTCGTTCTGCGGCTGCAGATCCAGAGGTCGCCTCGACACAGGCATCCAATATCTCAGCAGGTATTGCCAATACCTGCTATAGCTCTACGGGGATGTACTAAATGCTTCTACTACGTATTTCATACGGATATAGAAAGTCTTCATGCCCTACTTTTACATAATAATGTTCCTTGCATATACTAAAGTAATTTTCAAAGAGCAATAAATTTACTGATAATTCATTATGTTTATTACATGCAAGTTATATCAAGTAAACAAAGTTAAGATTTGTAGGATTCTACTCTGAAAAAATGCTTATAGTAAGTTTGAAACTTTGTTTTCACTTTCCTTTACAAACTATGAAATTATGAGATTTTTGCACACTTTCAATTATACAATTTAATTGTTGAAGGACAAATAGAAACAATTCAAATAATACTTATCAGTAAATAGAATATGTTATGTTTGTATTTTACAAACACTGAGTTAATAAACAAACATTTGTTTTGTGGCACATTTAGATTTTATAGTACATATCATTAAAATGTTGCAAAATTCATTTGTGGGATTGAAAGATTCGGATTTAAAAAGTGACCCTAATTTTTATTGGATTTTCCGATTTTTTTAATAATTAATTGCAGTAAAACTTGATTTGGATAAAGTAAGCTCGATCTTTGTCTAAAACATATTGTGCTTTTCTGTAACATCCAAACAAGTAACTTTGAAGCAAATTCAAATCCTAATTAAATAATTAAATTAACTTTAGAAACATCAACAAAGTTTATATACCTCAAACTGTGAGTGTATTCCATATCATAAAGCAATAACTTGGCGCAATTGTTGCTGATTAGAATAAGTAAACAACACAAAATACGACATTCAAATCTCTCTCGTTTTCATCATGTTGGTACTTGCTTTGTTAAATAAACCTGCATTTGAAGTTACTCCAACAGCTGCAACTTATTAACTTGTAGATGTTGTTTGGTGACATATTTCAAAATGCACTTATGTAGTTTTATCTATGCGCGTGAGGTAAGAGCTTCTTATTTTACTCATTTTCTTATCCCACGCGTTTCTATTTCCATTTATCGAAGAGCGTAGATAAAATAATGTACAATACAAATTGGTTACAAATTTGTATTAATAATGTCCATATCCCACTTGTATAGTAACTATCTATATGTTCGCGCGTGAGATAAAACCTTCTTATCTCACTCATTCTCATAAGAAAATGGAATAATCCACTCGTCATCATTATTATTATTATTTAGACTAATATTCACTGATACAGCCTCCACAATTTTTCACTTAAAAATGATTCATTGTTAAATCCGAGTAGACATAGAGTTTTTGTACAAGTATCATGCCATCCGCCTCCTAAGTGAATCTTGAACAAACAATTTTTAGTTACTTTAGTTCATCCAGTTTAATCTATAGAAGTAGAAGATCAATATTATGTTTGATAATTTTAATATCAAGATTTAGAATTTCTACATAATTGCTTGTTTTTATCAATAATTCGGTTAGTTACATGCGCTCCAATTGGCCATTTTCCAGATTCATTGTTTCAGTAAAATTTGTTAAATTTAACACAACTTTAAAAGTCGTAGTATTGAGGATAATGTGATTTAATTTCGTCACATGTAACATCACAAAATTCCTTGTGTAAATATATGCGACGAGATTTTCACATTTTGCTTCAGGTTGGAGTCCTCACAGATAAAGGAAGGTGATCTTTAGAACGAATTGTATTTTGTGTTGTTCGTATTACCTGCAATTTTGTTGTTCTCCTGCATTTACTCTTAATAATGAGGTCGCTATTTGAGTTGTTATGCAGTTTTCTAATTTCAATTATAGAAACCTATATATTATTTGTTCAATGTGTTCTTCTGAAACCGGAACTGAAGCGACTTTTGTATCTTTCCTGTTTTGTTCACGTGTTGAATTTATACTGTCCTTTATTACTGGGTTTGCAAAACTCGATATTTTGCGATGTTTGTCTTTCGCACATACACATCTTGGACCGCAGGTCTAGTTTATCATATAGAAAATTACCATGATATTCTAGGACAGTACATTTAATGCCTGCGGGGAATGGAATAAATATCAATGTTCTGCATTTGTACTAAATTATTTACCATACAATTAAATAACTTTTATTACTCTAGATATAAAGTTTTTGTAAACATACATGTTCACTGAAAAAGTTGCGTGCGGATATGGTTTCGTGTCAATGAAATATATTTTACCTAAAGCAAACACTAATTACAGATTGTTAGTAAAATTATTGATTCTGCCAAAAGTTTTGTTTTTAATCATCATTGTTCATATGGATGTTTGTTTTTTTTAATAATGACGATTCACGCTAATAGTGCATCTTCACTCATTTGCGAATGCTTATTGCAAATAATGACACGCTTTAAAATAGTTATATAGGAATGATATAACGTAGCTACTCGCTTACGCCAATTGTTTTCTCCCTTAAAGCCACCCCAACATACATTCAGAGAGGAGAAAATAAGCCATGCATTTGCTGAATGTAGATTTCAAATCGATAATTCCTAGCGATAAAAATGTTTCAGTTTTTTTCCCAGTCATTGTCAAATCACAGATGAAGTCTTTTGGAGATGGAGTCTTTCATTTTCGGTTTTTGCAGCATTCTAGCTTACGTCTAATGAATTGACGTGCTGAAGAATTTAATATATTGCTTTATCTTATTAGATTTTGTTAGGTGTAAATTACGCAAATATCTTAATGATATTGTTGACTATGGTGAAATTGAATATTTTATCCGGTATGCAGTTAATTAACATATGTGAGAAGCCGAATCTCCGTGGATGTATTTATATGAAAAGACACAACTGTGTAAGAACAGTTAATATTGTCAGTCTAATGGTAATTAATAAACTTGGAAGAAGCGGAGTTATGCTGTGTATTCTCCTTCGCGAATATTATTAGAGTTTCCAGTAAATTCTTACTTTATTTAATAGATGCTTAGCTTCAATCGTGTTGTAATTTGAACATAGCAATCTTAATTTGAACCTTATGAGTCTATTTGGCGTGTACATTTTAATCCTGTCAAACAAATGTGCACAAGAAACGGCTCATATATATTTCCCCAAAAGGAAAAAAATATATATAAGAAGTTTGTTAATAGAGATATATTTTTTGCTCAAATAACGCTTTTCTTTTTTGCACTTTTTGCGGGTTATAATCATCGAGGCGGATTATTAGAATTTTTCCAAAGGGGGAAAAAGGCTCAAATATGCCTATACTGCTTTCAGTGTTACTGTTATGGTTCGCAAAGATTTCCATTATCCTTTCTAAGAGGGTATTAAATGGGCTGATTTCAACTGCTTTCTACTCAATGACTTAATAATGTAATGACACACTTTTTATTAGGATAATCATTTTCTTGATGAAATAATTATTTTTGTACGACACAAAAACGAGCCTTCGAAATTTAGTGTTTCTAATATAAGCAGCAGGCAGATTTAGGACAATCGTAAAAGCGAAATTGTCGCAAGCCACAAAAGAAATGTTTTACCCAGATTTTACGACTACATCATTTTTTGTTTGTATAAAAGGATTTACTTTCGCTTTTATGGCAAGGTAAAAGATTTTATTTTAAAAAGTAAACAAGCTCTATACAGGGTGTCTTATATGTCTTATAAACTAACAATGTCATTGATTTTTGAGGACCAGAACTGCTAGACTAATGCCTCAATTTTAATCATATGCTAAATATTTGAAGGACTTACTTGAACAACGATCACATCATTATGAAAGTTAGAACTTTCAGAGCACAAACAAATTTATTTTACGGATCTGAACCCAGAACTACAAAGGAAATCCTGCTGATGAAGATTAGCAACTTTGATAAAACGCAACTAAAACAGCACATTGAGCATTATACTGATCAATTGAACATGTTAACTGTATGTATGGAGATATTTTCTCAGTACATCTTGTATGAAGTCCTTCAAATAATGTATTATCGTACAAGTGGTATTACTGCTTACAAAACGTGCTTTCCTCGTTTTTCACAAACCACACGCATTCAATAATGTAAGTGTGTTTGCACTGAAAGATTTATTTTTTGATGTTATTAGTGGATGCCGCGTTTTAACTCGGTTTCTCATGCGCTGTTTTTTATGCGCAGTGTCATGCGCAGTGATTTTCCACCTGGTTCTAAGAATCTGTGTATTGTTCCCTTTTTACTGCAGATGTAACTCAATTTTAATAGATTACCGTACCAATAATAAAATATTTTCTCACCATGCCGACGACGTATTAAATAGAGGGAGAGATATTTAACTGGATGTCTCAAATGGCTGGATAGGATTTCTTTAAGCAATCATCTTTAACGATGCATCATGCTTCATAATCAAAATGTGGAATGAAAGAATCATAATTAAAATCATAATAAAAACCTTATATTGTAAACGCACTTTTATACGTCGATTTGATATGAAGCTTGTGCTATCAAAATGGAATTATTAATTAAAGTTGGATAAAACATCCATCCTTTAACTTTTATTCGTCCTGTGGAGTGAAGTGATTGGACTGATTCCTGCATTTAGAGAATAAAATAGAAACGCAAACTGATTGAAGGCAAAATAGGTTTTTTTCAATTTGACTTGGCTTTGCTGTACCGCCCCAGCCATTTGGACGGCTGTTTAAAAAATGGCCTAGTACTCGTATTGTGCAATAGTATTATTGTAGCACATAGAACAGCACAATTTATACATGTACATATACAGAGGCTATTAGAATGATTAATTCTGCACGGCTTTGCATGGGTTTATTTAGATCGACGAGAGGGACTTTGACAAATGAAATAGTCAGTGGTCAGAACTACAATTAGTTTGATTCACACTGGTTTTGCATATGTAATATATGGTCTCAATACACACACCATACATCCATTATATAATGTATGACATGTCACATTAACGCCTATACTTAAATATCTTTAATATGCGACTGGGATATCCAGTAATGGGCGATACAAATTAGACGATTTGCGCCAATGAAAGAAGGATTATCGTTCGGTTTAATTTTTGAAACCGCGATAGTTGTGGCCAGTTGGCAAAATTTAAATTACCCGGCCTCCCATGATAACTGAATGTAAATAACAATTGACAGCGCGTACGGTGCCTACTTTATCGATGTGGCAAGGATTAACGTCAGTTCCATATTTCGCCATTCCTTATGTTTGGATCGACTATAGGGGAAAATGTGGGGCGCTTTTATTAAGCCGTAATGTAATTATCGTTAATTGTAATAAGGAAAGTGGAGATGAAAGGAAGATTAAATAAAGACAATATAAATATCTCTAATTGCTATCAATATATAGGGAGATCTTAGGAATTTAATTTTAATTTCGTTGTTCGATTTGCAGAGTGGAATAATAAATACGTCCCGCGCATTGTAATAATACTCAAAACCGCCTTCGCCTTCAGGGTATGAATCGGGTATATACTGAATACAAAAGCAAGGACTCGAAATAAAGCGTTTCAAAAGAGAGACAGTTCGTGTGGAAATGAAACGTGACCAAGAACTACCGCTGCTTATTGTTACATTTTAAAGAATAGCTTGTAACTGTCGTTACTTATAAGGAAAATATACTAACTCGCAGAAAAGTTACTTTCAGATATTAGCTGCTGTTGCTGTTTCGACTAATTTGTATTCGGCACAAAGCCGTCGCGGAATTGTCAATCACATCTAACCACGTTTTTTATTTTAGCTTGTGCTAGTAATTTCCTCTAATTAAAATTTTCATTTCATATTAAACATATTACGATTATATTCTTTAAAGAAGCCGCAATTAAATTGTTTTCAGGAGCCACAAAGGCCATGTTCAGTGTTGGCTTTGGCTGCACAGCATTCCCTTAAGCATAATACGTGCTCACCCCAAGACACTAACCTCCTTTTTTCCCTCTTAGCATTTTATTAAACTTATCAGTATTCCCTATCTACTACTACATCGCATTGTATTCAAAACAATATTATATTTTTTTATAAGAAAAAAACCTGCTTAATAAGTATTATTATTTCAGTCATTTTGGTATTTCTCATTCTTCAACAAGATGAATGGTTGCAGAGATGCTTTTTCAGCTGCTGTGTAGGAGATGTTTTAAAATTCACGTCAGGTATTCTAATGTAAAAGAAATTCGCATATAATTTAGGCAATACCCCGCTGGAAGAGAGAGAAAACTGTCTAAAGTAGAGGTGTGTTAGATAAATAATGGGATAACAGTCTGAGATTGCGTGTTTCCGCTCGACCAGCGTCCACAATCTCTCCCAAAATTCAGCCATGCAAAAAATTGCTTAGCATACAAACTAAAACTGGTACACATATATATTTCAATCTATTTATATTAATCCTTTTTTTTAATTTCAAAAATTCTAATATATTTTCTTTGACGAGTCTCAAAGTGCCAAAAGGTTTAAATATTGTTATTTCTTTAAGGTTTAAAAGTATCCTAAGAAAGGTATCTTAAAAAAGGAATAGTTTCCACACTTGTGATAAAAATACGACTTTACTGCCTTGATACATAAATAACTATTATCATTAATTTATTAACGCAACTTCAACTGGGTGAGATATTACAGCTTTTTTGTGGAAAACGCAATAAAAATAGGATTTTATTGCGTTAAATATAATAGTGATATAAGTACAAGTATGTATAAACTAGAGATGAACGTCAATGATATTCTTGGAAAGTGTGTCCATCCAAAGAAAACATTCTTTCCACGTTTATAGAGAGCTTTTATAGGTAGTACATTATGTTGCTTTAATTTCCATCTACTTTGACATAGAGTTTACAACCGTCTACAAAACGTACGTAGTTTATTATTTCTACGCGTTGGCGCTTCTTAAAAGGCGCGAAACGGTAAATTAAATTCTCTATTACAAATTAAATATTGGATTAATTTCTAATCATAAAAATATATAATTAGAATTCCACAGATTTATTCGACGCTGTTATATAAATTGTTTCTTTAATTTTGACCAATTTTATGATTTCAACTCCAATAATGCTCGAAAAGGAAACGAAACTGATTGCATTTCCATCGATTTCTGTTAATTCAAATATTATCTGATACATATTTATAAATCTGGAGATTGTTTTCAACGTGGGTAAATATAAAGTAATTGCGGAATGACAATAAATTCATGATTACCTTTCTGGACATGGTTGACAATCAATACAATACAATCTCGGACATGGTTTAATTTAATATGACTGAAATAAAGCAATCAATTTGAAATTTCATTTAAATTTGCCACAATAAATTGCATTTAAGCGTGAAATAAATGCAATAAAAGCCGCATACTTTAAGTATGGTTTAGATCAAAAACTTTATAATTAGCAACTGGTAAAGTGCTGATGTGTCACAATAGGAAACGAGAAACGTTTCTCTGAGTCTAACATCACATGTATTCAAAACAACATATAATTTCTAATTACTTCGGTATCAACTGTATGTGTATAATTTACATTATGTTAATTTACACCTCCAAATGCAAAGTTTCAATAAACTTTAAAGCTGTTCTAAAATAAACTACCAACTAATGGCGAAAACGTGCAATAGAAACTGCTCATTTTCTATCGCCTAATTTTCTAGCCATTCAATTAAATTTCACTTCATTCATATTTTATCAGTTTTTGAAAATGTGTTGCTTAGAAAATTTAATTAACTAAGGGATTATTTACATTCCGCTATAAAACAATGTAACTTAATCCGAAAAAGAAGTAAAAGTTGGAAATAATCGTCTTGGATGGCAATGTGCACATGCAATGCTTAGTATCTGTTAATTAAATCAGCAAACAAACGATTTAAATCAGAGAAAGCGAAAACATGATTATATTAGTAGGGAGATTTAAGAAAATGGTAATGAATTACCAATTGTATTAGAATATCTTTGAGATCCGGTGATAGTCGTTCCTTTAATTTATATTCGGTTCAATTGAAAGAATACTTTTGCATTAAGCGATTTCATATAAAACTCAATTGATATAAATCACATCGTTTTACATTTTACTGCACTTCTTTCAATCGTCTTTTTTTTTCGCAATCAGTTAGTTGTCAATATATCAAGTGTGTTCACCCTCAACTGCAATTTTATTAAAAATCTGATCAATTGTTATAAATTGAATTATAATTTATTACGTTTTTTGTGTGCAGTTTTTTATTTTTATGGTTCTTTCCAATAGCTTTACTGCTTCTGCGAATAACAAAAATACTTTATTTTTTTAGAACTACGAAATAGGCTTTTCAGTATTCGTTCAATTATGGACTACCACTATGGAAAGTACAACTTTGTTGTACTCATTCAACGAGAGGAAGCGTCACTTTGTCTGTCTAGGCAGGTAAAGTACTTTATGTGACTCCACTAGGAGTCACATTAAGTACGTATGTAGGTCTAATTTGAGTCAAATAACTAACAGAGTAGTTACCTGACCATATTAATATATTGTTAATAAGCCAGGCTCCTTGCAGGTCTTGTGGGCTTTCAGGCGTCGATTTGCGACGTCGGCTTGAAATTTATCTGCATGCCATGCAAACGCACACTTTCCGGCCTTGTTATGTAAATAGCTGTTGTCCGATATTTTTTGATAGTAAACATATTTCAAATAAATGTTTAAAAAGCATTCAGGGCTATTAAAAATTAGCCATTATTCCAGTTATGTTGAGTAGTGTCTGTCATGTGAAATGATCGCTCTGTGGGTAATTAAATTATAGCAATGTTTGGGAGTGCTGTTTTAAATTACATTAGCCGATAGGAAAGCGTGTTGAACCATGCGACAAATGCAGTTTTCAGAAACTTTAAATTGCCATGGTAAATAGTTTGCTTGAAAGAATTACGTTTGTTTGACTTTCGACAAACAGAAAGCCCAACAACAAAATGTTAATTAAAACTTTTGTAAGTACAATAATGCTTGTTGAACTAAAATTAATGAAGATATTTTCGGATACAGTTTATTAATTATCAATTAATAAATATGTGAAAGTATTTACAGTAGACTTAAAAGTTACTTTTTAATTATTATATTATAAGGAGCAAACTTTATGAATATAAGTCGACATTTTCGAGAGCCAAATTTTCGAAAACTTTTCCTTTTATTGATTAATATACTTTTGATGTGAATTCATGGCTACTAATTGAATATTTGTACACAAGTTGTTTGTCTTATTATTTAGGCAAAGACTAAGCTATCGAGCTTAATCTAATAATGTTTGCGGAAATAGCTGGAAATTAAAAGCAATTGACCCTGAAAGCGGATGCTGAAAAGCAGCAGCTGCTCAACCCAGATTATGTAGATAACGCTTTCAGACTATTAAAATGCACTATTATATTTATCCTCTTTTACCAAACAAGTCAACATATGCTGAAAAGACCATTCATACGATCTTCGAATTCCCTCTATTGATTTGTTACCCTGAAATTGTTTACAATGTAATGTTGCATTGAACCGTAAATAATTTCGTACATGTTTTTCTTTCACTTAAGCCGATTTTAATCTGGATATCGCAGAAAAGTACCGTTCATATCGTAGCGTAATAAAACCTCTCGGAATAGTAAGCTTTAATAAAAGTATAACACAAGCATTAACTTCCGCATTAAAAACGAAGAGTTATTGAGCTTTACAACATGACTATAATACTAAATCTGTGCTGTATAAATGTCCTTGATAAAAATCATAAAAATTTAGGATCAATGGTAAAGAAAATTTACAACGTCCTGGTCCTAGTATATAATTTTCTTTGTGAATCGTCTCGAAAAACAACAAGCATCCCATGCCCGGGAAAAAAGGGAGCGCAAGTGAAGCAAAAGATATTGTGCAAGGGACACATTTTCAGCCATCGGAAGCGCCGAATAAAATAGAAATGATTTAATTTCATGATGGCAGAGATTTAATGGTGTGCGGTTAATCCGACTATAACACCATTTCTGCATCCGACGCCCCATACATTTGTACTTCGATTAAAACATCATTTCACGCCGCTTGAATTTTTCTGTCTTAATTTATTAACCTGCATCTTTATTGTGCCGCATAGACCGTAAAATCTCGCTGAAAATCAAACCGGATTCTTTATATTTTTGCTTTAACTTTTTGGCGCAGTTTAGGTCTATCACGATCTTTGGAAATGCATTTTGTAACAAGTATAAATTAAAGTTTGGAATGTCAGATTTTTTAATATTACCATACAAAATATTACAAAACTAACGAATAAGAAATTCGTATTACTGTGAATGTCATCAAGTACAGATTTTCATCATTTCGCTAAATAAATATGATTTAAAATTATTAATTATACAGTGCAAATATATATTTTTACAATTGAACAAACACAAAACTAATGTTTATTTAAATCAACGTCACAAGTTAGAACAAAAGGAAACTATGTCATCAATCAAAGGATTCAGTTTACAATAAAACTGGGTTTCTTTGAAATATAAATACGTACATACTGCAAAACTTCCAAACTTTTAAACTTAAAAAAATGTCTAACATATCGGAAAATCTGGAACACTAAAATCTATTAGATTTATTATTTATGGAATTTTCTATGCTCATATTTTAACTATGGCTGTTTCTGTATGTACCGAACTGACATATCTAATATTTGAAAGAACTAAATATTACTTACTTAAATTTTCAGTTTCATACTTTTAGCTATTTAATTACAATATTTTATTTTCAGTGGTGCTTTTCGTGCATAATAATTTATGTATAGGACACAAGTTAAATTGTACTAAAAACACGTTAATATTTCTATCAATAAACAATATCTATCAACTAATTTTAATACCATATTGTCATTTAATGGAATAGTAAGTGAAATATAAATATATTTATTACACTAATAATAAATAATGTATTTGTGAGGTAGTTCACTACACTCCACATTATTAATTTTTATTCAATTGCTTTTACTGGATAAATGCTAATTATACAATAGTTAGTCGGTTTTTTTTTTACCAAATATCTGATACTTTCAGCTCACTTCACATACTTGTTACCAATGAAATTCGCGGAATTCAAACGGCGCGCATCTGATTAGTTGCAAGCGTGGAAAGTGAGCTGAAAATATCAGCTCACAACTCTGACTTCCACAACTCCTGAATTCTATGAAGAATTCTATGGATATAAACAGACTTGTGTCTCGTTGGCAAAAATGTGTAAAGTCTAATGGTTCGTATTTTGATTAATTAAGTTTACTTGGAACTGAAAACTGGTATTTTGAAAAGAATATAGTAAAAATCCCACTTTTAATCAAACATCCTAATATGAAATTCAATAGCACGAGAAATAAATCGAATACTTTGAAATTATGAAAAGGGTCTGCAAAAATCGAACGTAATGACGATGATATAAATGAATGGCGACAGTTTCTGTTCAAACGCCTACATAATGTAAATTCAAAATTGATAAGTTTTGCTTATGGTAGAAGAGTATATAAGCTCTCAACTTTTACTTACTTTGCAGGCAATTACACGGTCCGTTTGGCAGATCTGAGTGACATACAATGAAGAGCTACCGATTATTTTCCCTCATTAACCCATATCCGTATGCATTACAAATAGATTACGCTAGAAATCGAAACTAAAATATAGATGCAAAAGTTTGAAGGAGCAGTGAGGGGTGTTTTTCGGTCAATTTGCAAATTATAATTAAAACTTTATCGCGCTCAACTGAAGATATAATTTTTAATGTTCCTCGAGGTATGTTGATGTAGACTATGCTCGCATTAAAACAAATGAAATGGCATTATTTAAAGGAACAGCCAAGAATAATTAAGGATGACTGTGTTGGTAGTAAGACGTAAATATCTCTTTTAAGATGATATCATTTTGAGACATTTTGGCGGGTTCCTGGTAATACTTTTATACACTTTGTAAGCCAAAGAGTAAAATTGTGTTTGCAAGACAAATTTCCATAATAGTCGAAAAAAAATTGACCGACAATTCAGTCATAACTGACAAGCAATTTTGTCAGTTTATCCGTTCCTCCATGTGATGGTCACACTTTCATGTAAATACGCTCTTGAATGGAATGTCTTGCAAATTTAGAATCCATGAGAGGACAAATCATAGGGTTTGTATCTCAGTTTCTTTTCCTGTTGTCTATGCAACGCTTTTCATCTGTCGGTCTGTATACTTTATAGTATATTACAGAGTTTGAAGTAATTATTTATTTTTTTTTTATAATGACTATTCAGATTTTTACATTCTCATCTACTCTAGGACGAGCTATTATATTTAAATGTAGTTTTACACCGACTGCTGCTTTGTAAAATATGATAAATAATTCTAAAAGTATATGTAGGTGCTAATGGTAAAAATAAATCCCATTTACTTTTACAACGAGCCGCAGATAAATTATGTAGTTAGGGGTTTAGCGAATGACCTACTGGCCTCTCGTGAATAAATGTATGACACGTTTCGTAATGTAAAAATATCATATATACATATATATATATATATATATATATATATATATATATATGTATATATATATATATGTATACACACCTCTGGTACTCGTATGATTTACAACTTCGTAAACTCAGATTTATAGCTGGTGTTGTATTATTTGTGCGTCCACATTTCTTTAAGAAAAAAATCATTATGCTGATGTTGTGCAGGTTGCTTGGATAATCTCATGTAATTTTCCAGTGCGATTACAACGCCATTAATGAATTGCTAAAGGCAAATATTTATACACGTTACAGAAAGTGAAATATCTGTGTAACTAATAGTGTAATTATTCACGCTGATTAATCATGTATCTTGTTTCCTTCTCTTGCATATGTAGGTGCTTTCCGACGTTGACAAAATCGTTATAATTTATGCAATTGTATGTATATCTGTATTAAAAAAGAATCGAATAAGAAATGTGTCTTTAATCAAAACTCGAAAGCTTAACATAACCGAAAGTTCAACTGGCGATTCAAATGTAGGAAAACGTAAACTAATATATATTGGTATATAATGTCGAGATGAAATTATCCAGAATTTTAGTATTGTACCAATAGGAAATGCTTAGCGTAGTGTGTAATCATTTCTTACGGACTAACACCTCGCAGCCATTACACCAGAATCCTGGGAATAATTCAACTGGAATTCTCCGGCGGGCGAAGATGCAAAAGAACACATTATACAACGGATATGATAATTTGCTTTCGCGCTTCTATATATATGTATACACAAAGATATAGTAGTTAGTATACTGGGTGCTGCCTGAAGTCTCGGGAAAAACTCTCTGAAAAGTTATTTCGAACAAAGTTAGATCGTGTAATATTGTACAAACTGGATTCTTTATTTCAACGTTGTACTGAAATTAATCGAGTTAATAAATCCAAATCACCGCATTATTTCTAACACATATACATAATTTGATTTTGGCACAACAAAACAAAAGGGAAAAACAAATCCCCACAATTAATTAAGGTAATTTATTATACCCTTTCCATAACATAAGTGGGTACAGACCGACAAAGGAGAAGCGTTCCATAGACATCATAGAGAAGCTTTGCCTGAAAGTGACAGAACGCTCTACGGTGGGAGAAAAAGCGCCGTCTCTTCCTGATTAAAGTAAAAAACATGTTCTCTTTGTCACACGCACTGAATTGCTTATGTAACGCTTCTCACTTGTCGATCTGTATATACACCACACGGTAAAATGTTACAAATGCTATGTTCAAAATGTCCCGGAAATCTTATAATGGAATACACAACCACATTAATTTTAATTGTGGTTATAAAAAAAATAACGTCACAAAGGTTTGTAGATTATAAGATAGAGAGATATTGGCAGCTGAGTATTAAATGGGTAGTAAATATTGATGGCATTGTTATGGATTGGGTAGGCTGTCAAATAAGAACATCTAATTAATTATACTGCGGCATCCAGTTCAAAGCCATTAGACACATGCTGGACTTCCTTTAATGTGGTAAATAACGGATGTTGTCACATAGTTGTGCCTTTGTTAAGTATATTAACTTCCGAATAGTCTAACAGAGCATGGATCACGCAAAAGTATATTGTACATAGTGAAAACTAGAGAATATAATATAATATAGCAAATCTTGAACTATGTTTTATGTGGTTTCTGTGGGATTTTACAGCTCTGTTAGAACATACAATTTTCTTTTAAATTTTCTTCTTATGACTTGTACTTCTTACTTGTATAATATTTTTTAACAATATAAGATCTATAAACCCACCAAAAATTTATGACTCCATAATATCCATAATATAAAATAAGAAAAAGCTCTGTACTGGAAAAGAATTAACTAGCCTTACCCAAAAGGGTAATTTATATTAATGATTAAAATTATTTAAAATTGCATTGGGGGTATCATCATTTAATCGCGTTTCATATGATTCTAATGTTCGAGAAATGTAAATTGCATAATAAAGTTTTGCCCGAAGGGTTTCTCATGATATAAAACCGGAAAAATATTAATGTTTAGACATTTCGTTCTAATTAAAAACATGTAGGCAATTTGGACGCCGCTGACGCGCCACCACCATAATCCTCATCTACACCCTTAAACAGATTGCATATATAGCCATATGTGGATCATGTTATGAATATTTTATCAAATATCTACTTTGCCACATTGTTCTACAGGGTGTCTATAATTTCATTCATAAAACATATTTTTCTCCGATTGAATGAAAAATTGACACTTTTGCAATCTATTTTCAAATCGAAATTTTCAGGACTCCTGTATGAGATACTGAATGCTAAAAAACGAGCATATTTATCGAATGAAGTTGTGATTCTTTCGATTATTGATTTATTTGATAATCATTACTATAGACAACAAGAATCAAAATATCTCGGCCCAGCGCAGATGAGAAGAACACATCACTCTTTGCACATCACTCAGAGAACACATCACTCTTTGCAAAGTACAAATAACAATCCAGCATCCCAGTGGATGTCACAAGAGATTTACTAGTACCGACATCCTAACCTGAAGTCGCGAGTTATCGAATCCTGCTGAAGAGTTAAGATTTATGATTAACAATTTTGAAAAATTGTCTGAACAATATTGAATTTTTCGCCGACCTACTCAAAATAATACAGATACATTAAGATTTTATTATATAATTGTAATATTAATTTAATGTGTTTTTTATTACTTAAAAAGTAACAACATATACCAAATGATTTTCACTGTACAGCTTCATTGTATGCAAATTAAATTTATTCTTATCTCACTCGAATCTGTTTTACAAGAAGATCCTTTTCACGAGGAAAATATGAGCACAAATTTTATGTCGAACATTACTGAGTATGTTTATCGTTCGCATCGCAAATTGTAGTGTAAACACTACAATAGCACTGAAATATTATATTTTACTACTTTTATACTACTTAAACAAGTCACTTTATTCTAGGCATTTCTAAATTTTTATGATCTTTATTTAAATTTCTAAAGCAGGAAGATTCATTAAAACGTACTGGGATGTCAACTATTTTAGGCAATAAAATACTATTTTCCTGCCTAGGTCGTATAATACTATTGTAGTAGTGCCTGAACAAATCAGGCACACTGCTAGTCTACTAGCAGTAATTTAACGCATGCATTCTGAATTCTTACTGCAAAATTCAAAAGCAAAGTGAATTATCTTAAGATTTCAACCAAACCACATATACAGGATGCATGAAAAAGTAATGGAAGTACTTCTGGAATTGATTGACATTACTACAAGTAAGAAATTTTCTATTCTAAACACTGCTTCGAATCGTAGACAAAGCGACTGACAACAATGAACTGTCAATTAGCGCTTGACATACAAATAGCGCTTTCTCATTAATTCGGAAATGGAATACATTTTCATATCTTTCGGAAGACTGAATTTGAGATGCATTTTACACCCCGTATATTATTGTTCTTATATTGTGGCCATACAATGTGACTGTATGAGTGAACGAGAAATATGAGGATCCTCTAGAAGCTAGAAGACTTCTAGATATTTATTTAGTTTCTAGATTAATTTCTAGAAGTATTTTTGCTTCTGTAGAAGAAGCTAGGAACTTGAGTTTCTTTACTTTGTCAAGAAATATATTTCATTAAAAGTTATACAATTTATGGAACGTATTGAAATGAATAAAAAAAAAATGAATATTTTCCAATAAATCTTTAATGTATCTTTAATTACTTTTACAAACTATTTTACTTGCATTAATTATAGACAAAAATTACAATAAAAAAGAAACATTAAAAATACAGAAACAATTTTTAAATTTGGCTAATTATATCATATCTTGTGCTTTTCATACAACATGATAGTTGCTGTGACTGTTAATGTTTTCTTTTCTCTATAATCAGAAGAATCAGGAATTGTATTACTTGTTATTTCCTAGAGTTTTGATTGATAATTTTCCATTGTGTGCTTAAAATAAATGCAAAAATGAAGGAAAAAGACGGTAATGGTACAGTGGCTGTAGAAATCCGTTTTCGTCATTAGTATCGCAAAAAAGCGTACAAAGTGGCTTGGAATTTGGTTTCATTTTATAACCAGAAACCGTTTAGAAAAATTCTTAACCTTGTATGTAATATATATATGTAATATGTATATACCGAGCAATCAATCATTGCGAAGGGCATATGATTGATGTACATAGCGACGACAGACGTCAGGTCTTTGCACACTATATGTAAATGCTCCAGCATTGTGCCTGGTGTCGTACTAAATGCCTGGTGCTTTGTCGCCAAACATTCACTATACGTGGGGGCCAATGTGCCACGCCACTGTCAAATATTATTAACCATTAACTGCAAATGATGGACGCTTTATTGATAGACTCGGAAATTTATCATCGTATCTTTTGTGTTTGTTTACATTTTCATTTCCAGTCTTGTTTAAAGATTATCAATCAGTCGAAAAAACAATACCGTAATTATTAATTATTCGTGATTTATGAATGAATTTTAACAAAACACACATTTACCTAAGTCAAGCTTAAATTCAAATAAAAAATATTTTTCATCCCTTTAACTGTTTAAGGTCTAATAATTAGGAACCAAATTAATCGTGCCCGTACACGTCATTTAACACTTTGTCATTAATTCTTTTGTTAATATGTCATGATAAAATTAGGTAAACTTATTTATAGGCAAATTTACTAAGAAAAATTAAAATAATATAGAACGAAAATTTCTGAGATATCAACAATAAAAAGTTTTGTATGGGTATCTCAATCCGGGGACATACTGTATAATGTTGTTTATACTACCCCTGCTCTATCATACTTTTAATACTTAATCAAATTAATATAACATTGCATTTATGTTTGTAAATAAAAGTAAAGTAAGGGAGTTTTATATTAATAAGAAAAATATGTACCTAATGAATAAACGGTAAATTAAATAAATATTTAATATCTCTTGTAAATAAAACTCATTTTCTACTCCTATGTAGAGTAAAATATCAAGCTAATTAATAAAATATTTATTTTATTAGAAAATAGACATCCATTTAATTAATATTAACAAATGATACATAAAAAAACTGTTAAATATTTCACAAAAAACGGAATTTTATATCATTTATAAAAAGATCAAATAAAGGTAGTGCAATTTATCATTCCGTTTTATTTTTGACAGTTTGTTTTGGTGCTTATTTGAGCAATAAGAAATCTTTTGAAAAGCTTACAAATTCTAAAAACAATTCAAAAAAAGTTTTCGAAAATTCATACATAGTACATAGAAAGTTGAAAACGTATTTCTTCCAATTAAAGTTCGGTATTTCTCTCAATTATTTTATTTTAATTTTTTACTTTATATAATATGCTAATTTTTTTATTGCGGTACTTAGATAATTTGAATAATTAAATGAAATGGAATTCAACTTTTGATTTGACTAAATTCAATTTGAAAAATCTTTTAGTCCAGACGATCCTAGCAGAATTAATCTGAGATTTTGTTGGATTACAAATATTTTTCCACATTTATGGAACGTTCATTTGAAACAAAATGCTGACTGAGTATTTTTATTAAAAAATATATGCACATGAAAAAGGCTAAAGAAGCTATAAAAAAGACATTCTGGACATTTTTTTCCAGAAATTTGTTGTGAATTTGTATGTTTAGATTTTAATTTATAAGATCAAATCACAAATAAAAAGGAGGCATAAAAAATACGTTAAAACCGAGATTTAAATCTCCAGATTTGATTTAACTTTGTATACTATACGTATTTTTTCAGACTTTCTGCGTATATACTTAAAAAACCTTATTCGCAATATGCAATTTAAATTGACATAAAGTATACGAGTAGATAATATAACAGGGCTGATAGCTCGAATTTATTTTGATATATATCCTTCCATCCTTTTTTGACCTTTTGCCTTTTTTGATATAAATAATGATTTTTTGCTTACACAAATGCACTAAATCCAAAACAGTTTAATGCCAGTATTTTCTTGCGAAACTAATAGTCGATAAAAATGAAAAATTGTGTTCGCTATAGAGAAAGAATTCCGACTCAGACACACTTGTTGTGCTGTAAAGAGTAAAAGCTAGAAGCGGCAATTGGAATGGCAAAGACATGGATGGCAATAACAGGCATTTCAGTAATGGTAGTTTTAATGGGAAAAAGAAAAGCTTGAAATTTTATTTCTTCGGTATTTACAATATAGAGCATAAGATAATAATAATATTCAGTGTGGCATTCTGACAATCGTTAGTTAACGGAAACGACTTTCTTGACTGTGGCATGTCGTTTATATGTCTGCCAACGTTCGTTTTGTAAATTACGTTTATTACGTTAAAGTGCGTGCCTCGGGCGTTGATAAGACTCTTATCTGTAGCGAGCCACGCCGAGTAATTACATTGTTTTAGATAAAATTAACTTATCCAAAACGAGTGTAGACTCTTCGTTTACATATGTCCTGTATTAAGGGTTTTTCAGTTTGCTTAAACTTCAGCTAGCTAGCTCATCCGCTGATGACCTCATCCTTTTAATTAAAGCTCCTATTTACTTTTTGCAAATAAACTTAATTGGAACCGAAAAAATATAAAAGAAACTCGCACAAATTTCACAAATCTAATTTAATTGCAAGTTGGCTGCTATTTCAGAATCCTATAGTTTATACCAAGTTATTAATTTAATTGGAGTTATATAACGTTTTATGCAAACTCCTTGTGCAGTATTTTGATTTGGCGTTATTTTATTTCCGGTAATTCGTACACAAACTGTCATTAATATTCATCCCCAAAATCCCAATTCCAAGCATTTTAAATATGATGGGTTCTCATTTAATGCCAACAATTATTGCATAACTTCATTATACAAAACTTGTAGCATAACAAAGTTAATGGCTCATGAAATTTGTAGCATCGCAAATAATTTCAAAAAGTCGCTCGTTCATTTTATTTTATTTCCGAAAGTTACGTCGCTGCCTTTTATTATTACTTGAATGTATATGTTGATATATACTTTGCCACTAAACTTCGCCTAAACTTATTTACCGAATTCACAAAAATATCCTTCTCTATCGGCGTTAGATCTTCCTACTTAGATTAGGTATTTTAACTACTATGAAACTATACTGTAATCATAATTGTGTAAAGACGATAGTTTTATCGTTTGTAAATTTTCGGAAGTTATAGTTTACTAATTGTAAACAAATTGAGTTGCGGAGTTGTTTTGCAATGTTCGTTCTCAAACTACGTATATAGGTACATAATTTGCAGTATAGTTTGCAGTGTTATCTGTTTTGTTCAGGTTAGGCTTCCTAGTAAGTTCACGTTATTAAACGGTGACATCAACAAACGAACCAACTCAACTAAAAACAATTCCAGATTAATGAAACTCGAAGTTGTTGAGTATACATCCATTCTTGAAGATGAGGTTCTGGCTCAAAGAAAATTCCACGAAAAAGCACGTTTATTGTATTATGAGGGCCAATAAATCAAGAGGTCCATGAAAGTCTTAAACTGGCTCTACATGAGCATATTTTATGCTGCTCTAAAGCTTTTTAAATGGCTTAATATACTAGTTTTAATCTGCTTCTAAAACACTTTTATACCAAATGCTTATCTAATGGGGTTGTCTACTAGGTCGGAAATTTTGGTAAACGATTATTAGTATGGCAGATAAGGGAATAAAAATTATTATGAAAACATGTAATGGAATTTTATTTATTATTTATTTGGGCAACAAATCTTTACTATTGTCCAAAAAGTATGAAATAAAACGTTGTACCTCACATGTCCGGTAGGTGATATTACTCGTTTAGAGATTGTCGACTCGGCTCCTGCGTCGCCTTGTCCATAAACATCTCGTACTGTAATAAGTCACCTACCGGACTTGTAACGTAAATTACTATTACGATCGACTAACAACACTTTAAAGTTACACTAAAAAACCGGAAAAAAATATATTCGTATTAATTTTTTATACGCTATCATAAAATTAAAGTAGACAGCACCATTCTAACTCAGTTGGTCCTTATCTAGTTTACCATAAATCTTAGTTAATCTACAATAAAAAAAGCTGCAACAGTATTCAACAATAGATGCAATTCTAATTGCATTTGCATTAAGCGTGGCTAATAATTAATTTTCCAGAAGAGAAGGTTAATGATGGCCATTGTGTGGTGGAAATAAAAACAATAGTTGAAAGTATGTGCCTCCCGACGACACGGTGTGTTTGCCGGTTTGGGGTTGCGGCGCGCTTTTTATGGCCAACAATTAGCCATCAACTGTGATTGCAGTCACGACTCAGGGACCATTACATTGTGGATTACGGTAGCTGATAGAATATCAAACAGAAATTGACTCTGTAGGCTTCATTGACTAGTGCACTATAAAATCATTTCATTCATACGAAATTGTTTATCCGCATCGTGTTATCATAAAATGGTCTTCTAAAACGAAACAGATCGAAAATATCGTCGATATTTGTCACGCAAACTAATCAAACACAGAGTGAAAAGTGGCCAACAATAAAACAACTAGCTAGGAAAAAAAGGAGGATGCGATGAAAATTTGTTGCACTAAAACTATTCAAGTATTGTGCAATTTTCAAGAACAAAGAGTGCTTTTTTTAACTCAAATTTCTAGAGCGTACCATATAAATCCATTAATTTACACCGGCTGGCATGAGTTTTCAGTAAAAACAAAGCAGAAAATGTAATTATAGCAGGCAGAGGCTGGTGTCGAGGGATTTCTGTAATTCAATGTCCAGCCAGTGAAAGGGGAATTTCCCGTAGAGAGTTATTCCTCTCTCCCTGTGCTCATCGAGAGGGAGTTTCTAATATACCTGAACATTGTATACACTAAAGCTGTTTGCTTGTATATTATGCAGCGAGATGTATTCGTTAACAACAAAGTCTTGTTCTGGTGAAGTACCCAATATCATCATCGTGAAGCTGTTTTTATTCCACGGAAAATTATTTGTTTGCTCCCTTTGCACTCACTCCATCAACTATTCCAGTTTAATTGTCCACTTCTAAGTAAATAATCATTTTATAAATGGGACTTTTCTATCTAAACACATTGTATATGATAAACTTTTGCTATAAGCATACCACAATGAATATTAACCATTATCTATATATGTATACCTTCCTATATATATTCATGTAGGTAAATTGCTGACTGCGTCAGATGCTTGCTTTACCCTTCGATAACATTGTGGGTGGCTTATTTTATAGTTATTGGCCAATATCCATTTGAAATTTTCATACATTCTGCACATAATTCATTTCCCAAATTGCTTGTATACATTTTCAGAAACTAATCCACAACATCAATTTTATTTAGAACATCACATATACACTGGGAAAAAATTACCCCTAATATTCTTCGATTCTAACAAAAAGCAATTGCAAAAATGTAAGGCTTTATTTAAAATTTCCATTCACTTATTCTTATATTCCAGAAACATTTTTCCGGCAGGGTTAATAAAAATATACAGACATCCATTTTTTTCCATTTATCCTTATCTCTTTTCTATCGCCGGTTGAGTGTGAGCAAAAGAAGTGTTCGTCTTCGTGAAAGACCACTTTTGGTCTAACAATGTTTTAAATATTGAGAGGTCGATTTGATTGAAAAATCAATTGAACATCGTATGCCATTATTTTTGTGAGTTGTGAATGAGAAAAGTGGAACTTTTCATTGTATTCAGGAAACGCATGCATGTCATGCACGTAATACTCGTGTTACAGTAATTTCATTTCTTCTGACTGTTAGATCATTCTGACTGAATAATCGCGTATATATCAAATCATCTTCTCGTGTAAGGTATTTGTTGAATAGTTAAATAATATAAGAAACTCAATTGTAGAGGATTCATTAAACTCTGCGATTGTCAACTAAAAAGAGATTCTATTCTTCAAAATACTTTTTGCTAAACAATTGCATTAAACTTTCAGCTTGCAGATACAATACACATTCAAGCTTCGTAAATTTTCTGTCATTTTGTGAGCAATAATTGTAATTTATACTGCAGTATTGTTTATTCAATTATTTCAACTGGTTCAAGTTCTATATTGATTAATCTAAATATATATATGGAGTCAAATTACATTTAGTAAAAATTCCAATATAAAAAATATATAAAAATCCTTAATTAAAAGCGTAAATACATTTTTATATTCTCGAAGTTAAATTGGAATTAAAACATAATCTAGCAATGCTAATGAACATTTTTTATGGTACTTGAAAATCTGATAATAAAATAAAAAAGTTTTATGTAAAAGTTCAAACACTAAACTTGATCAAATTAATAGCTAATAGCGTTGATATTCAAAAATTAAAGTTAGATATGTATATCCGTCCTCATTTAAACAGTTCCTATTATTTCAATAATAACCGTAATATGACAATACAAGACAGATGAAAAACTAAAACAATTTTTAGACAGAAGAGTTGTGTGAAAAATTCTATCTATTTGAGATTTATTTTAAGACGAGGTTTTCTATGAGTTAATGACCATCCAAGAATCTAAGACTTGGTTCGTTAGTTTCCTTAGTCTTTAGTAACAATAGAGCAAAATCCTGACAATAATGGTTTACAGCAATGTCGACTCGACTCTGGAAATAAACATCTCTGTTGGACCATTCTGCAGTATAACGTCATTCTGCAGTATAACGTCAATTAAATATCTCGTAATCCAATATCAATTGGAGAGCCGAGTAATGTTATGAAACACCTCACGTGTAAGATGATAAATGTAATCAACTAATTTACGAAAACTAATTTTTAATGAGAGTACCATTCATAAAAAATGGAAAATAATCTGAAAAAATAAGAGATTTCCTGGTAAACATTGACGCAGCTGCATAGCTACAACCTGCATTTATTTGAATGTAAAGATCGAAATCCTGCTTTCTGCTTCTGTAGGCACAATAACTCTTACAAACTTTGTAAAGCTTTCAAATTGGCGTTTTTAAAAGCGAAATGCACATGGACAATCCGTGTTTACATTACTATATGCAGCTTTGCAAAAGCAAAGAATATATTATATTTGTGCAGAAATTTTCTAAATCATTAATAATGGTCCAAATCATAATTTTTAGCGAAGATTTAGGATCGATCAAAGGACGAATGTTATTGATCTTGGACCATGTTGTTGGGCAATCAAAAATATTGTTATCGATTCCATTAAAACCAATCAAAATCTGAAATTGAACACTACATTTGATAGGGGTTAATGGATATAGTCAATAGATAATAATCTAGTAAATATATGGACCATTTTCGGAAAATGTGTCAATAATAGTCCAAGAATATCTTGAGAATATCGAAACGGGTTGAAATTTTCATGAACATTCTGCATCGAGAAAAGCTTGAACAGTATTGATTTTCGACCATATTGTTACCTATTCAAAAAGTTATCAACCATTATGATCCATAAAAAATGTATCTCGAAATGTAAGTAAAAATGCAGCAAAAATGTTTATGCGGGCACATTTTTGCTGCATTTTTATATCCACTAAATAAAGTTTTTAAAAAAACTTAAGACGTTACGTAGTGAATTGGTAATGAAAGATCTTTTTTCAAGAAGCATCTTTCACTTACTTAACTGAAAACTTTAATAAATATTTTACAATGCAAGTTTGAGCAAATGTTTAAAAAAGTATCACAAACCAAAACTATCAGTGATTCTTTAGTAGCATCTGAATAAAAACTAGACATTTAAATATTCTTTTATAATCCGACGTTTGTACTACACTTGGCAATGTACAGAATGTTGAATATGATATAGAATGTGAAATAATTGTACTATATTTGGATATTGTGATTTTATTTCGTCTACTTTGCTCTAGGATGGAGGATTTTATTTTATATCAAAGGATAAGGTATGAGGATGCAATTAGATACTATTTGTTTAACAAATCAGTACTTATAATATAGAATTATGTTAAATGCAAATTTTGACTAAACTTGAATTGAAATATATGCTATACATATAAATAATATAAATATATACATTTCTCTTAAAATACACAACTCTTTTATTGTCAGTGTGATGTAAACAGAATATTGAAACATCACAGGACGTGATGAGTCTACGAGAAACGTGTTTCATGATTGTTTTAGATATGCTACGGTTGCGACTAACATTCAAAGTGCTAACGCTGAATTTGCATATACGAAGTGTTAAAAAATGCAATTTTTCTTATCAATTTATTTACTACATATTACAGAAATTAAGCTAGCTTTTGACTTTTATTCTTTTTACTATGTCGTTGGAGATTTTTGTATTTACCTCTCTTCACTCGCTCATCAACGGCTGTTGTGGTTTCGATCTTTGCTACATCCACATTGCTGTAGTACACTCCAGTTGCATTTAAAGGAACATGCTCACCGAAGCTGATACTGGTTTTTCTAATACACAAAAATAACAAAAAACTGTCGTCACAACGAGTAGCCTTCAAATTTTGGTTTGTGATTGACTCCAAGAAAAGGGCATGAGATCGCGAATGGCTACATGAAACTAGAAAGCAAAATAATTAATTTAATTTGGACTCATTTTTATATGTTTCAATAAAATTGTTCATTTCTTCTTTTGCCGAAATGAACTAATCTAACGATTAATACTAACATGCTTCAAAAACATTTAAATTTTCACAGCCAGGTTGAATCGGTCCTCCATTGTTAACATAAAAATCGGCAGTAGCATAGGATTCCATGATACCAAAAAATCCAACATTTGTATGTATAGCATCTACAAAAACTGCATCACCAGCAGTCACTCTCATATTATTTGGTTTCTTTAGCGGAAAAGTGAATAATGGATTCGCTGCATCCAGAGCAGTGATTCTTCCTACTTTTGAACCGTTAGTTACCGTTTGTATGTATTGTCCTGCAAATCCGGCAATCTGGGCTCCGAGTGAATGACCGATAATGTGAACATTTTTCAGCAGATGAGTTTGATTCTTCAACAAGTTTTGAATAAAATTTGCTGTCATTTGGCCAACACTTTTAGTGCAAGCAGCCGAATGAATGTAATCTTGTTTTGCATCAATTGACCAATCAACTCCAATAACATTGTTAATTCCAATAGAATGATAAGCCCGGCTTATGTTTTGGATGAATGTAGCGTTCCCTCAAATAATTCACGTTTAATACTACGAAAAATACCATAAAACATTTATTTACCTTCACTTCCCCAACCATGAATTATAAATTTAATCGGTGTCGATGTATTTATGTTCGAATAGTTGATTGGTGAAGTTGCTGTTAAGTTTGTACGTGCACCGTTGATAGGATAAAAAAGAAACCTAACATTTTCTACCTCAACATCCATCGCTAAATTCTCCTCAATCTTGAATATTTCGCTTATGGTGCGGTTCAAAAAATTTTCAATAAAAGTTATAGGGTTTAGTGATAATTGGGCTTGCGAATCTGAATATGAAACAAAAATATCGACCCATTTACTTAAGACGTACTTAAACAATTACTTACATGACAAGCACATGGCAAAAACCATACAACATACAAATCTACCCATTTTAATTATATTTTGATTTTTTATGTAAAGTTTTGGTATTTATGCATTTTTGCAAAGGTACAATTTGAAAAATTTACACTTACACTTTACTGATTAGAAGTAGTGCATATTAAGAATATTTTTAATAATGCATTAGTTTTTTGCATAATATCCTTTCACTGCAATATGTGCAGGAGTTAATTGTTGACCTTACAATCATTCTTTGATCTAATATTGCAATCACTAATTAAAATTATTCAACGTTCAGAAAAGTATACGAGGCACTTTGTGGCTGGAAAGAGCAATCTAAAATGTAATAAGGAATAAAATCATTTGATATTGAATTTGCAATTAAGACGGGAAAACAGCTTGCTTAGGTTAATACGCTTTAATTTATTTGAACGTAATATAGTCCTCTCTATAAAATAAAACTTAATTTATTATACCGTAATTGCAAATTTACGGTCTGAAATACCAAATACAATTTTTTTTTTCTGCCAATTCAAAGATTCGTAAATTGTCTGTATTTGAAGATGCAAATTCAATGACAAGAAGCAGAACGAAATCAATCTATCAAATTGGCTCCGATGTAAGTGACACGGCAGCCATTGAGAATTTTCCCATTTTGTATATACATATTTATTTAATTTTTATTTAATGATAAGTAAATATGGAAAATTTTGCTTCCTTTCATAATCAAATGTTTCACCATCATACGAATTTTTCCACTGCATAATTCGTTGCGTATATATTTATCGGTAATCATAAATATATTGACATCGTTTCCAAAATAAAAAATGATAATGTACACGAAGCATTTTGTTAAATTGAAATATTTATTTGTTTATTATTAGTCTGCCATTTAGAAGTTTGATATATTGCACGAAAATCTATGCCAAAGCTTTTAACCGGAGCACATGCTACGGAGCACTCCACTTTTAAGGACTCTTTATACATGGACAAAAGCTGAAAAATTACATCAAAAAGGATAAAAGATTTGACTCAAAAAATCCAAAACCTAGAATAGTCCTTAGCTTGGAACAATACATCTCCAAAGGGATTTAATTTATTGAACAATAAGCCAAATTCAGGAAAGCTAAGATAAACGATATTTTAATTAATTATGGGGAACTTTTTAGAAGCATTATCTAATTTTGCGGCACTTAAATGATTATTTTTTCCTTTAAGCTTTTATATCACTACTTGATTTGCGACAGCAGGGAAACACCCTCGGAAACACCTTTGGGCATATTTTCACTTGTCGGACCGACTTCAAGTTTTCAAGACAATCATAACCAGCAGATCCATTAGGAAATTTAAATGTAGAGAAGGAACGCGAACAAGGAAATAAAATGACAGTTAATTATAAATGTCAAATTGTAAAACAAAGGTACTTTGAATCTCATTTCATTGATTAGTCTGCATTTTAATAATGCATGTAAAAAACTTCCAAGCATATTTAAATGTTAACAAATATTTGTTAATTATCTAAAAAATTTATGTACCTATGTATATCAGTTTCGTTCCTGAGTTTATTAACAAAATGATTATATGCATTTCCTAAAAATACCAACAAATATTTCAAAATTGCACCGATTCGAATCTTTATTGTGCCCTTGAAATAATGTGGTAATATTCCTATATTAATAATATATTATTATTAAAAATGAATTTATTTTGTTAAATTTAATGTATTTACTATAATCATTAGCTAAAACATAAAATCTCATTTTCCAATTTCAATCCCAATCTCCTTTTTAAAAAATGGATTGAATTGGAAAATAAAATGGATTTTTTTTAAAAAATGGATATTTTGCTTAGAAATTGTTAAAAAAATTATTTAAATGCTAAATAACTGATTGAGGACACAGAATTAAAATTACATATCTAAAAATGAGTTTAAACATTAAGCTCCATAATCTCAAATATCTTATTGCAGTTGCAATTTCAAACCTGCACTAAAAAATACTGATTGCTTTAGTTTAGCTCACAGGTTGTGCAGGAATAAAATGAATAACGTTTGAAATTTTATTTATTTTTGATTAGATTGTTCATCGGGGATTGGCTTTAATTTATAGATCGTAAATCAATAAATTTGAAACGCAATTTTATTTCAATGAAATTGCAACTATTGACACTATACTCTGTTGCAACATTTATTATTTGATAATATAAAAAGGTTATGTTTTAAAGTATGTTAGTATAGCAAAGACTGTATGATTTACCGCTTTGTCAATAAAATTAAATTAAAGAAAAGTTGATACAGAGGTTGATTTATGAGGAAGTGTTTCAGAAGTATAATTGAATTATTTTATTTTACAAACAGCATAATTTAATTTCAAATTTTCTATATTTCTTTTGAAACTTCTTGATTAATATATGTTCTGGAAGAAAAAAGAACTATACGTATAATATTAAATTAGACATATTTCCGAGCATATTTCATTTCATTTACAAATGTTTCAAAAGAATAACATACGGGATGTAAACATCTTTCATGAAATTATAAACCAGAAACAAGCACTTTTTTTGATTAAAATTTTTATTAAAAGAAAATCATACAAATGTTGAATTTTGGGTTAGCAATATGTATTTGCTATGTATAGGCACAAGATATCTTGCACCTATACTTGCGATTCTATATTCGGATAACCCTAAACAAACAAACCAAAACTAATGGCAAGTTGTTCATGTTTAGTTCTTTGTTGACTGGAGTTTGGTGGAAAGTTAAGTTGCAGTTAGTATAATGTGTACAAATGCGGTTGATCTAACTTTGAAAATAATTCACATTATATATACTGCAATATACAGAGGATTTCTTTCTTCTTATTGGTTGAAAAGTTTTCTAAGGGACAAATATTCCCTTGTACAGATTTATTTCATTATAAAAAGAAATTATAAGATAAGATCTTCTGCCACAAGGATCGTCAGCAACGGGAGACGGAGCCTTGCTTTTAGTTTTTTAGACATACGTGTTCCTGTATTCAAGCATACTACCATCCGCTAGCGTGAAGTAGCGATACAATACGAACGTCTGAGCTAGATCGAGCCATTAGTCACGTGGAGGACTTGCTAAAAACAGGAGACTATATATTATATACCAAGGGACTAAAATGAGTCCGATAAAGATTATTCAATAAACGACCGCAAGTTCAATCAAAAAAGTAATCGCTGAGAAATTAAGAGAGATTCTTTGGTCTCTCAAAATCATGCCCAAAATATTATTTTAATTTCGGCACTGCAACAACTAAGTAATATAATCCCAAGACAATACCACGTATAATAAAACGGATTTAATATTATGTATATGATGCAGATGTTTGACAATTAATTATATAATTAAGCAAATGAACTCGCATAAATATTGACAATAAAAGTTATCTTAACATTATGTTCGTAAATTGAATTAAAAATGACATTTAATAAGTGCAAAGTTCGTATGTAGTATAAAGACTCGTAACCCTCATTATTGTATTATCGCACATATTATAATTGTGCGACAATAAACAATAATTACATTCCAACACTTTGTTTATATTAATCCACGACTCAATAACAGTCAGTCTAGCACCTTAAGATAAGATGCTAATTTAAACCAAAGTGACAAAGTTTAAATATATGGAAATATACATTAGGTAAGCTGTAAAGTAATTAAAACTTTAAAAGTTTTTTTGTTTTCGAATAGTTACAATCGATGATAAAAATATTGAGATTAACCTGATAAAAGATGATTTTTTATCTACAATCTAAACTAACATTAATTCTTATTAACTTCATAAACTCATTTAACATTTTGAAAATCTAGTTATAACCAGGCCAATAATAATTTGCATGTGTACAAGTTGCTTTCTTTTTTTTAATATCTCGATCATTTGCAATGTCCGCGGTCAGTGTTGTGAGTACCTAAAGAGTTTGATAATAGTTCAGTTTTTATTTTTTTTAATTTTCTTTCTTCAGGAGGTAGTTGACAATAAACCGGTGCCGGAACGGTCCAGTTGGAATAAACCATTAGAATTTGTTTTATCATGTTTGGGATACGCTGTGGGTTTGGGAAATGTCTGGAGATTTCCATATTTGTGCTACAGAAATGGAGGAGGTAAGTTGTATTTTTATTTATCTTAATGTTAAAAAAAGGTGCTAGCTGATGGTTCTTGCACTCAAATCAATAGAATCACATTTGTCCTTAAGAAACAAGAGAGTATTATCCAAAAAAGGAAAAAAAAATGTAAAATATTGTTCTACATTGATATTTTAATTTCATAATTTGATATTTATCGTTCACTATTCATAAACCCACCACAAAAAGCACGTAAACAATATTTATCGTTCAATAAGTTATTGTTATTAAATTATTAATTAATTATCAATATAAATAAATTAAATGGATATTTTTTGTTGTAAACGGTACAAACGGAAATTCGGAATAATGTTGATATATGTATTCAGATTAATCTAACTAGGTTTTTTTTTTGGGCAAACTGAAAAAAAAAAACGTTTAAATGAATCGTTAAAAATTAAATTTTTGGATAATTTTAATATCTTCATTTAGCAAATCAAATTTTCTGAAGATGGTTTAACAGAAACATTTAACAACTTAATCAAAAAATAATAATAATTTGAATATGACTGAAGACATTTACAGTTAGGTTCTATGAACTTGAACTTGAATAGACCCTCTCCATTTGGTAATGAGCAAAAAAACAGTGTTTGTGAAAGTACAAAGCCAATTAAATACAATACCTTATAAAGGCCTCTAATCCCAAATAGCGCAAGACATACAAGTTATTAATGATATTTGTTAAGTGACATGATTGGTCAGATGGCGATTCCAATCTGTGGTTTAGATTTCAACCGTAAATCATTGTGGCACACATTGATTTATAGACCAGAAGGCTTCAAGTCAAGTGGAATTGCAAGCTTCATCTGTGTTCCAACAAAGATCGTATTATTATACATCCACATCAAAACCAAATTCTGACAATCAGCGCGAGCTAATTTGCTAATTAGAAGTCATTCCATTTGGTTTTTATGGCCACGAACACCCTGTATTTAATAGCGAGAAAATGGAACGTGGATAATGAATGTTGTCTGTTTTACAGGGGCTTTTCTCGTGACTTACTTTATAATGCTGTTCCTGATGGGAATGCCTATATTTCTGCTGGAATTAGTGATAGGTCAGTACAGCGGCTTAGGACCTGATCAGGCATTTGCCAATATAGCACCAATTTTCAACGGGCTGGGTTATTGTACTTTAGTTGTCATTACACTGGTGACAATTTATTACATGGTAATTATATCCTGGACTGTATTCTACTTTTTCGCCTCTTTCACTTCAGAGTTAGGCTTTGGATCGTGCCACAACGATTTTAACTCCATTGGTAAGTACCACAAGGATCAATAGAATCATTTTCGACATGTAACAGCTTATATTTTCATTGGAAATATTCAATCGTTTATTGGTCGCCTTAATACGGGCATTTATGCAAAATCCACTTTTTTTGTTTTACCTAAAGCTTTTATGTAGAATTTCCATTTGAATAAAGTTTTGATGTTTACATCGCAGCAAATTAATTGATTCATCCAAGGACGTGGAGATAAATGTTTATATAAATTGTATAGTGGTCAAGTCAATGTAAGGATTAAAGGGATAATTGTAATTAAGTCGGAGGTTATTTTCACTAAAAATATTTTGATTCCCCGACTCTTGCAAGACTATTTCAACTTTAATTGTCTTTAATCTGAATTCAGTCAATAAACGCTAGTTATCCCAAATTGGCTAATTTACTAAATGGTGCAAAGTGTTCAATTCGTGTTGAATAAAATTGTTTGTATGCGTATTTTGTAAAACCAAATTTACTTCATGCAGGATGCTTCAGTGCCAGTGAAGATGCTAAATGTAATGCAAGTGAAACGTATTACAACCAAACTTGCATGCCAGTTGAGGATCTGTGCAGCCGATTTGGCTACACATCGTTCAACAAAACGTTTTGCAATGACAATGGTATTGCATTGCCAGTAAATCACGTTGTCAATCGGACTCTTGCAACGGCTGAATATTTCCGCGAATTTGTTTTGGGCATCGGTGATGCGGACTGGAATAATTTCGGCACGATACGTTGGGAATTGTTCGGATGCCTTTTGTTGTCCTGGGTGATCGGATATCTTTGTGTTGTTCGCGGAGTGAAGACTTCGGGAAAGGCGGTTTATTTTACAGCTCTATTTCCCTACGTGATACTTACGGCCCTGGTAATACAGGGAGCGCTTCTTGATGGCGCTCTCGACGGCATAGTTTTATATCTGTCTCCGAAGTGGGAAATGTTATTAGAAGTGGATGTCTGGGCACAAGCTGCTTCACAAACATTCTATTCGTTCGGAATCGGTTGTGGTTCGCTTATTACACTGTCTTCCTACAACGATTTTCATAACAATTGTGTCAAGGATGTTTTAATTGTAACGGCTGCCAATGCGTTCACATCGATTTATGCGGGTTTTGCCATTTTTTCGATGCTCGGCTTCTTGGCGCACCAAATGGGGGTGCCGGTGGAGGAAGTGGCGACCGATGGTCCCGGCTTGGCGTTCGTTGCTTATCCGGAAGCCATTCTGCGCTTGCCAGCGCCAACTGTTTGGGCCATCTTATTCTTCTTCATGTTATTTATCTTGGGCATTGGCAGTCAATTTGCGGGAGTAGAAGCAATAAGCTGTCTTGTAATGGACAAATGGCCTCACATTCGTAAACACCAAATCTACCTCACTCTCACAATATGCGCTGCTTGCTTTGTCTTCGCCATTCCGATGTGTTATGAGGGAGGCATTTATATATTCACCCTAATGGAATGGAACACGGCTTCTTGGGCCATTTTACTTATCGGCTTTGCCGAGGTTATTGCGGTTTCCTGGACTTATGGATGCAATCGCATGCTGGATAACATGGATTCAATGAGTATGCACATGTCCAAATGGGTTCGATGGTATTGGTGGATCTGCTGGACGATTATCACTCCACTCGCTTTACTTGTAAGTAATCCATCCTCTCTGTGCTATCCCTTTCCTTTTATGATAATATATTATAATTTAAGGGAGTGTTTGTTTTCCAAATGACAAATTTCACTCGAGCACGATACGATCATTACGTTTTTCCATTGTGGGCTGACAGCATCGGCTGGCTTATTGGCATTTCCACCTTAGCGCCATTTTTTATTTGTGTTGTCTACGTTTACTTTAAAGGAGAATATGTACGTATAAAACTTTTACGACGCCTGTATAAATATCATCCGGTTATGTTTGATTTAACTTTAAAACAACCTGTATGATTTTACCTAAATTCAAATTATTTTTATTATTTCAAGCTTTCTACATAAAAACTTTCCACCAACAGAACCCACTAAATTTTTAACAACTTTTATTGCATTTAATTACCCGCAATATTATTTTTCGTTTAAAATTTCTCTCATTTATTTATTGACTCACATATCTAAATAGAGAACTGCAGCAGAAGTTTATAAAATTTAGAAAAATCCAAACAAAAATATGAAAGCGTTAAAGTTACGCTAAAAAGAGCATCTTATCATTCTTTGATGTTGTTGACAAAGAAGTTATTTTTCAACTTATGGTAGAAAATTGCCGAGAGTAGTTGTCTTTAAATATTAATTAACCATTAAACTTCACTCAATATTATTAAAGATGCATCTTTTTATCATCCCTGACAGCGTTTCAACTTATTTTTAAATATTTAAAAAATAGTTTTAAAGAGTGGCTTTTTGTAAAGGAATCGACTAAAATTTTAATAACTCTTTCAGACTGGCTGGGAGTGGTTTCAACCTACATCAGGATGGAAATCGCAGATTAGTAAAACTGAAAGTAATTTAACATTGAAAGAGAACCTTTCGGTTGAATGTTTGAACGAAAAGTCTGAACTGTGATATATTTTGATTGTTGCGTTAGAAAATAAGCGTTGAATAAATTATCTATGTATAGGAGTAACCGATGTAATTTATTAATAAAACTGTGTGTATTTATTGCGCCTGGTTTTACCGAGAAGATAAATCAATTAAAAACTGAAACTTTTGTAGAGAAGTTATGCTATGCATTTGGCGAGGCATTTACAGTCAGTTATAAGTTTTGTTATTCATTAAATGCTTACCGGCTCGTTAAGCTAGTATAGCGTTTCCATATAATCCAAAAGCATCGGCTTGTTTAATCCGGGACGTCGCCCTTCCGTTGTCAAGTTCATGCCAATTAACTCCGGAGCAAATGAAAGGACCAAAACCATAGTTACATAACCGATAAACACAAAATGTTCACACATAGACGCCAAAAAAAAATGCTAGTTTTTGGTGTTAGCGATTCGGAATAAATTAAACCTAAATCAGAGAATTAGTTTGTCTGTTTCGGACACGGGATAATCCTTTCATATTATTGTCTATTCTCTTGATGGTAAGTACAATCTATTTGTTGAAGCTTACACTAGAGAGATAGATTTGACCATTTAGTCTGGTGTGTGAGGGCCAGAATAGCAGACATGGGTCAGGTGCCACAATTTGCATGCAAATAAGATTAACAGATGACTCGTCTGAAATTTCACGTGTAACATTATTGAATGCTATGCAAACTTGCTAACCCTAAGGATAATGCGTTTTCAATTAGACGTCAGCTTTAGTCTATCACCTATAGTTGATATCTCGATGCTCCAAAACATCAAAACTGATTTTTTCTGTTCAAAATAAAATATTCCTCTTCAATGGCTTGTTATTACAATTGAAAAATGTTCGGACATTACAAGTCGACAAGCACAAACAATCAACTCACAACGGGAAAAGAAAACTCAGCTCACTACATTACACGACAAAAAGCCTCATAATAAACATTGCAAATACAAGAGCCATTATTCTAATGATACCTTCATCGTAGTACGATATAAAATGCAACTCGAATTCGGGCAAAAACTTTATTTCGTTGACATTTTTCATTTTTTTCCCTGCTCTCTTTTGAGAATAATCTGACTAAGGTGTAATCGAATCGTGCGCACGATCAAGGGAAAATTAAACTTTAAACTTTCAACTTTCTTACCTATATGTTCTATAACATATACAAGCTTTGTAATCATTAAAAGCTCTAATAGTGAGTGAGTGATTGAAAGTTTCAGTTACACCCGCGAGGCCGAACAGGGTTAAATTACTTTAGTCTACAACAAAAAAGATTTCTTGGAACAAGTTCAAACGGAAAAGTTTTGATAATCGAAAACTAACTAAAGTTCATTATTTAAGCCAAACACGTAACCGCTTTTCCAATGCACGATTATAAATCAATCCGATCAAACTATAGTCTGCACATATTTTTGTAAATATACCTGGTTTAATTAATCAACAAAGGAAAATCGTTCGTTTGGCAGGAAATATTTCGGTAGGAGAACCTCATTTAAAATATACGATGACTTCGCATAAATTGTTTTCTTCTTACTTATGTTACAAGTATGACAAACCTTCATCAAAAAATAATTAAAATTGATACAATTCATAGGGGCCTCTGGAATTGAAATAACTTTATAAATCCTTAATTATCCGTAAAAAGCTTGAAATCTCTAGAGATTCCTAAAATATTCTTCGGAGACTGGAGTCGCTCTCTCCTTATAAACACGTGAAATTCGTAAAATTCAAATGATTTTCACTTGTGTAAAAATGTGTTGCACCAAAATGTGTACGCTTAGACGGAAAATATCGTTTTATTTCGAAAATATTATTTCACACGCAGTATACAGTTTAATATGATTAAGTTAAACAGCCCTAAGTTGCAGGGGTGGCAGATTTATGGTAACACTTGGTAAATAGTTCGCATATTTAGAGTTGACTACAACGTGTTGCTGCTTTTCCACTTTTCCTTCATACCATCTTTGAATTGTAAATAACTTATCTCATATTAAATTTCTATGTGTGGCATATATTAGATATAAATTTTCTTCTTTCTCCTCCCTTACTGCTCTGAAGTGATTATAGCTATCAATTTTAGTTGGTCTATAATTTTTGACCCATTTTATCGCACGGAGCAGCTCGTAAAGATTAATGAAGTTTGATGGGTCTATATTGAGGGCCCTGATATCATTTTGATGATTAATTTTAACAGTCAAGTCCGCGTCCTGAATTGCATTGTCAATTATTTTCAATTAAAATTCAATACTATATCATTGATTTTATCCCACGAAATAGAATATATTTCACGATTTACTAGTGACAATTGAAAATTCACCCCTCTGTATATATATATAATATGTATATAGAGTTTGGACAGCATTGCGGTCTAATAAGTTCCAGTTGCATTCCAGAGTTCGTAGCCGTGTGGTCGTTTCAGACCAAAAGCTGAATATTGTCACTGACAGCTTGCAGAAGCCTGAACTGAAAGTGACTGAACGTATATTTCCTCCATCATCACTTTGAACCAACTTTTCTCCTCTCCAGCAAGCCGCTAATAATTTATTAAAAATTATTTTTGTATAATTTGCCACTCTGTCAACAGCCAGAAATGAACTTTTCTTCGTGACTTCAACAAACATGTTTTCGTGTTGTAGAGCCTCATAGATTATCGCGTATAACAAGAAACCGAACTAAGCGAAATCAGGATATGGTCGCCGTACATCACGGCTCTAGTGTAGTGTAAAAGGCAACGGACAGTTTCCAATCCAATAATCGTGTCTCATGATGCTGCGATGTCGCCTGCTTTTCGTCTCTATATATAGAAATTGATCTGCAAACCCAAAATTACGACAACAAAATCTAATACAACAAAATTTTATGGACGAAACCCAATAATGTTCCTGCATTTCATATTTTTCATAACTTTGGAATCCAATACGCAAAGCAATTTTCTGAGCAAAATACTAAATGAATCTAAATTAAATAATTTAAGGTAATTGTTTCCACAGGCTGCTGCTAAATTAGCTCATTAATTAAAAACTTTAATATTTAAAGAACTAACAATGCTTATTAAGTTGAAAATTACGTGGGAAGTAATTCCATAAACTAACGGAGTGGTTACATTAATCAACTTAAGTTCGTGTGATAAACATAAACCCTCAATATTAAGCTTTTTTGCAAATTAACCTTTTGTTTATTCGTTTTTTATTTCATTTACTTTATTGTGGTTCATACAAATGTTCCGCCACATTTTTTGCACTTTATTATTTTTTTTTTTATTTTTTTATACAATATTATTACCTGAAATTAAATATGAAGAGTCAAAATCTGCTCGGAGGGAGATTGAGCTTTACATAATTTTAAAGAATTTTTGTCAGTAGTCAAGCAACAACATTCGCAAAACACTTATTGTGTAGAATGACTGAACATTTCTGCTATAAATTCCTTGGCTTTAATGAAGCTGAGTTTATGTATGTGATAAACATGAAGCCTCAAACCAACCCCAACAGAGTTTTAGCTCTCAAAGTGAAAGCCTTTGTATCGTTCATTTAGAATTGCAATCTAAAAATAATTTGAAATTCATTACAGGCATGTGACGTTGCGTAAGTTTGTCATTATGCTGTATGTACGTAGATTTCACATTTAATTATAATTTACTCCTAAATTAGCTCGATTTAGACCACAGCGCGAGTTCTAGTCCAATTAGCGGCTTTAGAAGAAAGTGTCAAAACTTTTGACTGACAACTTTATAATTATGCCATATACGAGCAGGAACGTATACTTTGTGTAATAATCTTATTATAAATCAATAATATTATGCAATAATCTGTCGTAATACAAGTGTGGAAAATGGTCACGGAAGAGCGAACGATGGGAGCTTAGGAATCTAGAACTCCATGTTCCTCCTGCACAGAATGCATCTGCAATACGTGCTGCGCTTTTTTCTAGCGGGGTTTTTCTAGTGTCCATTGCACTGAACCTTAAGCTTATTGCGCCCCTATTAGCCCTATGACTTTTCTACCACCTTAGTTCTGTGTCTTTGGTAAGTTTAAGGACATGCCGTACGGGTGGTCCAATGATTAACTTTGGTTCAATCAAGAGTTGGCCCGAATACTCAAAATCTGCTCCTTGCTAGAGTCGGATTAGCATAAATGTTGTTGAGTAGTTCACCATCCATCCAGCATTCAGAATTTTCTTCAACACCAGTGTTGGTGAGGCGCTTTATCATTGGACAGTGTCCTGTTAAAGGTCCCACTGCTGGATCCTGCCCAGCAGTATTAATTCTTCCGGTTTTTGCTTGAATGGTCCGCTTATAAACACCCGAGATGCCAAAGGACAAAGCTTTTTGATAAAGTTCCACTTTCAAAAAGTAGTACCTTTGAAGATTTTAGAAAACAGTTATAGATTTTAGCAATAATACGAGTATGAGTGGAGAATTTGCAACGCGAGTGATTAAATAAACCGAATTAATTGTGATTGAGATATCTACTAATTATCTTTATTATTAATTTAAAGCAAACTAGTATTTTCCATATGCATAAAGCATATGGTTGACGAATATTACAAGAGAAATCCCGAACTGTGGCATATTTATAAAAATTAACCTACTTTCCACATTGGCCGTAAAAATGGATTTTATTCATAAAATGACATGTTAATTTGTATTGATTGGACATCGATTCTGATAAAACACATTTAAAAGTCTAGTCTATTTTGTTTATGATGAATATTTGAAACTAGTGTTGTTTGAGTGCTAATGGAACCTGAATGTCAGTTCAAATTAGCAAGGATGAAGATGGATGTCAATATGTGGTATTACTACTATACCCGGTAAATTTCATATACAAGTACAGATACCTAAATACATACTGTTGTATTGTATGCATACATTGTTACAAGAATAGGAATATGGGTAGGTATATGGGTTGACGGACTTTTTTGATGTAACGCGTGAAGAATAGCTGTAAATAAATGAAGTTTGAGGATATCAATGATGCAAGTTATTTTATGAATAATTTATTCAAAAAGTGTTAAAATATTATTATTTATATATAACGATTTAGTTTGATAATGGTTTACAAAAATATGTGACCATCAAACCTCCAGGCTGACTCTTTGCTCTACGTTCACCATACCCGTTATTGACGATTTTAAAATAGAAGTTTGCATGTTGAAAATTGCACACGCTAATTAACTAATTTCCGTATGGATTTATTTGCTTAGTTTAAAGAATAATTCGTGTGTTTGCTTGAAGGTTTGGCTTTGTGATTGAGAATAAGGATTCCAGATTTTATGCTTGTGCGCATATAGAGAGGAAAGGAAGAGACAATACACGCATGTCGAAGGAATTCAATTAAGCCTGATTAGACTAATAAATAAAGCAATTTATTGTTCAGTTCCCGTGTTGGTGAAAAGACGTATTTAACTTGAAAAGCATATAAGAGCGAAGGGCACATAGTAAATCTAGAGGTAGCTAACGTTCCGCCTCACACGCATCAAGCCCTAGTTAATTACCACTTGCAATGGATTTAGATATGTACTTGTCTGACTTTGGTACGAACAGCAGACACAATCGCTTTTCTAATGCAATTTCGAATTAATCTTCCGGTTTAAATATGCGCGTATGTCGTATTGTTTTAACAGGGCCCACGAATAAAGACATTCATTAAGCGGCAAAGTGCTCATTGTTTATGCTTAGGCGTTTGTTAAAATAAATACACTTTATGTACAATGAATTACAAACACCTAATTTCAATTTTCAGAAGTAGTTTGTCTACGACTAACGATACCTACGAGCACACACTGTTCGCAACTTCATCACCCACCAAGATAATGATATTATTCTCCCTCCTCATTGCAATTTATAAAATGCAAAATAGCTATTTGTGTGCCAAGGCATTAAACTAGCATTATTTATCAGAAATGTGGACGTCCGTCTTTTATAGGTCAAAATTTTTGATTACCAATTTTGGATAAAAAGGTTTTCTTTAAGCTAATAAATAATATTGAGTGGAAAACAATGTTTAATTATAAAATAATTCAGCCTAAGGATACTTGAAATAATTAATTGGATAATTGGTCACTCTTGACCTTTCAGTAAATTCGCTTCGGTTGCAGAAACTTGAGGTTAGTTTTAAGTGTATCAGGTACAGGGTCTTCAGTTCAGCTAACCCATCAGTTATTTAAAGTGTGGGGGTGCTTCAAAAGTCAAGCAATATTTTTATAGAACCCCCAACATAAGACATATATATTCTTCTTCAACATTTATGCACTTGTAATCCGCAAAAGGTGCTCCTTGATACACATCAATTTAGCTCAAACGGTCTAAAGCGATCTCCATAAAGACACTGCTTCCTAAGTATATTGAAGGGATTATGCTCCAACATTTGTACGTTTTCATTATGCAAAGGACACTTAAATAAAAATGTTGGTAAGTTTGTTAGATAACTCGTCAATCTGGGTCACATGTTTTTAGAAACGTGATAATTTAGCATTGCTGCTGCCATTTTCTATTGTATATGAATATTCAATTTAATATTTTTAATACATACATAAAATTTTGATTTATCAATAATTTATCGTTTTTTTTAATGATCATTCCATTTAAACAGGATCGACCTAAAAATATTGAAATACTTCATTTGAAAGCAATATTATAACGGATATAATGCTCTTTGAGAACCGGTCCTACATCTGCATTTAATAAAGTTAATAAAATTTTCTTGATTACATTTTCGACATAAAAGTGCGCTGGTTGATTCGAAATGATTTCCCATGTATTTATACTAGCATCCCTTATTGGATCTTTGTACTATGAAGGTAATTTATATTTTTTTGAGAAAACGGTAATCTAAATTTGATTAAATTGAACAGGCATTAGTAAGGAATCGCTTATAAATAATGATGTTCTGTTTGCAATGTTTATGCAACATTTACTGAACGCATCGTCAACGTACGAAGCTTATGAAATTGCGAATAATTTCATGTTTCACCAGATCGACGCGGAGGATGTGGAACTGTACATATATTCCGAAACTGGACCGGAATTGTACAACTCCGAAAATGAGAAGCATCTTGTTAATTTTTCAGCGCCTACCAAAGTCATTATACATGGATGGATATCAGGTGAACGAATTTTTGCACAACAAATGAAACAACGAAATGGAAATCGAAATTGTGTTTTCCAGGTGGAAATAATTATACGGCCGAAATGGCAACGGCATATAATTCCATCGGCGTAACAAACGTATTCGCCGTGTATTGGGGCAAGCACTCGGAGGAAGATTATTATCATGCAGCTAGTGTGACGCGAGACGTCGGCAAACACGCGGCGAATCTACTTTTGAATCTGATTCAGAATGATACGCAAGTGTTATCAAATTTCCATTTAATTGGCCATTCATTAGGCGCTCATATTTGCGGGATTGTTGGCAAAGAAATAACGAAAATGACCAGAGCAAAAATTGGTCGAATTACTGGTTTGGAAGTAGCACGACCATTATTTGAGTTTCCAGTGGAAATTTCGAATGATTCACGAGTAATTAGTAGCGATGCAAACTATGTGGATATTATCCATACTAATGGTGGTTTAGTTGGCTTTGCTTCGCCCATTGGTACGGCAGATATATATTTGAATAATGGCTGCTTAATACAAGAAGTCTGCTGGTTTTTTAACATTTATTTTGCATGTGGGTGAATATTTTATATAAAACAGCTACTACGACTGCAAGATTTATGCATCTAAAATGCTTAAATTAATTTACAAAATTGCATTAATTTTTCAGTTGAATGCAGCCATTCCTGGTCTCACGAGATGTTTATCGAGTCGATTGCGACTAAAAACTACAGTTCAGTAGCTTGTACGAAACAATGGTACAAAACCATATTCTATAACACTTCAATTAGTACAACTTGTCCCGCCGAAAAAAGGACTATTATTTTGGGTGAACATGCCACTCCAGATATCATTGGTACTTTCTATGTCAGCAACTACTCCTCTTATATCAACAATCTTTTGTGTTTTTAAATAAAATATAATCCCCGCTATATTAATCCACCAAGTTTATATTAAAAGCATCTATTATTCGGGAAACCTATCAAAACTCAGAGTCTTCATTCCTTTAGTGTCTTCATGCAAGCATGGCAATAATTTTTTTTTACTGAGCAATTTTATTAATTAATTTTCAAATAAATTTGGATCTAGACGATTAAAATGAAAAAATGGTACTCACCATTGTCATAAACATTAAATCGATTGCGTCCTGTGAAGTTAGAAACCAAAATCAGTCATGAATCGTCTTGAACTTCTTCTTTGAAATTCTAACCAAGCGAAAAACTCCTAATAGTCCTAAAATATAATATGTATATCGTTTTTACGTTTATATATAAATTTTTTTGTTATTTTTTTTTGTTCACACTTGTGTAACCAAATTGGTTATTTTGTAGTATTTACTCTATTATGTAATATAACAATACCGCATAAGCCTATCCGTCTAATAATCGTACGTGTTTGTTGAAAATAAATATTGAAAATGCCCGATATACAATGGTAAAAATTAAAAAAATACAATAATTGTATTTGCTTATTTCCATTTCAATGCATACAACAAATATCTAGTTTACAGTATATCATACACTATTTAAAAAAAAATATGGAATTTGGCCCAAAGTTTAAACAGGTTTAATCTAAAATTAACAGCAATTGGAATAAACCTATTATTACGTGATTATTCAATTTTATTTATTTATGTTTGTTCGTTTATTTTGTTTATTAAACAATGCTAGATATTTTACAGCAAAATTTATAACTCAAACACAAAAAAAATATTTCTCCGTGTAATCCAATCTGGATACACATTATATACACACTCGGTGAGTGGTTGTTAATTCACACGCAAATAGTTGCTGATTTATAATAAAAAATCCTCACCCATTAAGAGAATGAACATTGCAAGAAAAATTTAGTTTCAATGTGAACTGTTTATCAAAAGACAATACCTGTTGTTATCTCATTCATGATGCAAACTTAACCTCTCGACGTTTTATGAATTCACTAAGAACAATGTTGTCTAATTTTATAGCTAATTTACCTCTGCAGAACTTCCTAAGTTGTTGATATCAACAAGATACCAAAAACTTAGGAGCTCTTCCTCACAGTGCAACAGAAGTGACAACTTCTCCCAATGATATGTTTGATGATAGGTGGATTGGTTGACGCGGTCCATGGATGTGGCCAGCTAGGCGTTGAGATCTAACTCCGATGGATTTTTATCTTTGAGAAAAGGTTAGATGCAAGATCGAATCCCAACCAGACTGAGATGAACGTTTGAAGAGCTAGACGCGAATGAATAAGCGGAAGCGTCATGAAAAAACACATAATAAGCCACTATTTGTGAAGCATTCTGCATACATTAATAAAATTAATTAAAATTAGTAAAAAAATATCCCTATTATTGCATTGTATTTATATTTTCACAAAGTATATTCGAACGTTCAGAGAAAGATTTATACAAATAGTACGAAAGCTTCCATCCAATTCATCCTTTTGACGTTCTTAAATCCTGATTGAAAATTTGAAAATAAAATAGTCTAGCGTCTAGCCAATAAGTGGCTCAATCTTTTATAATCCATTCAGAAAGCACAAAAGTAGATCGTAAAAGGTTCTTGTGAACTAAGATTTTCATATAATCTACCCACACAAATATTTATTTTTATTTTCATGTATCAATTTTCAAATTAAAAATATTTCTGCCAAGCGGAACAGTCGCGCCCTCTACCAAAACTCGAAGCAATTTTCTAAAGCGCATTGCAACCGACAGTGTCATCTACTGCAAGCTTGAGCGACTTTTCAATTATTCAAAATTTGTTCATTATTTTGTTCCTAATAGAATTACAAACATTTTATCTAAATTGCTCCTCTAATCTAATCCACAAAAACAAACAAACATCAAGTGTCAGTGTCAAATATTTTGGACGGAAATAGTAAGAGGTTATGTTTTGATATAAACCTGGAGACAAATGCATCACTTTTTGCGAAGAATGTCGACAATAGTTGCTCCAATAGAACGTGCAATTCGTCAAAAATTAAGTGCGGAATTGTGTACATCTCATTTAGAAGTGATAAATGAATCTTATATGCACAATGTGCCCAAGGGGGCAGAAACTCATTTCAAAGTCGTAGTTGTATCAGAGAAATTTAATGATTTAACCCTCATTAAAGTAAGTATTATATGAGTATTGCCGAGCGTGTCTCATAAGTTAAGTTGCTCCTTCCGGGTATTGATTTACGAAATGCGAAGCAAAAATGATTACGAGAATCTCGAGTAGCATATTTGAAGTCGGGCTGGGAATTTTTGAAAGATTCTGTGCCAATATTCGAATAATCGGTATTTGCTAATGAACTAAAGGGGCAATATTGGTAGGAGGAAGGCAAAAAAATGATTATAGTTCGGATTTACATAGCAGAATATCAAACACTACACCTTTTCCTCGAGAGAAGGGAATCACTGAAACACGCGACTCCACCAAAACCCGAAAAGCTAAATTTCATAAAACTAATGAATTGTTATCCAATTTAGAGGCATCGTCTAGTTAATGAGGCGTTAAAAGAAGAGCTTGCCAATGGCGTGCATGCTTTGTCAATAGTTGCCAAAACTCCTCAGCAATGGTCCACAAGCGATCAACTGGTTGAGCCAAGCCCAAACTGCAGAGGGGGATTTGGAAAATAATAGAATAAGTCTAGTTAGCTAATAAATATTTTAATTAATGGGTTTTCAATAATATTTAGTTATAAAGAATGTGTGAAAATCATACATAAATAAACAAAAAAGTTCACTATTGTCACAGAACGAAACTATCTAATCGTAATTTGCCCTCATTTTCGGTCAAGTACATTACATCTGCAAGTGTTTGCTCATTAACCGCTTCTTCTCCCTTCTCGGACATCTAAATAAAATCAAAATAAGTTATTTGGAACTTATTTAGTTTTCAGATCATCAATTTATCTAGTTGAGTAACTAATTGGGTAAAATTTTGTAATTTTAGGAGATTGCAGAATTGCTAATATAATTTTCTTCAAACAATTGCAGTCCTGACTCACCTAAATACCTTGATGATCGATATAACTGAATGATACTAACAGGTTTGTATTTGTAATCTGTCATTGGAGGAATTTTAAAAGTTGGACCAAAATTGACAGTAACATTAGAAGCTTTATGCAGAGAGAGCATCGGATAATAAGATCCTTGATAAATGTTCTCAAAACCCTCCCCTTGAAGTTCGCCGTTTTTGAAGAAGAGGATTTTACTGCCAGGTAGCGCTTTTAGCGACTTTAACCTCTCGGGGACGTTATCTTTGTCCTCGTAATACAAATGGCTTTTAAATTTCACCAAAGGCTGGAAATTTAAAAAATTAGTATATCGGCAAAACATAATTTTATTACAAGCTAGAAAAATAGCTGTAAAGATGCTATACTTGCTAAGACATAAACCTGAGAGTTTTTAATCTGTTGCTCATCTTAGTAGCTTTCAATTTTTAATTAGAAGCCACTATGATTACAATTTTTATTATATTGTCGCTATAAACTATCAAGAAGATAACTTACCAAATTTATTGCTCGTAAAATTATAAAACGCTCTATTATGCTAGTGAAAACTTACACGATCCTTGTAAGTATTCGGAACCAATTTGGTAGTATTATTCTGCGGCAACACAATCATAAATCCGAGAACATCACCTTCGGCATATCCATTGGTGAAACGTTTGCCCATCGATTCATGAAATAGAGTACCCTTTTTGGAACGCCAAGAATACCCAAACTTATCATAGCCCAAAGGAGCTTGCAAATTCGCATAATCCTGGCCCCAGCCAATTCGGGTCGCTGATCCCTCTGGCATTTCCTCAATTAAAACCTCCCAATACCAACTGCCTTTGGTAACATCTGAAACTCTCACAATTAGCTGTTATACTCACCCATCGAATAATTAACATACAATGAGTAGCTCGGATCGTTGCGTATCCTTTATCCCCAATAACAGATAATCGGTCTTCCGATACTCTCAATTGCGGTCCGCGATCATGCAATGCCAGCAGGACACTGCTCGAAACTGAAGTGCGATAAAGCCACCCTGGAATCGGCTTACCTGCCCAATCTGCGCTTTCATCGAATTCCTGGCGGAACGGAGCGTGTGGATCTGGCTCCGCTAATAGATATCGATAGCCATCCTTGTTATAAGGATGGTCCATCGGATACCCATGCGATGGAAGCTTCTGAGTGTTTAGATCTACACCGCCTCTACCTTTCTTACTCTGCGGACCAATATCGTTGGGAAATTTTCGCTTAGTACTACGCGATTTCACTCCAACCGCTGGAACTAATAGGATTGAAAAACTCATGAAAAAGAACGAATCTATGTGGTTTGTATCAACGATATCAATTCATTTGGAATTTGTTTGAATAGAACACCTGATGTCATTGCTTAAGCGTTAGTCATCAAAACAATGCAAATGCAATCACAGATAAATTTATACTAAATAAACAAACAAATATTAATGGTCAATTAGAATTAACGGGTATGCAACAACACTTAGAGAAGCTAGTGCCAGAAAAAAAATTGTATTCAACATAGGATTTTTTTTGCAATGCACAGAATTAGTGGATAGTGTAACAAACTGAAAATGAACGTGCTCGATCGGTTTTTATGTATCTGCCACTGCCTAGCAGATTAATTAGTCTGCTATGCAGATCTAATCGAATTAGATTGTGTGATGTGTTGTTGGAAACTTAGTGTTAGTGTCACTATTAGTAGGAATGTTTTAAAAATAGATAAATAATAAACCTAGATAATTCGGGGTGTTCCTTGATGGTCGGAAAAATGCAACTGCGGGCACATCTCGATAAAACAATAAAAAAGCAATTCGCTGAGCGTTTTGAACGAACGCATCTTGGAAAGGTACATTTACCATGGCGGGACACTGATTAACAGTATTTTCACCGCGTCAGTCAGTATCAAATTGAAAATAAACGATGGTGGTGGCGCTACGAACACCTGCATTTGGATAGTTCCAAAGCATACCACCAGGGGACAGCCGTTCAAACATTCAACAAAGCACATTCGAAATATGCTTCTAGAACGTTGCAAAACATACCACTAAAAGGCTACCCTTCTGTTATGGGGCCGAATGTTTGCAATATGTAATTTTGCGTACATAATCCCATTGATGAATTGTAAAAATTATGAAGTAACAGATACCTGGCTTTTTTTTTTCGGGATAACGAGGTTTACGCGGCCTGTAGGTCCGCAAATACATTCCTAATCTGAGTCTACACATTATAGCCGCATCACGCTTGGGTCTTGCTTCCCTGGGTGTAGGAGGAGGTACCATTTCGAATTCACTACAGTCAGAAACTCAAAATCACAATGTTTGATTTTGAATTATTCGTTACTAAGGAGACGATTTTGTTTAAAACAAATGCATTATGTATCTAAAACAAATGCTCTCTCTATGACAGATGGGGTAAAATTTTGTGACAGTTGATGCGATGACAGAAGATTGCAGCTTAATAATGAAACATCTCACCAACATTTAAGTGCTAGAAAAACAAACCGCAAGATATGTGGTGAAGAGGAAGAAACTCCTTAACACATTCGAGTGTTCGACTCTAGCAAGCAGGCTCTGTCATTGGGGAAGAGTTGAATCTAAGTTAGTCAGTGGTACACCCGTAGGACAGGAAAAACAACGCAAGAAGTGGACACAACGAGCATAAGCTTCAGTGAGGCTGCTACACAACAAGACCATCACTTACCATGCTGTATACCCATGTCAGTGACTTTCAAAGTGCCACCTTTAATCATAGCTTCATAATTCGGTTTAATATGGCTTAGATCCGAATCGGATAAGCCATACATCTGGCCATCCGGCGAATCTTCAAAAACGAAGAGTATATGTATGTCCTTTATGAGGGCTTTAGTGACCGTAATGTGCCATGAGTTAGTTACTCGGCGAGACGTTGTTGTTAAAGCCTCCCAATGAAATTCAATGTAAGGTATTATTTCCTTGTCTTTATTGAACATAGTTCGATTCGTTCCCTCTTTTACACTGGTTTGTTGTAAATTAGCGAGCGCTGTTACGCACATATGTGATATCTCTATTGCGGGAAAAATGTGAATAAATTAGATTTTTATATGGTAAAATGTATGTACAATGCTGCGTATAGTCCAGTAAATATATCCGTAAACAAGGCTTATCATCATGCATATAATTCGAGACGGGCAATTTGTTGTGTGATTACGGTGCTTAGTGGAGAGCCTAAATTCAAACAATAAATTGCCACTAAAGCTAAAAGATAAACCTACGCTAACATAACCGTAGAAAATGAATCAACGTCCGATAAAATATCCACAATTGAAACCCTTAAAGTTTAGATCGAAGGAAGTAGTGAAAGATGATCCATTGTTCAATATTCTAAGAAATCCGCAGAAAACGAATTAACGTCAGATAAGTTGAAACCTTTGAAGATTCCATTAAGTCTCCATGAAAAGAAGTAGGGAAATTGCCCATTGTTCAATTTTCCAAGCTAACGGTAGAAACGGATTGAAGCAAATTTTGTTCAACAAATTTCAGTCGATCAAATAAAAAAACGAAGGTACAAAAAGATGTCTTTCCAACACCACTTTTAATTTACCTTTGCAAGCAAAAAAAAAATCCTACAAAAATAATAAGCCAAAGACGATACATTTTCGTAGAACAGTTGTATCAACCAGCAATACACCACTATACTGAACACCCTACACCATACCAAAAAGTTCTTTTCAGGTTAAACGCTTGTGAACGTACATATTTACTGGACTGCAACCGCTGCATTAATATCAAATTTTCGATAAGGACTTACGTGCTTGACTTTTCTTGAAGCTTTCCAAACCATTTGGCGAACAGTTCTTGCATAGGAATATATAGTTAGCTAAGAATGAGACAAGTTTACCAAGCTGGTAGCCTATGCAAGGTTCGTGGAACCATTTGGAGCAATTCGCACACAGTAGTTCGATTATGTTCAAATTTCTATCTTTGCCGCTAAAATAACGCAAAGTATGAATGAAATAAACATTGTCGAAGCATTTCAGTTATTAGTTAAGTTACCAATAGCAACCTATTGGGTCCGATTTCTTTTCCGTTTTCTCATTTTCATCGGTCGATTTGTTTATTTCAGTTTCACGCACCGGCTTTTCTTCAATTGACTTTATTGGTGCTGCTGGTGTACTTTCCGTAAGTGGCCTTTCGTTTTGACTACAATTAATGTAAATACGAGTATATACTAAAACAAATGCACAATATCCTTACCATATTTCCATTTCTTCACCCATTTTATTGATTTAACTTAATTACTATACAATTTAAACTTAATTACACAATTATATATATATTTACTAACAAGCTATTATAAATCACTAATTATACAAGAATTTTTAGGTTATGTTAATGTATTGTTTGTTGTTTGGCGGACAAACGATAACAACGCGACGCCAGGGCGGTGGCATAATCTTGAACTGCCTGACATGCGCATTTATTTGACAGTAATTCCATAGGCGTACGAGTAATATTTTTTGAAGTGTTCAAATTATTTCAAACCATAGAATATACTTTTGATAATTTTTATTTGTTATAACAAATATAATGTATCAAAAATAATGTATAATTCTTTTATGGATGAAAAGTGGTACTGCAATAAAGAATTCTGCATGCAATATTCCAAATGTTCGTTCGAATTCAAAACTAAAGGGAATTAAATGTATATTTGGTTGCATACTTAATTCTCAAAAACAATGTTTTATAAATCGCGCGTGCCTTGAAATGTTTGAAATTAATATTTTCTAGTTAGCAGAAACAAAATATAAGACAAAGCAACAAGAAATTATTGTGTTTTCACTATTCAAGTAATTATGTCTAAATTTTTGTATTTAATGAACTTTAAATGTTCAAAATGTGGAAGAAAATTTGGGAAGATGAACAAGATGCCCTTTTTTTACATTTCCTTTGGTATTTGAGAATGAAACAACCACATGCCAAAATTGATGCACTGGCCACGAGGGCCGCCAGAATGTGGCTGCGAGTCTGACTGCAACTCGAACAAACCGCGCCAAAAAAAAATGTCTACTATTTCAACTATTGTGGAAACGCGCAGCGCATCCTGTTCTAAAGTACCAGTCTGCAATGAGGTCCATAGATCTAATCTCCGTTCTTCATATCCCTTTTGGGAACTTTGAGGTTTTCGGCTATTGTTCCTAATGTTAGGAAATCACTAGCACATGGAGTATACAGTCTTCCGTTAAAATTGTACTACTATTTGTAGTAAAACTACACTCCAATCGCATGTAGTCAACTAAATAATCGGTTGGCGAATATTTAAACTTGCCTAAATACAAGGCGTCAACAATTTTTGGTAATATACAGGATGTTACTGGTTTGAGCGGTTCGATTTTGAAATAATTAAACTGGGAAGCGAATAAGCGATGAGCATTTAGAAGTTGGTCAAAAATTGAGCCAAGATCAAAGTGAGTTAAAGACACAGATTTATATCAGCAGATTAAAAAGGCAACAGGTGTAAAAAAATATAAAGTATAGGCAAGAGGCTGGTCTATCTAAATAGGTCGAATTGGCGTCGGTCCCATAGCCATAGCTCGCTGCTCGCTCCTGAGAAGCAACGTCGTTCAAGTCGGTTCCGTAGCGGCTTGCGCGTTTTAGGGAGCCACAGCCAGCGCCAGGTATTGATTGCCGCATGACGAGACTGGGACCGAGCGATCGCGACAACTCAGTGTGCGGAGTTTGGTGCCAATAAAAATATAGTTGTACAGTAGCATTGCAATTGTGCGCTGGTGGTGTTTGGCGTTGGCCCACAACCATAACAGAAACAGAAAACACTTGCAACTGCATTGGATGCACTCTTTTCGGTGAACGGCGGGCGCGTGCTATCAACCGGAGTGGATGCCTCGACCAACAGCGGCGCCTAGCGCGGTATGACGTGCGAGGAAGCGGCAAGCGAGCCGCCGACAACCGCGCTCAATGTTACTTCGGACCCATGCTTGGAGGTGCGAAAATATTGGTGCTTTCTCTTGTCCAGTATTTGTACGTTTCTGGCCGGCCTTCTTATTGTCCTTATATGGCGACTCTTTGCATTTCTCTGCTGTCGCAAGGAGGCCGAGTATGGGCCGAACGACCCCAAGCAGAAAGAGCAAAAGGCTGCCAGACAGGGCAAACAGGAGTTCGAAGGGACGTTTATGACCGAGGCCAAGGACTGGGCGGGAGAACTTATTTCTGGCCAGACTACTACTGGTCGCATCTTGGTAAGAATCCTTCTTATCCACGTCCAGAACTAGTCTAGGTCCTTCTAAATTTGTCTTCACATTGTATTTATGCCTAAAAAAAGATAAACTATTTTGAGATGAGACAAAATAATACAAATATTGTGCATCCGTCTTTCTGTTTGCGTTTCAAATTTATCATACATTAAACAACTTTTATTACTCTAATCAAAATCAATATAATAAAAAAATGTTAATGTAATTTTACTTAATTGGATTTACTACAAAAAAAAGCAGTTTGTTTGGAACTTAATCAATAAAAGTATACAGACATTATCAATTCATTCGATTTAGATTAGCTTATCCTATATCATTTCATTTCATTACTATTACATTACAATGATTACATGATTTAAATAAAATGAGCAATTTTTTCTTTCGAAAATATATTATTTAATTAATTGTTGAGATTTTCCTGGCAAAGCACAATTAAATTTTGTTGTTACCGGAAGGAAATCAATAGAAGATAATTTTCATGACCTCCTGAAATTAACATTTCGTTGATGTCAACATGCAACAGTAAATTTATAAATGTTGACTTTTAATGATTTTTTTTATAAAATAGATACACAATACGAAAAGTTTTGAAATATTGTACTATTGCAGTCCTCAATTCCCGAATCGATTGAACACACCTTTTGTAGAACTAAATATATAACAATCCCCTAATCTATACTTGAATAACGCAGTGGCCATTAAAACCAAGAATCTCTAAAAGGAATTCAAAATGTTGCATGTTTTTGAATTTTTAATGCCACTGAATGTTGTACGACAGCTAATCAGGCACAACTTTTCAAGCCCCAAGATTAGAAATTCGAAAAATCGGATTCGAAATGAATGGATCGAGAATCAAGATATTTATTTGCTTGCTGTAAAATTTGAAACGACTTGTTTGGTTGATGTTATAAACAAAGAAGCAGACGAAATTTTAGTATCATTGCATTGATGTAGTAAATTTAATTGTGTTTTTTTATTAACCTTATTTTAGTCACTCAAGTTGTATAAATAAAATACGCAGTGCGTCTATTTATATTCTTTGGTCTATTTTCGATAAAATGTCTGTGGGGATGTCACTGTTATAGGAATTGTGTCAGATACACTCTTACTAACGCAGGAATAATTCACTTTTACTTGTCGAAAATTGGTTAGTAGGAAATTATTGATAATCGGTCTGGTATACTAGAACTAGACGCAGTACTAGGAGTAGGACTAGGACTGTTATTGAGACCAAGTGAATTTTCAATAGCATTAATTAATCAAACTATTTAAACTGATCGACAATGGTTTGGATGAGAAGCTAAACACGAAATCATTACTCCAGCTGCTTGGCTTATAAATATATCGGTATTGATAAAATTTGAGAGACAGAAATGTTGGCTTCGTGCCAGGGATTCTAATATGTATATAAATAATATATTTTTAATTGTGATAGCAATATATATTTATGTGCGTTTACAAATCAATAAACACACTTTGTGTAAGAAGGATTTGCACTGTAGTTGAACTGAAAAATACTGAATATTGAACAGATGATGTATAATTCAGTGCATAAATAATTAATCGGAACAATTCGGTGTCAGAGCTTTTTAAAAGATCGACTGTAAAATAAACGCACGCAATATCCGCCATACAAATTGACGATTAGGATCAAGAAAATATCCGCCATTCGTCAAGTGGCTTGAAATAAATGACCGACGCTTAACAGCATATTGCAGATAATTTATTATTATTCATCATAATGCAGGTAGCATTGCCATAAAAGGAAATTCATATTTCAGACCTACAAGCATTTGCTATTAAGTCGTTCGCGTGTTTCCTTTTGATCAAGCGATTTCACGGCGTAAAAACTTTGACAAAATAAAATCAATAGCTGAATATAGTAGGTCCATTGGACCTTGAGCTCCACGTCACAACGGACCTTGCAACTTGTTATTACCAACAACTCAAAAACAACAAATCTAAACTCCAAATGCCAATAAACGATTAAATTCTCAATCAGGTTCCTGCAAAAGTTTTGGTCTAAAGTTTTGCACGCTCTTGAATTGATTCGTGAACGTAGAGCTCAAGATCCAAGCGTTAAACTATATAATGACATTAATAATCAAAATGACACGATATATTAATATCTGTATAAATAAATGTCTGTTAGTTTATGATAGAAAAGCCTTTTTGAAATGGAAACAATACGTGGTGATCATGATAGTCCTGCTTTCTTGTAACATGATAAAAGTTGTGTCTGCTGCTGAATACTGGGTCAGGAGTGTATTGATCTGAGATTCCTGCTGCTACTGCTTTACACACTCTACTGTAGCTTTACCAAGTGCTTTTGTGGAATGATTTGCATTAAAAGTGCGAACAATCCTTAACTTTTCCATGAATTAATTACTATTTTAATAACATTATTCGGATGCAAACGTATTTAATCACCGTATTTAAATACGAATAGGATGCTAGAGTAACATTTCATCTAGTTAATATTACCTTTGGCCAGAAGTAATTGTCATGCAAATAAGGTGAATTAAGCTGGTTGGAAATTTCCTTTTTGATTCTGCTTAATTAAACGGATATGAATAAACTTTGGATATCATAATGTTCGGTTCTGAAATAATTGCACAGCAGAATAAACATTAGGTATGTTGGAATGAAATTTCCTGTTGGATTTTCTTGCTGAAATTTTTCCGAATAAAAAACCGGACAAACTTCTAGGGCATTTTGACCTAGTTTCCCCTAGCAGCAGTAAACGCTGATATAGTGGAGGAAGTTATGGCCCATTTTTTTTTCATTTAATGGCTCCATTAACTTAATGATAAATTCCAAGTGCAATTAGATAATGTAATGGAAAATGCACCATCAAAATGTCGGTAGCGTTTTCTCGTATTGAAAAAGCTGTTGCATCTTTTTGGCATAGATTTGTTGTATTTTATCCACAAATAGCCAATTGTCTGTTGGTTTGTATTGTTCGGTGCACCTGACCATTGACAATGAGCCAAATATTTGAGAACCTTTTGCCATTGTATATGTACTATATGCAACAATGTTTCTAGTAAAAATATTTTCAGCCAGTTCCGGTATACCAAGTGTCTCGTTTTCCCATTAAGAAGGAAACAGATATAAAGTCCTAGACTTGTTTAAATATAACTGCCAACATGAGTAAACGATCTGAAGTAAACATGTTTCAACTTTTTGATGTGATTACTTACCACTGGATTATTAGGATCGATAGCTTTTTCTTTCTTCCTTTAGAAGTAGTTTATTTTTCTCATGAGAGATTGTACTTATGTTATGATATTTTATTATAGGTCGTCCTGGTCTTCATTCTAAGCATAGCTTCATTAGTAATTTACTTTATAGATGCCTCAAAGTAAGTATTTTTTGCAGTAATACATGTATTTTCAAGAAATAGAATTGATTAGAATAGATTTGATAGGTTTTATATTTTAAAATTTATAAAATATTAATATTAGCAGTTTCGGCGCTTCCGCCAAAATTGCAACAAGCAACAGTCACTTTGCTTGTTATTTGTTTAGTAAACTTTTTTGGAATTGTTTTGTTTTAGAGCAACTAATTTTAAATTTTAGATTTTGATTTTGTTACTAATATGCTGATTAAACACCCTCAATTCATCACTTTACTTTATATTTTTATTTCATATTTTATTTAATACCCGAACTACAGTTAATTAGATAGAATTTATGGAACATATAACTAGTGGATATTTTTCAAACGAAATTAATTGTAATTTTTATTTTTTAGTTACGTTGCTGGGTAAAATTATTTTTTTGCTATAAAAATACATGCAAGATAAGTATAATAACATTAAAGTGTACGTTGATCAAATCAAACATTGTTTTTTGTTTTGTGTTCGTTCGAACAAATTTTTGGAGAATCTATTAAATTTCAAAGACAATTAATCCAATAATAATATTATTTTGTATACACTTACACTGCGTGTGCGTCTGTTTTTTTTATTTTTCTTATGATTTTTTTTTATTTTTTTGATCAAACTAAACTGGCATTCGCATTTCTATATGATTTTTGACTCTGAACTGAATGTAGAAAAACAAACAAAATATTAATACATATGTGTGTATTTTAAGAGGCTAATTGATCAAAAAAATAATGTAATTTGAATGGATTTCAGCGATGGTGTGGAACGGTGCCAGGAGTGGAGCAACAATATCACTCAACAAATCGACCTTGCCTTCAACATATTTTTTATGGTCTATTTTTTTATACGCGTAAGTTCATTAGCTTATTACACTTTTCAACAAGGCATTTATAAATACTTGTTTTTCGGTTTTTCTTCCCCCATACAGTTTATAGCAGCTAGCGATAAGTTATGGTTCATGTTGGAGATGTACTCATTTGTAGACTATTTTACGATACCCCCGTCCTTTGTTTCCATTTACTTGGATCGCACGTGGATAGGTGACTTTATCAAATCGATAGCACAAAACACAATTTTTTGACAACATTTTACTCTAGGCCTTCGATTTCTGCGTGCTTTACGTCTTATGACTGTCCCGGATATTTTACAATATCTCAACATACTGAAGACTTCCAGTTCTATTAGATTAGCCCAGTTGGTGTCCATATTTATATCAGTATGGCTTACAGCTGCTGGGATCATTCATTTGGTAAAAGATTAGCGATGTTATTCTGGAAGTCTTGAACTTGTTTATTTGATTTTAGTTGGAAAATTCCGGTGATCCACTAGATTTTGATAATCCGCATCCTTTGCCATACTGGACTTGCGTCTACTTTCTCATCGTCACCATGTCCACGGTGGGCTACGGAGACGTCTATTGTCATACTGTTTTAGGAAGGACCTTTCTCGTGTTTTTTCTTCTAGTCGGTTTGGTAAGTTTTTTTTACATTTATTTTACCTCTCGAACTTATATAATAAATATTCTACTTCCCATTCTGCAGACTCTATATTTTATATAATTACATACAAAATATGTTGTTGCATTTAGCTTTGCAGCTTCTTTCAGTCATTCACTGTTAAGCTGCTCATTTCTAAATTTATCGTAAATAATTAATATACATAGATGTATATAAAAAATATGATTTATATTTTTGTGGAAAAGATAAATGGTTACATTTATGCTTCTCTTAAACGTTCTGGAGGATAAAAAACGACCTCATACTTATGAATCCTTACATTTCCAAAACTACAAGCAGACCTTTTCTATTATCCAATTTACCTTTTTGGGATTTTTATAGAACTTTTTTTTTATTTGTGGAATTTGATACTGTGAAGATGTTTTATACTTTGTTTGTGTATACTTTGATTAATCTATGCATGTTACTTTCTGCACTGCAATGCTTTTGTTAATTGTGTTTAAGAGGCTTTAGTTTTTAGTTTTACAAGCTTTTCCACCATGTAATATTTTGGAAATACATCATATCTATGCAATTGAACAAAACATAAAAATCACTTAATAATGTTGTTGCATCTTTATGTTTATTTCATTATCAAAAGTATTAATCGATAATTATCTTCATAATATTACAACCAATATTTACAACTACTGGTTTTTATTAATTAATAATAATAAGGACCTTGAACATTACCAGCTTGGAAAACTGATAAATGATGTTTTGAACATAGTCTGGTGATGTTCATGATTGAAGTTGGAGAAAATTCTAGCACATAGTACTATTAGGCACTGAGAATGTTTGTTTCCAGGCTATATTTGCTAGTAGCATTCCAGAAATCATAGATCTAGTTGGTACTAGGTCCAAGTATTGTGGCGAGTACAAGAGAGAACACGGAAAGAGGTATATTTGTCATAATAATTCACACGGAATTTATGGTTACTATATTTTCAAAAAGAAAACTTTGTTTTATTAGTTTTTTTTATATGGTTGCCATAAAATTCTGAAAAATGTTATCATTTAATGAAAATGAGAAAAAGAATAAAATGAAATTTGATACCATCAGTACTTTTGTACAGCCGACGTCGTTGATTGCATGTAAAAATATTTTCCTAACCGAAAATTAAAACACAGCCAAGCCCCGCACACTTTTTGTATAACAATACGTATATTAATTATTACAGCAAGCACTAATTAATATATTTCTAGCACTAATTTTTTAGGTATGGTAGTGATGTTTTTACTAATACAATATATATATTTTAGAGTGTAGTGCACAAAACAATATTGCATTCTATTTTTATATTATTACCTGAGAATTTGACTCTTTTTCACACACATTTTGAAAACGCCAAAAGTATTTGTGACTCACAGTAAATTCATCCTTCCTGAAATGATTCCTCTGACAAACTTATAGATCATTGATTCTACTACGTCATTGTTTTTCCATTTTTTCAACTCAAACAAAGTATATTTTGTTGTTTTTTTGAACAAAAGCAAAGTGAATTTAGAAATGTTATTCGTATGTTAGTGAGTAGTGCTATAATTATAATATAAGAGTAGAATAGTTTTAATTGGGGTCCGAGGAGGAGCCTGATGGGGGTATGTGTGGGTTATTAGGCCGTGTTTGCCAGCTGGATTCCTGAGATCACAGAACTAGCAGCCAATCGTCCCAAGTACGGTGGAAAATACAGCAAAGACGTGCGACGCAGGTATTAAAATCAAGGCTGCTACCATTATATATTTTAATATACAAATTTATATATATTATATATAAATATATATATAAACAATAGTCTGTCCCTCATATGCAGACAATGGACAAACTAAGCTAAATAGAACTAATCACTGTATCTATCCAGACGATCTGTGTTTTTTCGTTTTCTGTTTATTTTTCTTTCTTGCTGAAATCGTCTTTGTATAGTGAAGTGACTTTGTGAAACAAAGTACCTAGTTGTCGCAATTGTCTAAGTATTTTGGGCAGTACTTATTTAACCACTCGGAATGATGGCTATATTATTTTGATTATTTACTGAGTTTGTAGCAGTTGGGTTATGATTTTTGCGCTACTCGGTAACTTTTTAGAGAATTTTTAGCCCGAAATATTACTCAATCAACCCGATTGGCTTTGATTACTATTTTCTTCTCTTCTCACGCTCGCTATTAAAATTGTTGATGAGTAATATTTTTGGCATTATATATATAACATATATATAGCATATCACCTTTTTAGAGTTGGTTATTTTTGGCATGCTAAGCTAGCTGCCGAATTGAAAGTGCATTCTGTATGCTTAATCCACTAATTTCTTTTTTTACTAGATAGATTTTTTCTAACCTTTGAGTTTTCGTATTATATATAACATATTTTGGTTTTTCTTTTATACATTTTCTATTTTCTTTCTTATAATATCATTACAGCTTTTGCAGCATTTTTTCTCATACTCTCACATATTAATATTTCGTCGAAAAACCGCTGTAGTACCTAAGCGACAGCAGCGCAAACATTAGAAAGAAATCTAAAAAACATGTCGGAGAGAGCATACAGAATGGGACATATACGCATAGTAGTGTCGTTTGTTTTTGGATTGTGATTTTTGCGAAACTAATTTGAAAACGTACTATTATGTTTATATCACGAAATGAGTGCCTAGTTAGACTATAGCTGGCCCAGTAGTCTTTTTTCTTTTAAATAGTAGCACCTAAAAAAATGCCTGCACAGCCTGCTAGTGCCACGCACGGGCGCGTCCAACGTACGAAAGTGCAGGATGATTGAAATGAAACGAAAATTCATTGTTATCTTATTATTATTAGTGTCATCAAATATTTTTTTAATTTTTATATGACGACCTGTAAGGCTCCTCTAATTGGACTTTTGAATTGGTGTTATTTTTGTGGCGTTCTTGATGTATTAGTCTAGTCAATAATTATATATGTTTGCAAAAGAAAACCACACAATTTTGTGTATATTTTTTTTTAAAGTTGACTAGAGAACATTGTCCCAGCTCCTTCAGCCATCCTTAGAACCCCCTGAAAAATCCATTTCATTAGTGCTTATTAAACCAGCAGCAAATTTGATTTAGACAAAAAAAGAAATTTTTACTGAAATCTGATTGCATTTTGTTCTCAACTGATTCCGAACAAGCTACCTTTTGGAACAAAATGCAGTCAACAGCTTGCCTCTGTTCTTGTTGTCAATGATGCGATTGTTATGTTTCGTTTGACGTTTAGGCGATTTTTGCGAGTTGTATCCCCGAGATCATTGACTTGATCGGGACTAGACCAAAGTATGGTGGCACCCTGAAGAACGAAAGAGGCAGAAGGTGAGAGACAATATAAAAAAAACAAAAACCTCTAGACAGTACTTTGTTTTTTGCATTTCAATATCCAGGTTCAATACTGGTTAGCGATTAAAAACTTAGTACGGATGCTCTTTGCTGTTTCACCTTGTGACCTGCACGCTTTTCATTACCCCTTTCTTTGTTTCTTTTTTGAATTAAATGTTTCATCAAAAACCAAAATCAGACTATTTAATTTTTAATGTTGTATACGTGTCAATGTTTTTGTTTCTTTTCAAACGAATATACTTTAATCAGAACTTGTTTGCCTGGAACACGTGGATGTCGCAAAAAATATAATGAATTAACTATACTTATATATTTCTGTATTAATGAAAATTCGAACGGCTAAACTTTGATTCTGTCAGAGAGGCTGTAACGTTTAGGAGACTGCTGGGGTGCATGATATATGTGATCTTTGTACGGTGTCTATTGCAAAAATGGAATTTCGGACAAGGATAATTGCATTTTTCTAATTTTTACTGTACATATTCGTGTGGCACACGACAGTTGTGCGTGGCCAGGCTGTGTGCACAGGCGATCACCTAATATTTTGTATATAAATGTAATATATAATTAGATTTTATTTTTATTTTTACTAATTTAGATACTGATATGTTACAGGTATATATTTATATTTGTACACACCTCATTATTTTTCCATAATTAGAAAATGCAACTAAAACTTCATCTACTTAGTTTATTTAACAACAGTCAGTACATATTAACAATTAATATTAATTATTGCATGTGATTGAGAATTTTCTAATTATCTGAAAATATGTTTATTCTTTAGCAGCACAAAAAGGAGATATTTTATTATAATTTTCAATTGCTAAACTAGATATTTACTATTTTGACAAATGCATTTTGAATTTAGTTTTTGATTAGAAAATTGAACATTAGCATGGGGTATGTTACTCAATACTAATTAATTGCATATAACATTAGAATTAGAAGTAATTTTAACAACTATGCTAATACTAGTTCTTTAAAACCTTACATATTTTACGAATGATTCTCAATTGATGATGAAAACATTCGTAAAGTACGTAACAAGCTGTCAAAATGCTGCTCTCCAGCTTTTGGCGTATGATCTATTCGTTTTCCACTAACAGTATTTTGTATCCAATCTAGGCATATAGTGGTATGTGGACATATCACCTACGAATCGGTTTCTCATTTCCTGAAGGATTTCTTACACGAAGACAGAGAAGACGTGGACGTGGAAGTTGTGTTCCTTCACAGGTAATATTCATTTTTCCTACCTTTACCTTAAACGAATTTATTCCACTAGAAAATCCAATGTTTTTCAACAACTGCCGATGAACGAATGACTAGTTGAAAACCATTGTAAAGACATAATTTGAACACTGATGATGATCGGAATATAATTTGAAAATATGTTGTGCACCATTAATTTCTAGAAAGGAACCAGATCTGGAGCTTGAGGGTCTTCTTAAACGCCACTACACAACTGTGGAGTTTTTTCAGGGAACGATGATGAATGCCGTAGACCTTGAAAGAGTCAAGGTACCGAAAAAATTAAAAACGGTTTAACAACTGCATATATATATTTCTAATGGATAATTTATACTTATTATTGGATCGTGTGTTATACATTTATTATTATTCGCTTCATATTTTCGCAGCACATTTATTTTTGTACGTTAGTAGATTTTTGCGCAAATCAATTTTGTGCAATTTTAATTCGAATTAAAAGTAATCGATTGCTCTGAACGCCTGAAAATCTATTAGCGTTTTGCAGACTGTAGTTGGAATAAAATAGAGTCACGATGCCTTTCTGGTGCATGGTATTGTTGGTATATACCCAGGAGCATAATTGATTGTAGTTTTTGAATATATATATAATATACCTATATATATTACGTGACAAAAATGTTTGGGTCTAAGATAAATCGAAAATGATTTTATTTTGTGGTTAACTGGTTGGGATGTGCAGGAAACCACCTGATCTTGAACTGGAAGGTCTCTTCAAGAGACATTTTACAACTGTAGAGTTCTTCCAGGGTACCATCATGAACCCTATAGATCTGCAAAGGGTCAAGGTAAGTTTTCGATATTCAAACAAACACATGCTTTTCTGTCGCCTCATATATCGGTGTTTATGTTGTTCATTTATTTTATTTTGTTCTTACAAACAATGTTTATTTTTTACGTGTATGTAAATAAATAATTGTTTTTTCCGACAAAACTAAATCCATCCAATTACCGTTTCGTTAGTTTATATTGGAAGTTCTAACATTAGATGGCACTTTTATAATTAATTATTGTAATGGTTCTTCGGTTAACAATTCAACAAATTCGTTGCACATTAGCATTTGTTATAACAAATTAAAAAGATTATCTAGCGAGTTTATAGTTCATTAGAAATTTTTAATCAATTGCCTAACTCAATCAAAATCTAAAAGCAATCCATTTACCTGCATTCAGTCTTTAGGAATACGAAAGTTCTTAAACCTTCACTGTACCCAGGGCCAAACAGTGGTAAGTTGGCTCTACAAATTCGACATATCTTATTTAGTTTATATATTTAATAATCAAATGGGCCCATTTTTTTATTAAATCCTATAATCTGCATGATAATTTTACTAATAGTAATTTTTAATACGATTCACTTAATTCTAAACAGATGAGGAAAAGAGCACTTTGTACACGATAAAAAACAGTTTGTATCTAATGTTTTGGGGTTTGTGGAATGGTAGTTGGTTATTTGCATGATGTAACATTTACTTCGAAATTAGCCATTAGATTTTGTACTAGAGTATATTTATGACTTCATTTTTTTATTTTTCAATTACTTTTTTATTAAATCTCAAATATTGTAACAATACAATATAAAATTGATCTTATTATATAAAATAAATAAATTATCTAAATAAATTGCACTTGACTTTCACCATTACTAAACTATCGATCTTGTTAGGTACATGAAGCAGATGCCTGTCTAGTGCTTGCTAACAAATACTGCCAGGATCCAGATGCTGAGGATGCAGCGAACATTATGCGAGTTATCTCCATCAAAAACTACAGCGATGACATCAGGGTTATTATTCAACTTATGCAATATCACAATAAGGTAAGAGTTCGAAAGCTTCAAAGGAAGAGCAAACGATGATGATTGATTTCTGGCCATAGGCTTATTTGCTGAACATTCCATCGTGGGATTGGAAGCAAGGAGACGACGTGATTTGCTTAGCAGAACTGAAACTAGGTTTTATCGCACAATCCTGCTTGGCCCCCGGATTTTCCACAATGATGGCAAACCTGTTTGCTATGCGTTCCTTCAAAACGGTAAGCTAACTTGTATATTGATTGTACCATGGCATTTTGAAATCGATACTCAAGAGCAGAATATGATCAAAATTGATAAAAAGCTAGGAGGAGAATGGGATGGAATTTTGTGTGCTAATAATTTTATTAGTCTCCAGATATGCAGGTGTGGACCAATGACTATTTGCGTGGTACAGGAATGGAAATGTATACTGAAACTCTCAGCCCTTCATTTATAGGCATGCCTTTTGCTCAGGCGACAGAGTAAGTCGGCTTGGGTATCTAAACGAAACATTTTCTAAAAAAGATGCACTCCTTATGTTAATGCTGAGACCCGTATTTATCCACATCAAAACTTGTACTATCACTTTACTATTGAAAATTTTCGGGACTAGCTGCTACCAGACCAATAGCTGGCTGAAAATTGGAATAGTAAATAAATAGTACAATGAATCTTGAAATTGACAAACGTGTTAACAGTTATATTCTATGACCTATGTAGAAAAACTATTCTTTCTTGTATATAAACCAAAAAAATGTGCCTAATCTTGTACGACTAACAAATATAGTAATATAAAGATCAAGTCTCATCACGCTCTGTACACGACAATATTATTATGGTTATATTATTTTCTGCAAGCTTTTGTGTTCTGCTGTTGATGTTCTTTCAAAAACAAAAAATACAACCAAAAACTGTTTTCTTTCCAATATTCGAGTGAATCCCTGAAAAAACAGATTAGAATCTTTTGGAATCATCAAAAAAGTAAAAGAGACAATGATTGGCTAGTTGTAAATGTGTGTGTTTTGTGAAATGCCATATGTGTGTATTGTGGTTTTTCAGTCACCCGATACTCAAGTCTGGCAGAACGATTACCTGCAAGGCACGGGATGCGAGATGTACACTGAGACTCTGTCCCCCTCGTTCACGGGCATGTCATTTCCTGAAGCCAGCGAGTAAGCTCTTTTAACTCCACACATTCCAACGACACTCTAATACCAACACCAAATACCTACTAACATGCATTCCAATCAAACATACATCTTTTTTTCTCTCTTTCACATATAAATAGAACCCTCTTTCTGGATGTTCCTGATTAATCTACTCAAAATTCAGCATCTTACTAACCGAAACGAAACGATGGTGAATGTTGTGGTATATTTAGTCCAAAAGTCCTGTCAAAACAAACAAACACATAGAAACTTTTTATTCAACTTATAGTGTGTCTAGTATTTATTTTTTTCTTAGACATCTCGTAGATTGTTTTGTGTCTAGTTCTATGTAGATATTATTTATCATTTGATGGCAGTTGATTTATTAAACTATTAACATTATATACTCTGTAATAATTTGTTTACGGTTTTTATCTAAATTCAGACCAACTGTAGCTTGATTTTTTGGGGGATAGAGTTGCAAAAATCTAAATAAGTATTTCTGTACATACATAAAAAGAAAACACCAAAACTGTGCTTAGTTTAAGCTTTTTGCATGCTGCTTTTGATGTACATTATTAAGCCAACTACTTCTTAATGCAGAATGTTTATCTAAGATACGACACTCTGTATCAAAATCGAATTGGTTTATGTTGAATTTAAATTGAAGTTATTGGGTTTATTTATTTAGGTTGTGTTTTACAAAGTTGAAGCTCTTACTGTTAGCGATTGAAGTGAAAGGAACTGAAGGAGCGGATACTAAAATCTCCATCAATCCACGCGGTGCAAAAATTGTAGCCAATACTCAGGGATTTTTCATTGCACAATCGGCCGATGAAGTCAAAAGGTGGCTTATTTGATTTTTATTTGAGTTCGAGATTTTCATTATTCTCTCTTCCTTAGGGCCTGGTTTTACTGCAAGGCTTGCCACAACGACATCAAGGACGAAACGCTGATAAAGAAATGCAAATGTAAAAACTGTAAGTTTGCCTTTAATTTATTTAAATTAATTTATTTCCGAATAATATTAACTATAGTAACTAATGTGCAATATGGCAACTGCAATACTTTATCCAAATTTCTTGTATTCGGTATTGTGGAGGATAAAGTTCTATTATTTGTTTCCGTTCATATATATTTATATGGTTTGTAACAATATTCATCCAGTCGATTGTAAATAATACTTTTTGTCTATAAAAAAAAACTAAATATACTTACTAAAAATTAGACCAAAAAAGTTTGAAAATGAGGAGTCAGGTGGCAGAACGAGCTAGAAATTCAATGTCTGCACAAATAGTTTCCGTATCAGGCAGATTTCGAAAATTTGTTTGATATTGTTGGAAAAGGCTTTTCTGGTCTATACAAGACTTTGTAATTGATCCTTTTAATTGAAAATGTTTGTGGTCGCTTTTAGTGGCAGTTCAACAACGTAACTGGTCCCATGATCTAGGTAATTTGAAAATGTGGTCTAATAATTGACTATAGATCTGTCTAGATCTTGCCTGATGGATCAGCATATTATATATTCCGCTCGTTTATATTATATAAAAATTAGTCTTTTTTGTTTATGCTATCGTGAATTTGTTCTTTCTCTGCATTTTCTAATAATATTATCTCACAAATTATGAACTTTTAAATTAAGAGCCTCACTTTTTTAATATATCTAGAATTTTCAATGATATGCGTAATGCGTAGTTATTAATGAGAAAACTTTTGGGCCGAACAAGTAGACTATATTTTTGTGACTTTTAGACTAATTTAGGAAAAGTGTTTCTGGCTTTGCTAAACCTGTACATAATTAATCAAAAACGACTCATTTAGGAAACAATTTTTCTGCGTTAGTTTGGAATAACATTTTATTTTTACAAAATTTAATATAAAATTGCTGAAAACTTTGCCTGATTTACGGAATGTAAATTGACACACATTCTGTACCCTTTTGCACATTCTCTATGCATGATTAGGTTCATATTTTATTTTCTTCATTTATAAAAACAAAAACAAAAATTAATAATAATAAAAATATGGCATATATATATTTGAAAAAAAAAAGATACCATATTGTAAGTATTTACAAATAGTTTTTTTCAGAGTTTTTTCAAACCCTGGGCTCTCACTTGACTAACTAATTTTGTTATTTTTGTTACTTTTCTGTTACAAACAAAAAGCTCAATGTACAAATTGAAGTCGAACGATATTTTTGTTGGTTTTTTCTGGCTTTTTTTACAGATGTTGGAATGATCATGATGCAGACAGGCATGGTCAAGCAAGGCCTAAACTCCTATCAAAAATATTTGGATGGTAGGCCGTCCTTTTCATAACGTGCTTCGCGCTCTTGTTCTCAATGTATCGGCTCTACGCTAATTAATACATGTTTAACATTTGGAAATTAACAAATTTGAGATAAATTATAACATTTTTCACAACAAAAACTTACAAATTAAACCTACAAACTAAACTTCTAATTAATTTATCTCAAACATTTGGGAAAAATAATTTTTGGCACTGCTCAAACTTCAAGCTTGCTTATTCGTTATTTATGCTAGTTGGAGTAAAAATCATTAATGTTGCAACCCAAATAAATTATGTTACACTTTTGGACTTCCGAATTTATCGCGCCAAACAATATACAATAATTCTTCGATTGTCGAATTCTGTTATGGTATTTATTTATTTATCAAGTAAATGCGCCAGAAACTAATATTTAGTGTACTTCTCTATAATGCCCAGGGTCGCTTAGTGTTGAATATAATTATTATTTTATTGAATTTAGTTAGCGATGTTCAAAAAACAATGTCCGCGAATTTGCTCACAATTCAAATTAATTGAATATTGTTTTTTGAATGAATTTTTTGAAATTAGGCAGTATAGTCTGCTGCTTGTAATCTCTTTCGCTACGACTAACAATATTTTTGTCTGGTTCGCTATGCAGTGGCTACATTCAGGAAAGGTGTCAGGGCCATCCAAATGGTTGGTCGGGCAAGTACGTATATTCATCATTTTTCACTATTTCACATAAAAAAAAATATTGGAAAAGAAAAACACTACACATATTTTTGTTTCTCAACTATTTTTCACATTTTTGTATGTTTGTATATAAATATATAAAAATATATTTTAGTTACGTTTTGAAATGGAAATATCGCCATCTTGTTAATGTCGTCGTGTTCGTACTATTGCCAACCTTTTTATTAAAAATCAATTTTCATTTTTGATAGTTCTATTTTGAATTTTGGATCGCGATTAATTTGGGCATAAGCATACGTTACAATCTTCAACTAAACATTTTGAATTTCAAGTATAAATATCCTGTAGGTATATTTAATTTTTAGAATTTTTTAAATTTTTGTTTTGGGATTTTTTACAAATTATTGTTTTTGAGTAAATTTTTGTCACTGCAGGTTTTCGGTTCGAATTTTGAGTTTTTTGATTTTTTAAAAAAAATTGAATTAGCAACTGTTGAGAGACTTTTGACACCTACAGACGTTTGTTCATAGAATTTAGTTTATAGGTACAGGATGTTTTTATTGGGCGTTATAGATAAATGTATTAGGTTTTTCCAAAATTATTAATAAAAAGGTTAATGAATTTTGTGATTCTGAATGTTGAATTATATATATATTTTTCATATTTAAATAGGCTTGAGTATACGTGTATATAATTGTATTAATTAAATGTCTCTAAATGTTAGTTTTTTTGATGTGAGGTCAGGTATAGTGATGTATTTTTGACTAGTACATTTTAAATATTAGGATTAATATTTTACTATATCATAAATATTATTTTTCACCATTCTTCTTTATCTCATATTACACACAAACACACAGTCACAAACATATAGACAACATGAATTCACAATTCCATTTTTATAATTTGCCCTGCAGACGAGGACTACCCGTTCGCAAGTAAGTTTAACTAAACAAACAAAAAAAACAAATCTCGTCAACGCTCTTTCCCAATTGAGCAATTGTGGATCACAACAAATATTTGAACAATAAAAATAAACTAAAAATAGATGTAACACAATTTTTTTTTTAATATGTTTTTCACTTTTCTCTTTATTGGAATGTGTCTGTAAATATGCATGTTTAGTTTTGGTTGGTATGTATATTTTTGCATAATGTTGAATGATGGATGCATGCCTTTTTTCTACTATAAAAGTATACTCAGGAGCTTGTATAATTTTTTGGAACTAGAAATTGAAACATAAAATTGTACTTATTCCGTTCATTTGGAACAGAATGGGAGATTAATTGCATTCATCCAGAATAAGTACAGTTTGTTAAATTGGCTTGAAATATAATAGTGTAGTTGAAAATCTTAATTAGTTGAATGTGCGAGACTGGTTTATGGTTTACAGATGACCATCATCCTCCTCCTACTTTTACACCACCAGAGTTGCCCAAGAAGGTCCATGTTCGAGGTACTTTTCTTAAGAATTTCTCATATTTTTGTCACACCGTAATTCCTTCTCAATATATCCAGCACATATGCTTTTTCAATATATGATTATAATTTCAATTATGATTATTTAGCTTCTTGAAAAACTCATATCTCAAACGAACCATTTCTGATCCAGATTTAGAGAATCCATATCCAGTATTCTTGCATTTATTTGTATAGGTCTAGACTAAGTTATGGTGACGTAATTATGATTTGTTGTAAATGTATGGTTTTGTTTTAGAGTTTTTTAATGTACAAAGACAATTACTTTAAACCGTAAAATTGGTGCTGAATTGCTAATCATTTCTGCTTTTTTATTTTCAGGTGACTTGAATAATCGTCATGATGAGTTGCATTGTAAGTTCTTATACGTTACATTCTAATGTACCTACACATATATAGTAAATTAGTAATACAGAATATGCTAATAAGAACAATAATATGAACGTTAATGCTGTAAAATTGTTCAAAAGGGTACTTTTGTGTTACATTCTTCATAGTGTACGGAATCTTTTTATCTCTCATAAAAGCTAGATATGTATTTGTTGCACCGCTCTCTGCTTAAAGTTACTGTATAATTATACACATCAATTTTGCTATGGCTTTAAATTGAGATTAATGTTCCATTAAAATTTTCTAGTGGCTCATCGAAACCACAATCACAGAAATAGCACGGTACCAACCGCAAATATGGTGAACTCCACCAAACAAGTGAACAAAGTGAAGCCAAACATCACAAGATCAGCTACAGACAACATTGTCTCACCTGGATACAATTCGAGGTATAACTTTTTATCCAATTAAACTGAATTTAATTTTTATTAATACCGTCTTCACTAAACATCACATAATATAACTTGTGCTTGAAACGGTGCTCGAGTTAATGATGGACTATGATGTTGTTGTTCCGTGCAGGATTATTAGCAGATCATCGAGATTTTGTTTAATTACTTTAAGTATCTTCGTAATAATGAATCAGGATTCGAGCACTGGTTTTAACAAAAGCACGCATGACATTTTCAAGCAAAACAACACACATTTTTTTAATGTTACGATTTTATACAACACACAATAAAATGATTAATTGAAAAGCTGCTCGCATTGCACTTTTTCAATTTGCATTTTTTTCTTAAAGACTAAAAACTGTAACTAATTAATAAACTTTGAATTGTGATAATATATTATATATTTTGCCAAATGTGGTGTGCTATCAGCAGTGTGCTGTTTTCAGGCCGCCGGAGCAGGAAACTACGACTTATGCCGGCTACCACCTTGCCTATGAAGTCAAAAAACTGATGTACGCTTCAGCCATTACTTACACTTTTCACTTTTTTGCTGCTTGCTCTTTTAGTTTCTATTTTATTTTAATTATTATAACTTACCAGAAAGAAAAAATAATCTCATATGTAGCATTTTCGTATTTTTTCTTTTAATTCCCATTTTATTTGGTTTGATTCTGATAGTTGGTGTGCTCAAATATAAATATCTCAAAATATCCCCCCCTAACGTTAGAAAAGTAGTGCAAGTTTTTGTAATTAGATGTGCAAAGGAAACATGTTTTTGCTAATATTGGTTCAACTATTTTCTAGGCCAACTAGTCGGAGTAGCGGTGGTACTAACCAGAACAACAACGGGGTGGCTTTACCGGTCGGATTAGCGGATGACCAAGCCAAAGATTTTGATTTTGAAAAGACTGAAATGAAGTATGACAGTACTGGAATGTTCCATTGGGGTCCAGCTAAGAATTTAGAAGAATGCATTTTGGTAGTCTGTTTCTCCAAAACAGTTTTTAAGCGATTTTTATTATTTATTCAATTTTATAGGATCGTAATCAAGCTGCCATGACAGTACTCAATGGACATGTTGTAGTTTGTTTGTTTGCTGATCCAGATTCACCCTTAATAGGACTCAGAAACTTAGTAATGCCATTACGTGCTAGTAATTTCCACTATCATGAACTGAAACACGTGGTCATCGTCGGCTCAGTGGACTACATACGCAGAGAGTGGAAAATGCTACAAAATTTACCCAAAATTTCTGTATTAAATGTAATTCTATCGAATGATAAAATTATTTTGAACTCATATTCACCGAACTCTTCCAGGGTTCTCCTTTAAGCAGGGCCGATCTCCGAGCTGTGAACGTGAATTTATGTGATATGTGCTGCATTCTATCAGCAAAAGTGCCTAGCAATGATGATCCAACGCTAGCAGACAAAGAAGCAATTTTGGCATCACTTAACATTAAAGCTATGACTTTTGACGACACAATCGGAGTTCTCAGTCAATCGAATGGAGAAAATGACGCTGGAACTCCAGTTGGCAGTCCAATTATTCTACAACGGCGAGGATCTGTTTACGGAGCCAATGTTCCTATGATCACAGGCATGCTAAAATTGCTTTTGGGGCCCTATTAAAACTAACATTGTCTACTCTTTGCAGAACTGGTCAATGATAGTAACGTACAATTCTTGGACCAAGACGATGACGACGATCCAGACACGGAGCTCTATCTTACCCAACCATTCGCTTGTGGTACAGCATTCGCTGTTAGTGTATTAGATTCATTGATGTCAACTGTAAGTTTTACGAGATAATGTTAAGATTTTTAACACCAACAATATTCATTCGCAGACATACTTTAATCAAAATGCCTTAACATTAATTCGATCACTCATCACTGGTGGTGCTACACCAGAATTGGAATTAATTCTGGCTGAAGGTGCAGGATTACGAGGAGGATATAGGTACGAAATAAATCATCAAATTTTTTTCTGAAGGACTGAATTTGAACCTTTGGTTTGCAGCACTCCCGATAGCTTATCTAATCGAGATAGATGCCGAGTTGGTCAGATTTCACTGTATGACGGACCGTTGGCTCAATTTGGAGAAACTGGGAAATATGGCGATTTATTTGTAGCCGCCTTAAAACAGTTCGGTATGCTTTGCATTGGCTTATATAGATTCCGAGACACCAGTTCCTCATGTGATGCGAGCAGCAAACGATACGTCATTACCAATCCCCCAGACGATTTCCAACTTCTACCAACTGATCAGGTATGTTTTTTTGAAATATCTTTGGTTTTCTTATACGATAAGTTGTCGTGTGGCTGTACGGTAACTCCTTAATGTTCCAAACTAATTCGAGATAATTGGGCTAGGTATTCGTTTTAATGCAATTCGACCCTGGTCTGGAATACAAACAAGTGCGGGGACGAACCGGAACAGGACAGGGTAGTGGTACTGGAGGCGGTGGAACTAACAAGGACGAGAATTCTTGACTACTGTTATGTAGCGCCCTTACCGATGGACCGTATTCATACATTTAAATGTGTGCGGTCCAGTCAATGCAATATCAGTACCCAGCATTCCATATTTTTTTTAATAATCATTTTCATTATGTAACACGTTGTGATTTATCCGTTTGAATTTTTGTTTTGTGGGTATCAACATAATGCAATAAGTAATTTGACGTAAGGGCGTTACTGCAATTCAATTCGAAAAAAAAAGAGAAAAAAATACAAGAACAACAAAATACTAACTGAATATACCAGTAAAACAATCAAATAATGAAAATAAATTAATCATTTGATGTAATATAATGAAATAAACACATCGACTTTCAGAAAAGGACAGTTTAATAAAATTGTGTAAAATAGTATGTGATGTTTATATATAATAGTCATATGGGTATATAGTGTATTATATACCGGTATACATAGTGCGCGAGCTTGTTATATTAGATTTTGTAAAATACATAAAAAAAAAATGATGTAGATATAATTATTACATAAGTATACAGAGGTGGGTATATGATATGACCTAATTGTTGTTTCTTTTTTATATAGAAATGTACATATAGAATATATTATATAATGCATAATTATTTTTATTATATTGTTAATATGTTAATAATATTCTATATAAATATTTGTAAAGTTATCTAGCGAAATTAATTAATTAATGCTAAAGAGACACAAGTACATTTTGTATAATATTTGAATTGTGATATAATTTACGGGATGGTCAACTAGTTTTTTGTTTGGAAGAACTAATCGACCACCCTGTATCTGCTTAATAGGAATAAAATAAAATGCAATCTTTTGTAATACACATTTTTTATTAATTATTAGAATCAATAATATGCAATCAAGTAATTATCTATTAAAATTAAAGGAAGCAGTTGTTTCGTAGTGGTTTACGCGCAGGTTAATATTAATTAGCGATTCAAATTCATTATTGTATTATCATTTTTGATTGGTGACTCAAATCACTGCATACTAGTTTGAATTGTCAATTCTGGTAAACCCATCTCTGGTGAGACAATTTTACTGATTTGGAATGCTACAATCTCACATGTGTGTCTTGTTATTTATTATAGATTTACAAAACAATCACATTAACTATAAACAATTAAATATTGTCGTTAAAAATGTCATTGTTCGAATTACGATTTTTTTGTCAATTTTATCTGCAATTTTATCTCCTGCATATATGTAAATGGAATACAATTCAAATTTATATTCACGCATTACACACTTTAACATTAAATTATACCTTTAATGATAAATGCAAATAATTTGTTAAATATGTAAATTTACGGGTAATTTAAATAAGAGGAATTGCTGCTGATTCAAAGAACTATCTCAAACACACTGTTGTTACGTTTTTGATTTCAAATCATTTCAATTACACATTTTCAAATTGAAGCATACTGTTCTTATTCGAATTACTCAGTATTTATATTGCTCTAATACCAACATGAAATATTAGAGAGCTTTTTTAGATATTTTAATATAAACTTTTCTACTTAAAGTGATAAGAATTACACAAAAAATTGTGCTCCAAAAAATTTAACTGATAAAAATGCTGTTGTTGATGTTATATAATTGTTAAATAAAAATGCAAAATTGTACATATAAAATGCGATATTTGAAATAAAAACTATCATATTTGTTTTTTTAAATATTCATTGAGATCTTAAATTTATTCTTTTCGTGCCTTACAAATATACGAGTATTAATGAAAAAGGTAAGTAACGCTAATGATATTGGTCCGATCTTGTCTGCTTCAACCGAATCCACATTGTCCGTATGACTAAAGCTTTTTTGAAGACATCAGGAAAGATACCCGATAGAAAAAAAATCATTTACTAAATGGAAGTAATTTCTAAAGAAATATCAAGCAGTCTGTCACTTAAAAGCAGGTAATGAGTTAAAATCCAGATATCTTAGAAACAAAACAAAAGCCATCTCTCTGGGCAACTGCGCATTTACTTCAATTTAATTAAACGTGTACACGTAATTTTTCGAAGAAACATGAACTGGGGACCTCGCAATACGAAGACCGTACCAAAACCAGGACGAGGACCCAACACATATGCAGCAATAACGCAAGGCAAAAAACCAGGACGAGGATTCAATACATATGCAGCACTATCACAAACCGATAAACCAGGACGAGGATTCAATACATATGCTGCTCTAACTCAAACTGAAAAACCAGAACGAGGATCCAATACAAATGCAGCAGTATCGCAAACGGAAAAACCGAAGAGTTGTAAGGTTGTACAAGCGTGAGTATAATTAAAGTTGCATTTGTTCAATTTATTTGATCATGACTTGAATTTTCTCAAAGTTTTTTGGTCAAGCAAGCAAAGGTGCCGATATCGGCTAACAAACCAGCTTGCAAAGACGATTCAGCGATTCGATTCGTTTGCCAATCGTGTATGCAATGTTGTGGGCGCAAGTTTCTGAAAGTATTATCGCCATTGGTAGAACCGGGCAGCACTAGCAAGATCTATAGAGTGAAGCCGCGACCCTTTTCACGTTCCTTAATACCAGCCCCAATTCATCCAGCAATCGTTCGAATAAGCAATTTGTATCATCCTATCTAAAAAATAATGTAACATATTTTACAGCATACCAATTTGTTACCGAGTCTACGTCTGACAATGTCGACGTCAAGCTGGATTACATACAACACTAACCGAGACACCTCACTAGAGCAACAAATCTCATCCGCGCTTATGCAAGAATCTAATGATATCGCGGACGAGGAAAATATCGTTGTGTCACCAGAAAAACGTGCTGATCCTAAATCTGAATATTTTACTGATACAGAAAATGATGATCAAGCCACATTGCTTGATTTTCAAAGTGAGCTTTCAGATTGCGAAGAATTTGTCGCATCAAGTATTAGTAGCGTTGAAACATCAATATATGAAGATGTACAAGCAGAAGTAGAGCCTTGTGAGGAGTCGTATGAGTCTTGCGAGGAGTCGAGGAGTCGTGTGATGTTGACACCTCTTATTGACAATTTTCCAGATGCAAGTACTACATCGCTTGATACGATGAAACCACCCACAGAATCTAAAAAGTCGATTTGCAGTAAGCCATCTAGAAATGTCGCTAATGTCAAATACGCTGAGGCTGAACATGAGAAATTACCCAGAAAAAAGTTGCTTCAAAACTTAACATCCATAAAAGTGCATATTGATTACTCTGCATTTTGTGATCCACACAAGTCTAATTCAGAGAATAGATTCATATGTAACTCTATTCACACGTTAAAAAAGAAAGAATCTATTTTTATAGATCAAATTTTGAAAGCCGGCGAATCTGTGTCAAAAGAAGAAGTCATGCGTATGCCTTTATACAAAGTTATCAAATGTTTAAACAAACTTCATGATAAACGTGTGGAATTACTAGACAAAGCGTTCAAACAAGGTATGGTAACAACTACATTGGATGAAAAAAAATTGTTCGCGGATGCCCATAAAGCACTGTGCACGCGTTACGATGAACTGATATCACTAGTTGTGGAACTTTTCGACTTGAATCCGACTCTTGGACTGAACGATAGCGAACCATTAGCACCCAGTAGAATATATCGTAGTCTAACAAAAGACATAGCTAGCGTTTACGAAGCTATTAAGAGCATCATGTAGTTTGACGAAAATTACGTGATATACCTGTTACATTGTACTGTAACATTTCGACATCCCTAAAATGACTACCTTTTTTAGAACTTTGAATTTGTGTTTTTTATATAACTTTTAAATGGATATGCTTGGACACTTGATCTTACTCTGAATTTACACTGATAAAATTTGCAGTGAGATACAGCTCTCGTCAAAGAGATCATATAGCTTTTTACACTATTATTATTATATACATTATTATTATATACAAGAGCCTTTTGTAAACCTTGTCAAAATTATATGAAAAATGGAACCAGAATCAACAAGCCATTGCGTTATAGCTAACATCTCGCTGTCTTATCACTGAAAACCTAATTGGCAAGGAAGCTAGCGAATGGAGCGAATTTGCTGGTACCAATTAAAATATCTGTTGTGGACCATCTTTTGTAAATCGTCTATTCAAATTTCATTCAACATAGTGATCGATTACATGTGCATTAAGGAAGTACAAGATAAAATTAAAGAAATGCATTGCAATACTCAATTAGTAGCCATCTACAATTTACTGCTTTGAAGTACGCGACCGTGACTGAATTGGACTTGGATGAAGCAATTGCTGATCTCCAGATGTTCCGTTTGTAAGAAGATAAGGTGAGACAATTTTACTTACTGTTCTAGAACGGTAAATTGATAAAGAAATATTGATTGTGCCAAAAATAATATAAAATTTTGCATATACCGGTACATATTTCATTTTCAATAAATTACAAAAAAAGATTCATAATATAAATATGTATTTGAGCCAGTCAATAATTGTTCAATTTATTGTTCGATTAATACTAATTTTATATTTGTGGGCACTAATTGTTTAACTTAAATAGTAGATGAATAATAGGGTTTTACAAGAACATGCGCATGTAGAACGTGGGATTGGTGAGCTTTAAAAGCGCTGTTTAACTTTACGAAAAATTTATTCCAATTCACAGATGCCCCATCGCTGACATCTAGTGTCTTATTAAATTTATTCAGTGCCTGAAAATTTTTTCAACTTCTTAAATCAAAATGGTAAGCAGTCTCTTTTCTTACTTTTGACCATATCTGGTTTTTTGAACAATTTTTATTATTGTTGCTACTGTATTTTTTGAAACGATACATTTTCATCTAAAATTTGATATATCTAATAATTACATTTTTAATTAAATTTAAAGTTAAAGTAGCATTATATCACAGTTTGTTTAAGGATTTCGATAATTTTTATTTATATGATTGATGATTAGAAGTAGAATACATTTAATACATCACCAAAAAAAATGCCTTATGGTACTAACTTTATATTTAAAACTGATATATCTAAATCATAGATGAAAAACTGTGAAATATATAATTTAATTGAAAAATTACTCTGAATTAAAATAGTTATTAACGATTATAATTCTAAGTCTAATTATTATTACATTTTTATTGAATAATTTAATGTTACTACATTTTGGGCATTTTATTAACCTTGCTAAATTGGACAAATTATTTTCAAATTATATTTGAGCCTTGCCTCTACAATTATATTCAATTACATTTAAGATGAAGATATATTGTGATCATTTGATGTATTTCAGGGAGAGTCTCTAACTATCGGAAGGCAATAGTTTTTCGATTGCTATTGCCTCATATTAATTGTCTTCCTGTTTACTCTTCCTATATTAATGAACTATTTTCTAGAAATTATTAGTGGTATTCTTTCTAGTTCGATAAATAATTAAATAATAATTTTATGCGATTATTATTAATATCGTTTATAATTTTAATATAAATAAATAACTTATAAGGAATAATATTATTTCATTATTATTGATTTTGATTAGATGATAACGGATAAAAAATCCTGCTTTGAAACCAATATTTTACAAAACACGCAGATAATGTAATTTTTTATCAGCTATCAATATTACTCCTGAAATTGATTTCCTAGAAAGGATTTTAACTTTGTAGACCGAAATTATATTATATTATTTATATACGGCCTATTACCAAAAATCTTATCTCAATAGTAATTGACTTAAAACCAATTAAAATTATTTGTATTTAATTAAATTAAATTCAATCAGAAACGTTTGAAGTGAATAGATTTTCCTACTAACACAGTTATAATTTTGGGTAGAATAAGAACTTTTGTTGGCAGTGGAAGACACTATGATTGATTTATTCCAAGGTACAAAGGAGACTGGTACAAAAATAAGATTGTATATGGGTTATAATTGGCAGAATTTCCGCTAACTGGTACTGATATGAACGATATATGCCATTAAAATATTGTTTTTGAATTAATTATTTGAGTGTATTGGAATTCACATAGAAAGGAACAAAGGAAACCAAACTATTATAAACTTTACCTAAATTGCTTTAATTCAAAAAATAGTTAGCTAAAGAATCAATATCGAATGTTCAATATTTTCCATTACAATCACACACCCTGAACATGAGATATCCGTTATATAGTTGTTGATTTTATTCTATTTGTATTTATTCATAAATCATAATGGATTGATTTTTTGCTACTGGCCAGACAACAATATTTGATAAATAAAATATAATGTTTGTTTCAGAGGGAGTGCATTTCAGTTCATATTGGACAAGCTGGCGTGCAAATTGGCAATGCGTGTTGGGAGTTGTACTGTTTGGAGCATGGCATTCAACCTGATGGACAAATGCCTTCTGACAAGACAATAGGCGGTGGCGATGATTCTTTTAATACGTTTTTTAGCGAAACTGGAGCTGGCAAACATGTACCGCGCGCCGTCTTTGTCGATCTGGAACCAACAGTTGTTGGTAAATTATTAATTAACACTAAACGTATTTCACTAATTATTTTGATCAAACATGTTGATTTAAACTTTTGCAGATGAAGTAAGAACTGGTACCTACCGCCAGCTCTTCCATCCGGAACAACTAATTACCGGGAAAGAAGACGCCGCTAACAATTATGCTCGTGGCCACTACACCATTGGCAAAGAGATAGTTGATGTTGTTTTGGATCGCATTCGGAAGCTTGCTGATCAATGCACTGGTTTACAAGTATTTATTTTAAATTATTATTTACCAAAAAATTTACCAACCGTTTTTATTAAGTTCATAATCTCGGCCAATAGTAATTTTTTTTTGGGACAAAATAGTTCTAAACATTCTTATGTGAAAATATCAGGGATTTCTGGTCTTCCATTCATTTGGTGGGGGTACCGGCTCGGGTTTCACCAGCTTGCTTATGGAACGACTAAGTGTAGATTATGGCAAAAAATCGAAATTGGAATTCTCAATATATCCAGCTCCACAAGTTTCGACAGCTGTGGTTGAACCTTACAACTCAATCTTGACCACTCATACCACGTTGGAGCATTCAGACTGTTCCTTCATGGTGGACAATGAAGCTATTTATGATATTTGCCGAAGAAACTTGGATATTGAACGCCCAACTTACACCAACTTGAATAGATTGATTGGACAAGTAAGTTTAGCCTTCTGATATAATAAAAACCTCTAGCCCAAAATAATTTTTAGATTGTTTCATCAATAACAGCTTCTTTGCGATTTGATGGAGCTCTAAATGTTGACCTGACTGAATTCCAAACCAACTTGGTACCGTATCCAAGAATCCACTTTCCATTGGCCACTTATGCTCCAGTAATTTCCGCTGAAAAAGCGTACCATGAACAATTGACTGTATCAGAAATAACCAATGCCTGTTTTGAACCTGCAAACCAAATGGTCAAGTGTGACCCACGTCATGGAAAATATATGGCATGTTGCATGCTCTACAGAGGCGATGTTGTCCCCAAGGATGTCAACGCGGCAATTGCCACAATTAAGACCAAACGCAGCATTCAATTTGTGGATTGGTGTCCCACTGGGTTCAAAGTTGGTATAAACTATCAACCACCAACTGTTGTTCCTGGAGGTGACTTGGCCAAAGTCCAGCGTGCTGTTTGCATGCTTTCGAATACAACTGCAATTGCTGAAGCATGGGCTAGGCTTGATCACAAATTTGATCTGATGTACGCTAAACGAGCTTTTGTTCATTGGTATGTTGGAGAAGGAATGGAGGAAGGGGAATTTTCTGAAGCTAGAGAAGATTTGGCCGCTTTGGAAAAAGATTACGAAGAAGTGGCTGTAGATTCGGTCGAAGGAGAGGCGGAAGATGGCGATGAATACTAGAGGTCTTATACACCTTATTTGTAGTTGGCTGAGTTTGATGACATTTCGAATGCTTATAATGAATTCCATAATGATTTTTTACTAATGAATTGTATTTCCCAATGCACCTCTTAAAATATTAATAAACTTTTTGCATAGTATATTGCAATATTATTATTGATTAGCTTTTTACATTATTATTGAAACTTCAAATTTAAATTTAGAATGTATTGAACCACTAGAACATCAATTTGACGTTGCATAAACAACTACCGCAATAAAAGATAAGAAAAAATAGAAACATATTTTGTATAGTTTTTTATTAAAATATACTCATTTTAAAGTTTCAAACAGTAATAACAGAAGGCACATATTGAACACAATTTTTTAAAATGCTTTAAATCAAACTTTAAATCAACAAACTTATCTAAAATCTAGATATATGTCCATAACTCCAACTTTCATTTGATGGGTTGAAATGAAACCAATTTGATTAGAAGGAACATGCTTCTTACGTGATTCTACAGTAAAACTTTTGGCGACGTGTACTTTCATGCATTCCTTTAAGATCTTTCGAATCTTAGACGCATCTCTAGCCGAAATATCATCTGCTATCAAAGAAAATTGAATGAGTCGGCTTTTTTGATTCAAAAATATTTTGAGAAACTCTGCGGATATTTTCAAATGTTTTGGAGAAGAAGTGGTGTTGCACTCCAAGTATAAGCGTTCCAACTTGTGAAGGTTGGAGAGTTTGTTTAGAAGTTCAGTGAGTGGAATTTTCTCCATATACAACCTAAAAATAATTAATGTAGTAATAATGAAAAAGCACGTGAAACACGTTTCGCTCCAAGTTTTACCACAATTCTTTCAAATTAGTCGCTTGCTCAATATTAGATAACAAATGAAAAATAACGCTTTGGCTACGGTCTGTGACATTATAAAACAGTCGCAGAAATTCCAATTGTTTACAGCCATGAAAAATCTAAAATACAGCTATTTCAGCACGCCCAATAGACAAAAAATTATTAATCACTTACACCTTCCAAAAATTTTCCGTCTAGTTGTCGGTGAATTTCCACTGTTAATTTTTTCAGCTTTTCAAACCGACCTATACTAGAATAAGCGCATATTGTATACATACCTTCATCATTAATATTTCTAAAAGAAATATTTAATTATTTATTTGTATGTATTTAAGGCATTATTGACTTGAGATTACTCGTCAGTCCAAATTTTCAGTTCTTCTAAATTTTTTACTCGTTTGCTCATTTCTAGTAACGGATTATCGTCGCATTTGGTTAGGACACCGATTCTTCGACGCTTAAACATTCCCTCAACCTTAAGATCCTTATGTTTATGTTCCAAACATCTTGTAGTTATGCTCAGGCTTTTTAGATCGTGAAACTTTTCCAAAGTTAGTAATCTATGAAGTTCTTCACTATATCGATAATCTATTTTATAATTTACAAAAAAATTCAAAGAATAGATCTTCATCGTGGGGCAACTGCTTTGATTTAAGTAAAGTTCCTGAAAAATAAATGCTGGTAATGCTGCATAATTACTTAGAAAATAAATAAGTACCAAGGTTTCTTTGAAACCAAGATATGAGTTTACGGAAATATTTCTTAATGAAACGATGTCAAGATGCAAATCACGGTATCGAATATTATTACCCCTTTGACCAGTAGACGCGCCTGCCAACAAAATTAATTAATAATCCGTCTTGTAACTGGTGGGAGAAATTGGATGCAGAAAGGAGCAACTTACGCTTTAACATAACATATGTCAGAGTGTTTGTCCGATCTTTGTAGATAACGTCAAACTCAGGAAGCGCGGAATGAATCCAGTTAATGTCAAAATCAATTTCGGTAATATACACAAGTGTTTTGAATTTGCGATTTTCAACATTAAACTGCAGATGTTCCATTTGGAATCTCTTACCAGCAGTCTCCACAATCTTAACAGACAAAAACACGAATATCTTCTTGGAATTGAATAGATAACAAATTTGCTTACCCAAAACTCCTCTAAATTGTCTAAACTCTTCATTATTTCATCATATTCTAGTAAAGGCATCCTGAGATTTTTTAATAGCAATTTTTTCACAGCCAACAAATGTCCATCCAGGTTCATAACTGTTTTACAGTCACTATTAACAGCCAATGTTTCAAGCTTAAAATTACATAATTATCACTTATCAACTTAATGCATTATTTTCTCAGGGGTGGAGTTATCTGGACATAAAGATGGGTCTCACCTTTGTACGATCGTAAACGGCTATGTCTCGCTTATGAAATCTAAGTTCTGTGTCAATTGCATATAAATGCTTCAAATTTATCATTTTAGAAACGGCTCGTTTCAGAACGGGAGCCTGGATCCAGTCGATTCCATTAATGTTCAACGACTGTATTAATTTAGGATTAATGGCAGTGGTTAAAAATTTGGTCACGTTTATGGTATGACATGCAGAGTTAAGATTGAAGTCAATTACTCTGTAAAAAAATCAAAAGTTTCTGAAATGTCCGAATTGTGAGCAAACATTCGAATATTACCTGAGATCTTTTAGACAGTATTCATACTGCTTATATGCCTCACAAAACTGAATCAGATCGAATGTTCCAACATGTTTCGTTACTTCTAGGATCATCTCCGGACATAACAAACCAAAGTAATTCGCAATAACCGAGGGGTCGGAGTCGTTATCGCTTGCTGAATCCATTGTTGGTAGAAATTCGAACTTAAATTCAGATGTGTTAAACTACTTGCAACACAACTATCGCCCGCGATTTTTAAAGTGACATTTTGAAACAGTGACAGCTTCACTTAACCAAAATCAACAAACACAAACATTCTTAATTTTTCCACGACACCGCAAATTAAAATAACGATTTAGTAATTTCAGGTAGTTATTTCTACTTACTACTTTCGTTGGAACTATTACTTCAACGGTACACGTATTTCACCGGTTTCTACTTTCACAACAATCATGAAGCAACGAATTTAATTTTACGTCAAATAATAAGGCATTCATATGATCCATGAAGAAATCGCTTCATGGAATTAATAATCATTCATCCAGGCTTAGTGCACATTAATAATATTTATCCTTACCTTGTTGTTTGCGAAGTTGAGCGGACGAAGCAGACGGAATCACAGCACTTGTAGTATGACAAGTTTAAGGTTATGTTGATAGATAGGTAGATAGGCAACCACGCTTACGTTTGAGGAAAACTTGGCCTACGTGATTTAAACTTTTTTCAAAAATTATTCACTATTTTCAAATTATTTAAAAATAGTTTAAAATAAAAAACCAATTTTCGATATGTTTAAATATTGCTTTATTGAAATTGCATGAAATGAGATCATAGGATTTTCGCCTAAAACAAATAACTTCTCTTTCTATATATTGTAATATACTAACACCATAAAAAATTACGAAATTTATTCAAATTAACATTACAAAAACTTATGTGACTAGAATAGTATCTTACTAAGAATCAACTGTTATAAGAAATAATAAATTACGTTACCAATAGTATTTATTTTCGCTTTTTCTCAGCCACGTTACTACTATCATCGGCTTCCACCAATTCGACGGCGCATCGCCGAGGAAACCATCCACGGATCCTGCGTGCAGACTCCTCAGTCTCTGGAAGATCCTGTATTTTTTCACCAAACAACCAATACCTAAACCACAAAATAATTATTAGATAAGCATAATCATTTTATTTAATTAATTTACTTGCGCCAACGAGTGACTAATACTGTATCACCAACTGCCAACTGAATTCTCGGTTCGTCAGTGCATGGAAAGTGCAGGCACACTCTAAATCCATGCGTGACGGGAAACCAATATCCAGAAGCGTCTTTTATAATATTATATAATTTAGTTCTGTTGCGTTTTGCATTTTTTTGTTCCAACTGTTCTCGCTGTAAAAACAAAAACCACAATCAATACTACAAACAGCAAGTGTTCAGAGCATAATTACAGTTAATGTATATTGATCACAACCTTCCACTACTGGCCAGGAAACTCCATTGCCGATTGGTTGGCAACTAAAACTAATCACTTGGAAGACATTTTTATATGCCCCTAAATCGTACGGGAAAACGAACTTTTCAGTTTCATTTTTATGTCTATAATTTGCCTTCTCTAAAATCCAATCTTCTATCCCAGTTCGGTTGCGAACTATCGCACGCACCTAAAAGTTGTATTTTTTTTTCAAATATTTATTCACAAATATTTAAAATGTACCTGAAAGTATAGTAGCATCCCCACAGCCGCCACCACTCCAATAGCAAATCCGAGCGCCAAAACCGTCATAATTAAACCATACAATCCAAGATGCACAATCGGTTCAGCGCCAGTTCCGTAATTTAAATAATGCACCCGGTACAACGCTCGGTATAACGAGCAGCCCAATATAATTGATGCATGGAAACAACCGATCGTGGCAAATGACAGAAAAAGCGTGAAATGAGCATGATTGCCCCAGCCGACGCAATTGTTAATCCAGGGACAGTGATGGTCCATTTTCAACACACATCTGCCACCTAAAATGAGATAAAAATTTACAATAAGAGTTAATTACTTGTTTCAACTAGAAATTACATTTTCGGCAGTGATGCGATCGGGGCGCCTTGTACCCCTGACAAACGCCGCACCATTGTAAATACTTGCAATCCTCTTCATGTGCCTGAATAAATATACGTATTAGATTGTGTAATTGTGTCTATCGAGTGATTTACTGACGGGATGCCACTTCAACGGCAAATGTCCGGGGCCGTGATACATTGAAGACAGAAAGTTGTACAACGTGAGTCCCGACAGTCCCATGAAACAAAGTGTGTTTAAAAACCCGGGAAAAGTGTGAGCGGGCCACCACATTCCACTACAATGCACAGTCATACCTGTGACAATTTTTATGATTCCTGGAAATTGCAAAATGAATAATAGAAGGAAAACGGTGGATTTTGTGGGAACTTACCAACTGCAGTCAAAGGGCCCCAATGGCAGATACGTGCAAACGGGCCAAAACACATGTTAGCTAAATATTAGCGAGTTAAAGTGAAGAACGATACTTATTTTAAATTAAATGACTAAATAAACATAACCTATAAACCGATGACAGCTGACGCTCGTGACGTATGCGTCTTTTATCGAATTTATAATTTGTATACCGGGTGCTGCTGAAAATTTATTAATTTTGGTCGAAAAAATTAACAAAAAATTTGGAAAAATGTAAGTTAGGCATTTTTATATTAACTTGTATTAAATTATTTACTCGTGGTGCCCCAAAATGATTGACGTCATCAATGCTATGACGTATGCGTTAAGGGCCATTTGCACATGGCGTGTTTGACGCGTTTAGAAATTAATTAATTTAATTATTACATTTTATATTCATGATTAAAACTTGTAATATTTACTATTTTATGGTAAGTTAAAATATAAAATGATTTAAGAAAAAAATCAAAACGTTCTTTCTAACTCAAAATTATATAAAGTATAATGTATATTTGGTTGCATACCTATTTTTTTAAAATGCGATAATTTCTCAAATAATATTCACTTGGGTCCTTTATTATCATATACTATTTTGTAAGGTCAAAAGTGCACACTGTTTTGCACACGGTAACAATTCAGAGATCAGCATAATAAATCTCCATAAAACAACTTCAAAGGCTTTAAAACTTTTTTATGAAATTTGTTTACAATTTTTAGAGGCTTTTGTATTTATAATATATTATTATTACAAGTTTAGAGGCATTTAAATGTATGTATAATTTTATAACAATGTGAACTTTTTAACATTCTATAAAATTCATCGCAAATAAATATTTTGAACTCTAACATGAACAATTTTGAGCTGGTGGTGCATTTAGATCAACATCGTTGGGGTCTCTTGGTCTACCTCGACGTCCAGGTAGCATTGCTCTATCCACGGCCGTTTCCATGCGCAACATGACTTTCTCCACTAACGTTTCAACGGCTCTTGATACATTTTGACCCGTAGCTGCGCTCGTCTCTAGGTACGATAGACTACAAAATCGATTTTTAATTTTGTCACAAATTTAATGTATGAGTAATAATATTGTTTACCCATATTTTTCTGCCATTTCTCTGGCACGCCATTCGGTTATTATTCTTCTATCTTCCAAATCTGCTTTATTACCACAGAGCACTACATCAGGTACTTCGCAATATGCATGTAACTGTAAAGTAATTTCATTTTATAGGAAGGTAAATACAAGTCGTGGATAAATGTCTAGAATAACAGCTGTCATTTTAAAAATAGTTGTCAGATATTTAAAATTGATCGTCACGTGACGTCCAGTGACGTCACGGACATCATTAATTCTTCAGGATATCCAGTATACAAATTGACATTATTTAAAAAGTAAACAGCAATTATTTTTAAAACATTGGCATTAATTGCATAAGTGCTAGTCAAAACAAAATCATAAAAAAGCATTGTACAGGGTGTATTAAATTCAATTGGCTTGTAAAATAATAATAAAAAAATAAAAAGCGCGGTTTGTTCGCATAAAAAGCGCATTCAAATAAAAACCATAATAATAAACTAAATAGGTTTGTTCTTTTGACTTGTATATCCTTACTCGTAATTGCTCAATCCAGTTTCGAATTTCAAGAAACGATTGTTCGTTCGTTAGGTCAAATAGTAGTATAAAACCCATAGCGTCTCGATAAAATGCCGTTGTTAAACTGCGAAACCTTTTCAAATCTTTAGCTACTAAATTTTCATTTTTAGAGTAGGAAAGGCCGATATTTTTACCTTCACATTCAGATATTCGAAGTCCATAAAATATTTAATAAATAAAAAAAATCGTTTGGAACTTTTTGAAAGTGAAAATACCGGCCCTCGTCTATTCTGGATTCTAGCTAGTTATTAATTAACCAATATCTGAACAATAAGTGAAATAAGTCCGTTATTCCTCCCTAAAATTGGCCTTAATATCTGCTAGAATCCCGTCGTAGAACCGCCAAAATATAATGTATATTATTTGTGAAATACATTTTTTGTGAATAAAATAGTGCTGCAATCAGAAAAATATACCTTTCTTGGCCTGCAGTATCCCATAGCTGCAAGTGGATCCTATGGTTACGGCCTTTCGATTGATAGATCTTAAATAATTAGATTATTTGGTTACTTGTGACTTTATTCAATTTAAATCAGTGAAGCACCCACAGAGATCCCCAAAAAGAAATTTCCTTTCTAATAAAAAAGTTTTAATACCTATTGAAGATTAAACGCGAAACTTTGAAGCATTCTGTATATGGTACTCCTGCCGTGAACTTGGCTAGTGGTGGGGGAAACATGTAGTACGTAAGATCGTTCTCTTCCCTTTGGACCACGAACGAGATAAGATGTAGTGCAATGTAGATGTAGTGCAATGTAGATGTAGTGCAATGTGTACGACACGTGTTTGTAAAACAATATTCGAGTTTATGTTTGAAGCCAAATATTAACAATATTTGGGGCCAACAAAGCATTCACGAGTAAACATGAGGATCTACAAATACCGTTGTGGATTGTGGTAAATTAGTCTTCAAGATGGGAAAGGTCGCGAGCGTCTTTCTGCCATGGAAGACGTCGAAGATCTTCAGGAGTAAGTATCAGAAAAATGTCCGAGCATTGAAATGAAATCCGAAGGTCCAAAAAGCTGGAAGACTGACTTCCACTTCCAAATGATTTGAATGAGAATAAAAAAAAATACTCCAGGGTCACGAAACCTACGCTTATTGTGCTTTGAATGAAATAAACAATAACAATACCGGCGTCGGCGTCCCCACGCTTTAATTTCATTCTGAGTGCGTCACTGATTTAAATGAGCAGCTGTAGTGACCAATGACCATGCCTACTTACCAGCCTTTTTTCTCTAAAGTCAATACCGACAGTGGAAATAAACCGGGAATTGAACATACCATCTGTATATTGATAAAGGAAACTAGTTTTTCCAACACCAGAGTCTCCGAGTGCAAGAAATTTAATCAAATAATCATATTCCATATCTGAAATGAGCTTCAATTACGTTTGATTTAACGAATTGGATATAATTACCTTAACTGATACACAAAAATTGGTTGAACGAAAAATAAATGAACAATGATTAATATAATTTAGAAACTTGTTGCTTTCTATACTACAATATAAACAAAAAAACCTTCTAATAATAGAAACCACCTGTCAGATTTTTAACTGAGTAAATACTACTCTAACTAAAAATATACGACTAATACATGATTTATAGATTTTCTGACAGCTTACATCGAATAAGTTCACCGTAATGTACATCGAATAATATACAGTGGGGGAAAAAACGTTCTATAGAAACAGTTGTGCTATATTGATTATTTTAGTGTGACGTAATCACACGGTGATAATGATAACTGTAACTGTTCCTGTCAATGACATTAAAGTAGCTTTCTATGAGCCAAATTTTACTGAATTACTTGTATAAATAACAAAGGTAACAAAATGGCGTTTATGTCCAAGCCCGTTGAGAACAGAAGTTTCAGCGCTCCATTTAAATCAATGCCAGAAACAACGGAAACTGGACATTTTTTTAATGGGACATAATTTTGAACTTAACTATCTTGGGGTTACACTAGATAGTTCCTCAATATTCTACAAAAGACATATGAAAAATATATTTAGTCGAAAACTAAAGACCAGAAGACTAAAGACAATATTAAAGTCTAAAGAGAGTGCCAATTCTGACACTTGGACTCTCAATAAAATCAAATAATACAAAGAGAATAATAAGGGGTACAATTAAATCTACCCCAATTTGTTGGTTGCATATATAACGCCACCAAATATAAGGCAAAAACAAGCTGATAATAAAAAATGTGCCAAGGATAAGTGCCAATTACATGTGAAAATTTACCAATAACTTTGGACTCTGGAAAACCTTCCAACAGGTGGAATTTCAACCTATGTCAGAAGAGGAGAACCTGTCATTCTTCCAATTGTGGTTCCATTTTGGGAAGAAGTGTGTGAATACTTTGTTTTAATTAATGAAAATCCAGACCTTTTGAGCTGCTAGTGAACAAAGCTCTAACGGCTCACAATATTCATCGTATGGATTGGCCAGCACGCTGCCCGGATTATACACCTAGTAAGCATGGATCGGATAGGCTGTCACCTCCTAGGCAATTCAATTGCACTGGTGTAATAATAAATTGTTATATGTACTACTAAAATAATACATAGCTGACAAGTATGTTTTGCCATAACATTCATAATAGAATAGTTAATGGTTCCCAAAGTGCAATAAATACTGACAATATACCAAATATTTGTTTGTTTCATGAGGAGTGTTCAATAATTTAAAAATGGCTAGTAAAAAATATAGTTACTCCTATTTTATACCTAATTAAAACAAATTCCAGATGTAAATATTTATTGTTTAACGAATAAGAGCATACATATATAATAATAGTTAATAATAGTTTGTTAGTATAATACGTTTAAAATTCGATGTTCTTTATGTACATAACATACGTTCATAAAGAAATATGTACATTTTGTGTCGACATTTATGATAACATTAATAATGATCATAAAAAATACGTATAAGGATAGTACATAGAATAGATATTAGTATTTATTATTTCTACATGCAATAGCATTAAACAACCCCATATATGGAGAAAAGTCAATTAATCGTCAATTTCATAGAACTTTCATATCTACATAAATATTGAGTAATTGTAGAGAAATTGCTCTAATAGCGCTTTTTGCTCTGAAAGCTCTAAAGCGCTTTTTAGAAAAAAGCTTTTATTCTAGATGAAAGTAATCGTGACATTTTATTTATTACTTTTCTTCATATTTGGTAGTCTACAATTATTGGGGTTTGTCTGACTGCTAAAATTGGTGAATGGTTTTGACAAAAACATAAAAATTAAAAATAGTTCCTTAAAAGCTTTAAAGAGGTTTTGCACAAATAAAGCATGTCGTGTTATGAAAAATTCGGGTAGATATAATAATTTGAGGATTATCCAATATACAATTATATGATTAGTATATCTGGTTTCTGCGGAAGTTTTACAGAAGTACCCTCTACGGGATAATTGATTAATTATTAAATATTTAGTTGACTAGACCAAAACAAGCATTTACTTAGCTAATTACTGAATCTTTACTTACTTATAGATCACATTGACAACCACAAATACAAATATATTTTTTGAAAAGGAATTGGTCTTGGTGCAATATAGGATACGATACATTTTTAAAAATCGTATTTTAAAGTATCTTGCAAATATCTGAATATTATATGGTATAAAAAGTCTATTTTTTCAAGATACTTTAAAATAACTTTGAATATTTATTTAATCATCTATGGAAATGTAAAATAAAGAAACATTTACCATTCAGAATCATGTACTGTTCATATTTATTCAGTCCAGTCACACGATCACCCTGTAGAAATAATAAATAGATGTGTTTATTTTCATTTTTGGTGGAATAATTTCGATTATAAACAAACACCCTTTGCTCCTTCCTGTATTATTAATTATATATACTTAAATTAATTGTTAATACATGGATATAAATTTGTGGTGCACTTTTACTATTAATTCTAATATATAAGGGCATTAAACCCATGAAGGGTTTTTCCGCACATTTTATTGGCTCTCTAAGTTATTTTTTTTTAACTTAATTTGTTCTTTTGGTAAATATAGTATATTTGTAAAAATGTTTGTTTTTTTATATATATACGAGGTCACTTATTAAAGCTGCAATTTTTAGCATTTTAGAAAACAATATTTTGCCAAATATTTTACATACATTTTCACTTTTCAGATAACTCGAACTTAGAAATTACTGTTTAAATTTATATACAATTTGATTTGAATGCTTATATAACTATTAAAGTGCAATATTAAAGACTTTTAATTATAATTCTAAATCTAAAATGCATCACACAATATTGTTGTGTTACATTTTTGCTTCAATGAAATTAACATTGGAAATGAATGACTAGAAAAATGTTTTATAATTATTTTTAAATAGGTAATTAGACATTAATTAATGATTATTTTTAAAAATTGGTTCAAAAGCTGCTCAGTCTGTCATCACAGTATCCGCTCTAGATTTCGTGCATGATGATGGCATGCTACGTTTTCACTAATTTCTAATTTAATATCGATAATAATAAATTACAGTTTTTATATTTGTAATAATTACTTTCTGGTACAGAGTGCCCGGTCAAGTTAATAAACAAAACACGCTATATTTTACTACGGAAAATGAGTGAGATAAGAGGCGCGTATCCCACGCCAAATAAGTGGGGTACGAAGCACTTATCTCACGCGCGTAGAAAAATGTATTGTACGCTACTAATTTTATTTGGAAGTTCTTCCAAAAATATTCAAAAAAAATGTCACTAAATATATTTATATATTTTGCAATTTTCCACAGATTTTCAAAACGGTTAAATAGATAAATTAATTTAATTTGAATATATTCTTATAATACGCGAGTATTGGATGTATTCCAAATTTCGAAAATATTTATTAAAATAGCGCAAAAGGTTTATTAGACCGGACAGTCTGGACGTTTTTTATGTAAACATTAATATAATTACTGTATCATTCGGTTGACTCATTTGATTACATTATTAAAAATATAAGCATATACTGAGCTCTTTGGAATGTGATTATATAATATATTATGGGTGATAGTATTTTTATCATATTCAAACACACCATTAAATATTTTGCATTCAATGTGTATAACAAACGTAACGATTAACATTAACAACAATCCTTTAACGTCATCACATAAAATAATAAATTATAGCTGCCAAACCACTAGCATAAAATAATCCGTTCCTATTTTCGGCTGTGGTGCTACACTACAATTCAATTATAAACAACAAAATATAAACATAACAATAATTTTTTGTAGAAATAATTTTTATATAATAAAAATAAATCTTGTTAGGTTTATATCAACATAATGTCAGGTACTCGATTAAAAAATATAATTAGGTATAACAACAATTAATTAATCACAGAGAAAAATATTATAACATAATAATTAACATGGCACGAGATTTTTCTTTTAAATTATACTTCTCTTGTGTTTTTTTTTTTGGTCACGTGTTTAATTATTAATAATACATTAATTCAATAGATGTCTGTCTAGTAAATATAAAAAAATGTATATTTATATTCCTTTAAAATTACATGCTATACCTTATACCCTGATTCGTAGTAGTTCTTACTTAACATATTTGTGGTCCATTCATTACAATAATACGTTTTGAATTTTCATAAATTAAAATCGTATTTAATGTTATGATCAGTTTGCATTTTAGTGTAGATGTAAATTGCTGTATGCCCCCTGTATTAGTGAATATTGTAGATAAGAAAATATTGTTGATTAGTTTCGTATAATATAGAACATTTAATTATATTTACTAGATTTTTATATAATAAATTAATTCAAAATTATACATTTATTATCATAAATATCGTTCTTTATGGTGGGTGCGTCAAAATTAACACTGTTCAAATATTGTTACAAATAACATGTGATCTTGAACGCTACGTCACTAACGTAATTCAAGGCGGAGTGAAACTTTAGACAAAAACCTTTGTAGAAATATGGTTGAGAATTAAATTGCTTACTTGATATTTTTTGTTAAGTTGAATATTTCGGGTACCTATTGAATTTGAAAACCAAAATAACAATATTTGAACAGAATGTTATTCTACAGTCTAGCATAAAACAACATGTTTCGTTATTTTATGAAACGATGCCATCATAACTTTGCTAACACAATCATTATTAATTTTTCAAAAATCAAATTATATAATATTTATAAAATAATATATGTTTGCGTTAACATTTATGTATTGGCGAATCGACACTTATTGCAGTTGCTGTTAATTTTGAATAAAACATTGCAGTTTTGATGTGAAGAATTAATAAGTCTATACGTAATATATATGTAATAATATTCTGTAAATATATATTTTTTTAAATATATACAGTGCTTTAACAGCTACACGTTTTGCGAACCTCTTCATAGATAATGCCAAATTGCAATAAACATTTTTTTTTTCTGTAAAATAATCTACACTTATTTTATTTTACACTAGATAATGTTTAGCCTTTAAACACTTTGTTTGGTTGATATGTTTTGTATATTTTTTTTAAATATCGTTTTACTTTATTGTTTGACTTCCATTTGAAATATAATTCAAGAAATTTGGATGTAGAGTACATGTTCATTGCTGTGCGTTAGCGAAGCTTTTGTAGTGGTAGAAGAAAAACATTAGAAAAACTGCAAAGGCTGTAGGAAATGTTATTCGGGCTATCACATCGATAGTCTTTGCTACACGTATTGGATGAGGCGGTTCCTTTTTTCTCACCTGCAATAAACATGACTACTCCAGGTTAGATTATTAGAAAAGGGGGATATATACTACGCCAACGCACACAAAAACTAAATCAAATCATAAAAAGCACACTACAACTATCATTAAGACACTCGATATTATACAAAAAGTAATTGGCAATAAGATATAGTCAATGTTTATTTGAAATTACTGATCTTTTGCTGAAGGATTTGATTTTTTGCTGAAGGATGACTCCAAAATAAGTTACCCCAAAAAATGTTTGAGAAAAATTATTAACACACAACTTGTAGGTCAATCAAGAATTGAAAGAGAACTTCGAGTAAGTCACTAGTTCTGTTGATGATTTAACAAAAAGAGATCTTCCTACTTTTAACCAAGAGACTCAATTTAATGTTCCGGCAGCCATGGAATAAAATCCACCCAATAGCATTTGTCAAATTATTCCAGATAATAAAACTCCTATTACAACAATGCACCAAATATTAAAGCCTGAAAAGTGTTTTATTAAAGCAACAAATACTGAAAACAGAATCTTTAGATCATCTTTTTTGAAAGCATTTTAAATGGACTAGATATCTTCAATTTTTTGTAAGAATGTCGTGATTGGAAAGCGATTTTTTTTGGAGTTATCCATGCATGTAAAAATGTAGACGAAATCAACAACATTTCTCCAGGAACTATAGACTATAAATAGCTCCAGAAGAATTTATTAATTATGCTTGAGATACTGTCAGGCAAAACAAGGATCTCATTTCAAACATTTAATTAAGTCATAATTATATTATTATTAGTGGTACTGTTGACGTCTTGATATTAAATAAATAGTTCTTTTTATGTATCCTTGAAATACTAATTTCTCAAACATTTTCTTAAGTAACATTCCATAAATTCTTAGACGTCCTACACGTAAAAATGGATGCTCTTTCAAATGGCATTATCAAAAAGTAAAATTACCACATGATTTAAACAGCAAAAGATGAGCAAGTTTGAACTTTTTTCAAAAGCGCCAGTGCTTTTTCCAGAACATGGTCTGATAAATTTCTTTCTGAATGATAATTATGCTTATTTTAAAATTGAAGCCCAATTTTAATGAATTACTTTTTGTATAAAATAAAACAAAACAAAAATGTAACAACAGAAGGAAGATATATTCACCTCAGCACAGCCATTATTAGCGGCATGGGTACAAGGGTTTGGTCCACAATTGGTACAAGCAACAATCTCGTTGGCGACATTTGAATCTCGTTTTTTATCTCCCTGTATAACATAAAACAGTAATTAATTTAATAAACTTGTTAAAGGACATAGATATTTTGCATGTATAAGTATGTTAATTGAAATCATATAGGATCTGTACACATAAGATTTTTAATTTAAAATGTCATAAATTTTTGTTAATAGCTTTTATTAGTAATTTTTGAAAAATGGAATTTCCAACTTACTGTATGTTGGGGACTTTCACAAAATGTGGAATAATATTCTTGTTCCGCCGTCTCCTATATTAATATAATTGTCAAATAAAAATTGTGAAAATCAAAAAAGTATTACCTCAGTAATTTGCATATTTGTTTGAAATAAAACAAATTGTGGAATAATTTGAAATTATACAATTTGAAACGCAGAAAGATTATAATTATTTTTAAAAACTTTTTGTGCAGTCTAATCTATATTAATTTTTATTTAATTAATAGCAATAATTAGTAAAACATGCAAACGACAGTGGCGCTTAATATTATTGTTATTACAATTAATAACTATAATATTTACGAGTAGTATAGAAGCACAGTAGCGTAGCAATGGTAACTTTTAATTAGATCTTAGATCAAAAGCAGAACGATTTTACAAGACACAGTGTTCAAATCTCGGTTAAAATCTACCCAGGCTACGCGGACGTAAAATAATTAAAAACATACACATACAAAAAAGCAATAAATAATTTTAATTGTTTTAATTATTTCCCGTTTTAAAAGGCTTATACCGTTCAACGAGTGTTGGCTGTGTTATTAAGTTTAATTCATAAAAAGCGTCGCACATTTTGCAGAACTTACCCCTAAATTTTAAACTCATTTTTAATTATCATATTACAACGGTGACTTAAGATTTAATAACAATCATTCCAAACAAGAGGGAAAGCATGCATTGGTTATTTCATCTTGATTACAGAATTCAAGTCATGCAGGTTAAAATATGTACAAAAATATGGGTCATGGGGTTCAGATAAGGGTTTTGATATGCAGCGGTATTGTAAAAAAGTGCATGGTGCTTTGTATTAGTTGTTTAAAAAATAGCATATTTTCAGGGCGGGGGAGGAGATATATTTTTTTATAACATAGCTAAATAACCTAGGCTTACCAAGGGACTGGCCAGAATTATGCCTATCCTGCTGAGAACAGCGGGTAGTCGCTGCAACATGACAGACCAAACAAAAACGTATATTTGAAATGAGCCAGGAATGATATTTTTATGAATTTTTTTTTAAGATCTTTGAGATCATTTTTCGTGGATTTAATTTCAAATTTAGTAATTTCATTAAGCAACAGTTTGTTTATGGAAAGATATAATATAATTTATACGGAAAAGACAGTAAAATTTGATGCATCATTTTACACATGGTGATTTTATATAAAATTGCGCTTTCAAAAGTCAAGCTGGAAATGAAAAACTCACCTTGTATAAGTTTTATAGAAAACAAACATTAATGTACAATTAGCAAAGAAATTTTGATTTTTTGTAGTAAACTTATATTTTTAATTTAACATGCAAAAAGTTTCCTTCCATAGCGCCAATTATGTCGCAGGAATCAGCATAGTTTATTCATTATAAATAGGAAATGCATCTCCAGTAGTGATATTATCAAATCAAAATCTAACCTATCTAATTTCAAAATGTTTTTTTGAAAAGATATAATAAATAAGCTATGAAGAAAACCCGGAAAATGTACTGTATATTGATGATAATATGTAACAAGTCTCTATAATGGTGCACAACACCTGGCAATGTGTGAAGGAATCTAATACTGGGAAAAGTGATCAAAAGTTCAATTCAATTATTAGAATATACCTTAAAAATATTAAATTGAAACTGATAAACTATATAACATATAACATATAAATATATATAAAAGTGAAAAACTATATTTTCTACTTTCTTCTCTTAATCATCATCAATCATTTTACTCATTTGCGACCGGAATTTCGATCAGATGATGATAGCAACATTTTTTTGATTTTTTTTTTAGGTAACAAGTCTAATTATCATATTTCTTATACAAAGAATAACACTGAGTTGTAATTTTGTAGCAAGCAATAGTTATACCAATACCGCGATGTCTTTTATGTTATTGGGCCATATTTTCGTTAAAGATATTTTTGAGGTATATTAATTTCAAATATTATACATTTTAAGAAATATATAACAAGCATGCATCACTAAAGACTACATGCAAAATAGAAGAGAAGAAAATAGAAATACATATAGAAAATTGCATGAAAATTAAGTGAACAACACGTCACACAAAAACTGACACAAAAAGTGATTTTTGTTAAGTAGATAATTTTTAATATTTTGTATCATTAAAAAGTAAATTTAAAATAATATTTATTGCTCGAATAAATTTAAATTATAAATGAAGAAAGTATTATTCATTTAAGGAATATTTATTCCACATATTTCTATATTACAAACATGTTTAAGGGCAATTTTTACAAAATTTATATCACTGAAATGTAAGGTTTAATATTTCTTTTTTTTGTTGGTATTTATTTGTATTTTTGTCATGAAAACAATGCTAATTACCAACCTGCGTAACTGGATTTTCTCCTGGACGATAAACGACATTGTGTAGTGGCCTTTTCCTGCCCACATAATTCACACAGACAAATTCTAATAGGGATGCGTAAATAAAACACATACACACACCATCCCACACATTCATCGCAGTCAGATTCGAAACGACCGGCAATGTTGAACGGAATCCGTTAGATGTTGTGAAAAAATTGAGCATTGTTGTCACACCTGAAATATTAAAATTCACTTGCAATAAAATTTCAATTTACTACTGTTCTGCCTGCCCATGAAAAAGCAAATAATGGAACAAATGCGGTATATTTGCCAAATACAAACAAATTTTGCTAAAAGTCCATTTTATTGTTGCATTTGGATAAAAAATCAAAATCAAAACCGCTCGTTCAAAAATTACAACTCTTCCCCCAAAATTTTTTATTTTGCCTGATGGGCAAATTCCAAATATTTGTTTTCTTTAGATGTTCAAAATCATTAAATTGAACCAATAAGATCTATTTTTTTAAACCGCTGACTCTTCATTTGATTGATGATGAAAACTTATCATTTTCAAATCAATATCAATATATTTTTTTATTGAAACGAATACTGCCGCACTAATGGATATTTTTGCGGAAAAGACATTTGTACCAATTTTTTTCGGAGATGCAAATAGTCATGTTGCAACGAACTAATTCCTAGTTTGCAATAAACAATATTTTTGAACTACAAACAAATATAGTGCATACTAAGCATTACGAATGTACGACTATTTGTTTATTTTATTTTGTATTTATTGATTTAATCCGCAACAATAATAATGGTAAGCAAATAGAATTTTTGTAATAAATGTAAATATGCACAGTGTATTATCCTCTTACCTATCATAACTCTTGCAGGCACAGCGTTCCATTCCAACCAAAATGTAATAAACGACGAGGTAACTAAAATAATTCCGGGTATGAATACTGTAGTGAAGTAAAAAGCTCGATCTCTTGTAAATATCAAGTCTACTCTAAGACAGCTGTAGTTGCCTGAAAATTAGGGATAACAAAAAAAAATTCAACGTTATATTTATAAATTTACTAAATCTCATTATAAATATTTAATGAAAATTCTGCAAGACAGGACAATATAACGATTCGCTTTACTGCTTAAAAACTTATAAGAGAATAAGAGTATAATAAAAACTATAATTTATATTATAAAAGCGTGTTAGTATCAACAGTAAATGAAGAAAAAAAGCAGAATATAACAGTTAAAAATGATTTATATTAATTTTTGGTCTGCATGAAACTGAAAAATACCTTCTTGCAAATCAAATCGTTTTTGGCATAGATCACAGTAGGATAAACTTTTATCGTCTTCGATGCGATGTCCATCGCCTGTTAAAACACACAATCTGACCACACTTTGGTTTAAAAACAATAAAAACTATTTCTGTTTTTGTTTTAAATTAGTTAAGTAAGTTCATAAAGCAGGAAAGCGGAAGCGTTTTAATAATGTAATTTTGCTTAGTGCACTTTGCCTGCTGCTTAGATTAAGTTAAAATTTTATTATTAATTTTTAATATGCTAAGTAAACTTACCCCTCCATATTGATTTGATGGGGCAAATGAGGGTTTGATTATTGATAAGATAGGCATTAAGCGTCTTCAAACTTGGAGACTTGCGAAGCACATCTTCATCATTTTTCCATACGTATTTTATCGATGTCAGCTCATAGGATACTGAAATATTTATGTTCGAATAATATTTGATATGATGCTACTCTACTTGCTTTGCATTCATAATAAGATATTTTAGCTAAAAATATTTAGCTTATAAATTTTGGCATTTTTAGTCTAGATTCTGAACGTAATATCGAGCAGCAACGTCGTTGTGACGTAGAGCTCAAAATCCAACCGTCAAATTATAAATATATTACACGATAAATTAAATATGCAAATTGCTGTAAATTGTAATCCTGGAAAAATGCATTAAATGCAAGGGATAATTAAATCGCCACTTGTACAGTAAATTTATGCCGTCTAACTTTGAATAGTGAGAACCTCAATTAGGAGTTATAAAGTTATTCAGCAATCGAGACAACTTATAAGGTTTCTGTTCACTGTATAAATTTAATAGTTTCGTTACTATTTTGAATAAGGCCGAAAGCCTTCAGTCGATAATCTTTTGTAGTGTTGTTTGTACTATTTAACTTGTGTATGATAATAAATTATTTACATATTAATATTTGCGGTATAAATTAGTTACTGTCGAAACATGCAATGTTCTATACAATGATTATTTTATTATTTACGCAAATTAATTTATAAAGTTACAAACACTTTAAATTGCACCAATTATCTGGCACAAAGTGGAAAATCCAACAAAAGATTCCATTCAATGCTACCTTTTTGTAGTGAGTTAAATCAGTTAATTGTTTAGATATTTTTAGCGGAAGCTCTAACTTTTATAGGCGTCTACTTTTTAATAAATTAATTGATCGATTTTATACAAATGAATAATAATTTGCAAATGGATTATAGCACTGAATTTTTTAAACGAAGTACGAGTACCTTTTGAATTTTTGAAAATGGGTAATTGGGTAGAAATTACAAGTCAATGTCTGATTAGTATTATTGCATCGAGGACACTTTATAATAATACTTAAGAAATTAACTAAAAGTGTGTCATACAAAAAAGATCAAAGAAGATTTTTTAAAATTCGCACACCATTCAAAAACTAATTTTTAAAATTACAAATAGTTAGAATTGCACCAATCATCATAGATTCTTTGTGACCGTTTTGTAGTCAGCTAATTCAATTGCTTTTTCCGTTATTTTTAGCACATACCCCAACATTTCCAGGATTTTACATTTTAATAAAAGAATTTGTCAATTTTATACTAGAATAAATACCGTTTTGATTATAATTGAATTTGCTAATTGAAAATGGGCACAGAGTTTTAAATTGAAACGGCGCCTCCGCCAAAATGACAGCACTGATTTGTGTTTATTCAACTTACTACTTTCCATCGAAAACGTGCACATGGGATCGTCGAATGGAAAAATATTTAGATTTCCTTGACATGATAAAATCAAATGTCTCCTAGAAAAAGAAAAATCGATATTGTAGAAGATTATTAGCGAGCAAAGACGGCTATTTTACCGCATCAGGTAATTAACACTGCCATTTCGGTAAATACGTAGTGAAAAATGGACAGGAATGAGCGGGTCTTTGAAATCACCATGCATGATAAAGTACGTATCCGGTAGCCAGATGTCATTATGATGATGAATTGCATTCAAATAGTTGTATTGGCTCTGGTTCGAGTAGCGTAATCGTGGGTCGTACCATTGCTGTTGAAGTAGAAATTCTACTTCGTATTTCTGCAAATGAGCCAATTTATCTTTACAGTATAAATTACAAGCGCGGAAAAATGAAAATAAGAAAAAGTTCGCCAGTAAAATAAGAAGAATAAAAAGAAAAAGTCATTACCAAACTAGATTCGTCAGGCGAGGCTAAGCTTAGTAGTAAGACACTAACATTCACCGTCAATGAACCTGTAACAAAAAAATATGTTTAATGAAAATTTTATTACGCCAATTTACATATACACGACTATTGTTGTTTTTGTGTCGCATGCTCCATGCTTTCATTAACTGATAAATTATTTATTGGTACCAGTTTGCTACATTTAATTTTTAAAATGATGTTGTTTGTTCAGTATATCCATTGTTTATTATTGCAATAGTGTTGGCATGTTCCACGACGATTTTTTATGAAATATTTCTAGAAAATCAGAAATTTAGGGTACCTACATTTTTAATTTGGAACTATATGCCCCTAATATGGCCTCATATGCCCCAGATTATTTTGATTCATGATTTTATTCCGTTTATGCAATTATTATTTAAATTCTAAAAACATATTATTAATCGCCTGATGGATTGCCATAGAGAAAATCCATAGAGGAGTTTTCCAATTAAAATCAAATCAATTTTTGCGTGTTAAAACTTACCAGACAAAAATTCAATTTTTTATGAGCCTGCACGATTAATACATTATTTAGAAGTCGTTCCTTCATCACGCTCTAGTTGAAAAATACCGTGACGTATATTAAATTAAAAAAATATATCCTATATTTTCAATATTTTTTTACAAAGAATTTAAAATTGTCAATTAAAAAACTACAAAAGTAAATTAATACATATACGAGGGTTGTCGTTTAGGATTTTGACTAAACCCAACTAAAGACGTATCCAAAAGTATTTCAAATTTTGGTGGAGGAGCCGGTGTAAAGCAATGGAACACCATAAATAAGTCTTTCGACTGCTTGATCTCATGGCTTTATGCCAAACTAAAAAACAACCCTCGTACACAAGGCATAAGTTAATATCTTAAGTAGTTGATATCTAGTTCCGGTATTGCCGGAACTTACAGAAAACGGAAAATATTTTCTAAGACTGGAAATTAGCTCGGAAGCATTATGTATCCTAAATATCAAAGTATTCTAGAATTGTTTAATAAAAACTCGTCGTGGGTTCGTGACACACACCCTATACTTTAATCACATATAACTTATAAATAATAAAAGAAAAATACATTGTTGTGATGTTTCCATGTGATAATATTAAAATATAAATTAAAAAAAGTCTTTTCGCTAAGTTCTCAATTTTCGCGTTTTATAGGCATCATTTTTCTGTTTACTGCAATAAGAAATGAATTCATTAATTTGAACCGAATAATAAAGCACATTTTATTATCTTAAGCTTGTCCTACTTCAAATTTATGTCAAGTATGGAAGTTTATGATCGGCCTCATTGTCCATTGTACCATATTCTCAGCGCCTTTAATTATAATAAATTAAGGCAACGATTCCACAGCTATAATTAGTTAATTGAACTTTAGTAATTTAACTAAGTATTATTTAAACGTCAGCTAATCGAATTTACCACGAGTTTACAATTATACGATTATCACATGTATACAAACATGAAAACTCAATTAATCTAGCTTTTATTTTTTTGCATTATTCCACATCAAATGAACTGGGTATGTGAATATACACATTTTAATTTTAATTGAATATTTTTTATCAACGACGATATTGAATACAGAACTTGTTTGTTAAAATTAAAATATAATTAAATTGGATTTTACAATTACGTCTAGGAAAATTAAATTATAAGATTTTCATTAAACTTTATAAGCCGCACATATGATTAAGATTTTAGTCGGATAATAAGTTTAATCGTGACATGGTAATTTGAGGCAATAATATGAAAAATTACATGTTTGACGGCAAGTTATTGGCACTTTACTGCCGCACTAACACGCATGTATAGTGCCAATTCAAACGACAAACAATACAATGTATAATGCCTATTTTGTTATGTAAAGTGTTGCAATGCAACCACCAGAAATTTTATTGTCATTTACGGCTGTATGGACCCAATAAAATAAATTGTTTAATTTTCATGTGCTTGTTGTTAAATAATATGTAAAATAATTTGAATGAACATAACAATATTTTCAATTATATAATTGACACACATTGTACCAAATATTAAATTCGTGGAATCGTGTTTTCTGCGATATGAACAATTTCCTATTATTTCATTGATTCAATAATACCAATATTCCAATAAATAAATTTTAGTTCGTATGTTCTAATGTTGTTTTGTGTTTACATACATTTATGCAATAGATATTTAATAAGCGAGCAAAATGCAACAAGCTGACAAGCATAAAACTACTGAGTAACAGTTTGAAGTCTCATATGAAACACATCCATGTGAAGTTTTACTAATCAAGCTTTTTTTTGTTTTTTTTTTTAACAAAGTGATTTGTGAAAATGTTATAAGATATACTGGATATTATAAGATTTTTAATGGTGTCTAATCTGTTAGGTTATATTTCATTAATAAATTATAATTTTAAAAATTGATCTTTTGTTAGAATAATAATTAGTGTTAGTCTTGGTTCATAACTAATTTATTCAAATTCATATTTTACAAAACTTTAGAATAATGTAATACACAAGAGCTTTAGAATATATCCTGTGCATTTATCTACTTTTAACTAATTAAGAACATTTTATTATTATTAACTTATATACGAATAGTAAAGATAAAAGCTCTTGCTGCAGGAATGGTAAAGTAAAATATAATTACTTGATAAGTAATTGATAAAAAAAAATTGTAAAGCAGTAATAAGCCCTCAAATTACCCCACAAAGCCAAATTTCAACCAATTAGATATTTCTGGATTTAATTATTTAAACAATTTTTAAATACTATTTATCTTCCGTAAGATGCAAATACAATTAGCTTTCCGATGGCACTTTCACAAATCACAGAACTTAGCCGATTTTATTACGAAAAGGAAACATGTTTCTTCGTTCTCATGAATTTTCTTAACAACCTTGAGCACATGGAAAGAAGTTGTAGTATTTCATTGGAAAACAGGAAAAATATACGATAAACAACAAGAACAAATGTAGTCACATAAGAATAATTCTTGTAAAACTTATGTCGTCACACGTCTCATTAAAACTTCCCCTTTAGTTTTAAAAAAGAAGATAAGGGGGTGACAAAACAAAAACACAGATAAAACACATACTATATACGTCATATGTATGTAAAGGTAAGTGTGTGTTGTGTATGTAAAGTAGATACGTATAACGGTATAAAGGAAAGAGAATTTTATAATATGTCTTTAGAGAAAGAGGGTGGAAGAGTCTAAACAATTATGCATATATTTATATCACGGACCACGCTGTTTCCTGCTTGGCGGAATGTTGAGAGAGTCTTGTTTCGCATCCTCTGGTGACTGCAGGCCGCAGCAGAAGTTCGCATCTGTAACAGCAACAGTGTCAGGAGTCTTCATCTTCTCCCTTCGTCCACACTATTATCAACATAAATCCGTATGTTTTAGTTTTACTTGAAAATTATATGACCCCCTTGGCGCTCATAGCTCGCAAATCTTTTCCAAACTCAAAACTGTGTGTATACGAAAGCGGGAAAAAAGAATCATAAAATATGCATATTATGACAATAAAATTCGTTTAATTTTTGTAATCGTAAAAACAGTGCGTTGTTGCATTACTAAGCAACAAAACACAATCCTTTGTTTACCATGGACAAGGGCCAACTTGTTGGTCTGCAAATATAAATAGTTCTTTTTGTGATGAGTTGTTTAAATGTTGTTCTAGAGATGCCAAGACACCCTGCACGTGAGAAGTGTTGTTGTATCATTCGCTTTTCACATTAGAGATGCAAATCTAAATAGAATTTTTAAGCCATACGTTGCAGGTGCAGAATGCTAATGCACATCGAGATGAATGCAATATAAATGGGTAATAATAAATATCATCCTTTAATCCGCACCTGCTTTTATTTACAAAAGTTGATGATAAAACTTGTATACAAGCTTTCAGTATTCAGTTTGCAAAGAAGGTAAGAAGGTGAAGACTGAAGGAAATGTTGTGTTCATGTTCGTGAGTTGTTTGATTTGTGAATATTGTACAAAAAAAAAATAATAACACATCTAAAATTAAAGAATGAATCAAAAAAGCTTCTATGAATAATTACATGCACATTAGATGCAGAACAAAATAAATCATGTTATGGTATATATATACAGAGGATTAACCTGAACGGTTTTTTATTTCTGCTTTCGGTACTGACCTCTAACTGGAGGCAGTAGCCTCTTGTCATAGCGGGTAGCCCGCAAAAGATTATCCAGGATTTCCTTGTCGGATTTCCCCTCTTCAAAGCTGTAAAACACATGTCACTTTTACTAAAAGGTTATTATTTAGAACTGCGTCAAAATGTTACATAAAGTGACACAACCACGTACACTTTGTGCGTGATCGTTCCTGTTTCACATGCTTTTTTTTCAATAGTACAATATCAATTTATCATCATAAAATGTGATAAATTAGAAAAACATGTAGAATATAGCTTCTGTCAAATATATTTCATCATATACAATTTTTATTACCAACACTGCTTATACATGCTGGATGCAGCTTACGAGTATGTTCTTGTACTCGCATCAATAACATCATAGCGCCTTTGAGCAATCACTCTTTTGTATGAAAAGCTTCTGACTAATGAGTGATTCAAAAGTTAATTTAGTCTTGGAAACTGTATAAAAATAAATGTATTTACTGTTTACCCATACTTATAGTTTATTCAAAGGTGAAAATACTGGTCCTTAGTCTACCAACATAATAATTCATACTAGATGACCAAGGTCTAATTTTTGGGTGTAATGTTGCAAAGGCATAGACTTAAATAATATAACCAATGAGGGCGTATGATATAGAATATTCCGTTTACTGTTGTATAAGAAAGAGCTTTGCTGTGGTGTGGGTGAGTACCATGACTTTCCAAATTCCAACGTCCAATACCTGGACAAGTATTTGGAAGTAGTCGATATGTATTCTCGATCCAAACAACGTGTTGGTTTTTCTGACAACCAGTATGCGGCATATTCTCTATCATACGCCCGGAACTGTCGATATGTATCGCTTCCCAACTAGTCGATCTGTATATTGGGAAATTATTAATTAGGATCAATTATCAGTCATTTGTATCATCTGTTCTGATGACAAGATATATTGCCACATATTTACCAAATGTTGCTCGCTTCCCTTTATGAATAAACTTTATTTGCACGAGTTCACGACTAGAACACATTTTTGTAATGAACTGCTAAAGTTTTTAGTCATAAAGAGAATACATCCAAATTCAACATTTACCGAAAAGGTGCAAAACTTAAATTACATATATAAATTTAAATTAAAATTAGAGTAATTTTGAAACAATTAAAAACAACTTTGCGAAACTTATAGCATTTTCTCATAAAGTATTCAGCATTTGCATTTCAACTTAATATTAGAGCGGTGCAGCAATTACTAATTAATGGTATTTTTTGCAGAAATAAATGAACGTTTGAACTGAATAGAATTGAATAGCAGAAGTAAACAATTCCGGAGAAAAATTGTAGGGCAAACAAAACTTGCTATGTTTACCAAAACGCTCCAAAAGGATATTAATAAAGTTAATTAACACCCAAGAGAAATATTAAAATTAAAAAACTAAATATAGAAAGTTTAGTGAAATATGAAAATGAAAAGCAAATTGGCAGCGATAATTATAATAATAGAACAAAACGTTCTCTTTTACATTTCACAAAGAAATCTTATGATTTAAATATTTATTCAGTAATAGGTTAGTACTTAGATACCAAATATTCCGTCTTCAATTATTTATTTCCTGATATTTCGTCGTTGTAAGTAGGAACACGTAAATAATTTAGTTTGAAATGTCGACCCAGTTTTAGTCACTCATTAATATTTAATTTTTAAAGTAAACTTATAATTTGAATTTCACATCATACGAATATTACAGAAGTCGCTCTTACATGTCCGACAGGGCGAGTGTTTGTCGTGTCACCAGAAGAATAGCGGCCGCCCGAAGAAGCATCCAAGGCTGACCCATATTAGGACATCTGCAAAGAACATAATTTTTTAAGAAATATAAATGCTAAGAACAAAGGAATATGGCTCTTTTGGGAGCTATATTTATCGTGTTGTCACTCAGATCGTGTTTTGGCTTAAACGACAAAATCAATTCTCAAACACAATAGAAGAGAAGTGCATTTCAAAACAAGACAAGCCTGTAAAGCACTCAATGTGTCTAAACTTTCCTAAACAAACTCAATGACCATGTTTATTTATATTTTCCATCGTTTGCTCCGAATTGCATTTCAAGTGATAACCGCTATTTTAAATTGCATAGCAATTATTGTGTATTTTAATTAATATATTTATTATTAATTAGACAATAAAATCCTGCAAATTGCAATGTTGTGTAGATATGTAGGTTGCATTATATTCCATAAAGTGCTTGGTAGGTGGTATACTGGTATTTTCTATGTGCGGTTTTCTAAGTACGGAATTGTAAAGCAATAAACTACGAACGTATAATGCAATGCGAGACAACAAGAAAGAACTATAAAACTATTCGTGCCAAAGATAGTTAAAAGGACTAAGAAATTCGATAACAACTAATGAATCGTGTAGGTACTTGGAAAGATTCTCCGTCAGGTCGACGCCTTGCCTTCTTTCCTTTTTATTTTTCTGTAATGTAATGTTATATTATTAAAGATTAGAGTAGCAGCAGCATAAACACAGAATACAGAACACAAAATATAGTTAAGTCTGGATTTTTTTGCTAAAAGAATTGTGATAATGGCTCTAAATTGTAATCGATCCTGTGCAGGAAAGTTTCGGGCTAAAGAAGTACTTACAAACGCTGGATGCTGAATGTACTCGTACATTAATAAGTTCAATTTCGTTTAAATAATTAGTTCGCTTTCTGAATAATGCGAGTATTAAGCTATGTTTACGGTTGTGCATTTTATAGGTCGATTCTCCTGCTACCCCAAGAATTAAATTAATATTTTACAACTGTTTAGTTCTAGTTTTCGCATCATGTCTGTTCGTTCAGTAGTGCTAACTAAACATGTATGAATTTATAATATCCATCCATCTAAAGTTATTAATTTTGACAAAATATGTAATCAGTTTGAAGAATCACACAAGAAATTTTAATTAATCTACACGCGTAGCAAGTTGGACCAATTTATCAAAAATGTTTGAAAAGTTAAATAACCAGTAATCGTTTTCGTATAAAAGTCAAATTGCTGTAAAGACTAACTGTTAGCAAGTGCAAATATATTAGAAATATGTTTCATAAGAATAGCACTCGGGAAGTTTAATATCTAACCATTTTTTAAATTTTGGCGAGAGCGCCGGGCGGTTATGTTCACCACTGTCAATCAATGTTTATTATTCTAAATTTTGTCTTGCGTGATATGTACCAAACATTTTATTGGTCATAAGAATTATTTCGTTAAAGTTATAACAACTATCTCGTGCAGTAGTTGATCTATATGTTAAATTGATAACCAAATTGTACAGTGACACTGATTTTCACTGAATGTCAATGGCTTGTTTACCATTAAACATCATATTATGATATTTCATTTTTGATGGTTAATTTCGTGTTATTTCATACTTCGGTGAGTTTCAATGCGGTTTGTTTGGTATTTTCGCTCATGTTAATTGAAAATATGTAACTGAGAAGTGCCCAACTTTTCTAGATTAAAACGTCACGCGTGTTACTGAATGCAGATTAAACGTTTTTAATAGACTTTTTAAACATGTTTGTTTCAGCTTTCAAATCAGATATGAATAATTTTTAAATTAAAAAAATAAACATATTTAATGAACTCGATTTTATTTAGTATTTAAGTGTTATATTTGTATTTCAGTCTGAGTAATATCTTGTCTATAGTAAACAAATACCGAGCGTGTTCTAAATGCCAAATTCTTCCCACTATTATTGATCAATATGCGTATAAAAAACTGAAACTTAGATTTAATGAAAAATTAATAAACAACATTAACGTTCTAGTGTGTCTTATCGATTTTACTGTCTAAAATAAGCGGGTAACATTTGAATTTGTAATTTAATGAAGATGAATAAGTTTGGCCTAAATTTAGCGTTACTGAAATTATGTTTGCTCAGGAACCGAGTCAGAAACATTTGCAAAATCTGACTTTCGTTTGTTCGAACATTATGCGGGTTAATGTGCTGAAAAATTTCCTAATTTTGTAGTGAAAACGCATATTATTTCATTCAATTAGACCCAACAAGTATTTTAAATGCGGAGAAATATGAATTGAATGATCATTTACCTAAGTTTTCAAGTAGTTTATTTTTTGAAAGCTAATCCAATATGTGGTATCTAAATATAAAGTACAGAATTAACATCTTCTTAGCTTTTTTTAGTAATTTTGTTATGAGACGAGACCATATCGATACCACGCGCAAAACGGCCATTATTTGCATGTAATAAACACTTTTAAATTTAAAGAGGCTTATATTTATGCAGGAATCTCAAGATCAGACACTCGCGACGTAATGCAACAAGATTAACATCTTATTTGAAAACCGCCTTGATGCATTTCTGAATCACAATTAAGTGCGCTAAAAATGTCGCATTTCAAGGGATGTAATTGGAATGGTTGTCTCTTATCCATCTTAGCACTTTTAAACGGTAAATACGTATAAGAAATGAATATTCTCCACTATTTTATCAAAAAATGCATTTTAAAAGGTTTGTATAATTAGGGCCAATTGCAAAAACGTGGGTTAAATTTTAACCCTGTGTCCAATTTTTAACTCTGGGTTATGGCCTCAGATCACAGATTATGGTGAGACAACCTTTTTCGAGAGTTATCTCAAAAATCTGTTTGAGAGTTATCTTTTTCTGAGACTTATCAATGAAATTTACGTGCGGTCGGAACCAACTGATTTCTCTATTTTATTTTCAAGGCTCAGTCGGTTTTTAACATTTGTGCAGCTGATTAAACAGGTAATTGGATTTGCTACAGCAGCTTACCTGCATTTTATTCGATACATTTTCCCAAAGAAATATTTATTTTTAATCAAGAAATTGTTGAAAAGGCGGAAAATATAGCCGCATGTTCACTTGAATGGAGTTTCAATGTTGACTATTGTTTGGAGCGTTTCACTTAACCAAAAGAAACTGTTTTATTCGAATTATTAAAATTACAAATATGAATAGGAAATCTTGTAGAGGCAATCGCATTTTTAACTAAAGCTAAATTAGCGAATTAAAGATGTTAATACAGTTATATATTAGAATCGTAGATTTTGTTTGCCCTTCGGTATGTTCGGCGTCGCGACGGACCTGATCAATAGTGTGCTGCGGAACACCACATGTCTGCATAGACAACATTGTTAACATTTCGTCTTTGTGTAGACAACATTCATCACAAGTGAATAATTGTCTTTTGTTATTGTTAATAGTTAACTTCGTCAAATCAAATTAACCTAATTTAGTAGGAATTTTAATACGTAATGTAATTACTAATTGTACCCATCTCTTTGTCTCAATTTCTAGTATAAAGCTTCTCTTATTTTGATTAAAAAAGCATTTTATCTACACTGAGTTGAATCATTATTTTTCGTTTTATTATTGTATATTTCCGTCAAAAACCGCTCAATATCACCCAGTATCAAGTATTTTCGTACCATCATTTTACTTTCTTCGCGCTTCGCTTTCCATAAAAAGAAAAACACAATAAAAACAAACGAGTAAAAAATGTATGATAAATGTTTGATACACATTTCGTGTATCAAAAGACTTACATTATGGGTTTTCTCTTGATATTTCGAAACTTATATTATAAATTACAAAATGTATATCGGAAACGATCAAATCGATTATGGTGAAGTATTTTTATTTTTTAATGCTTTTCATCGCAAATTAATAATATCGCTTTCTTTGTTTGCTGATTTTGTGTGACTGATGATGGCATTATATATAAATTAAAAATTTCTTTCACGATTTGTTGATACAAATGTTCAATTTTTTAATAACAGTATTCACATATCGTTTGTTCATCAAATGACCTTGTAAAATTCATTCAATATTACTTTTTGGTGTTATAAAAGTTTAATTGAAAAATCTATAATTGGAAAAGTTTATCCAAATTTGCTTAGACGCAAAGGAACTGGATTTGAAAATTATTAATCCTTATTAAAGGAAAACAAATGCGACATATTGGACGCTGCAATGTAGTTAAAAATTATATTTGAAAATGTATTGTTCATAATACTAGGAAAACAAATTATATTCTAGTTTGATTATATGTAGACAGGAATAACATATTTCCATCGCGAAAGTTTATGTATATAGCAAACACGTAACCGTGTTCCAACTAATTTATTAAAAGAAAGTTCGGCGCACAAAGTCAAAATTGTTTCGATATCATATCCCATATCATAAACAAGAAACAATAGTAAAGTTGTGCACTTTATCGCATACACGTTTTAGTTTAAACGGAAATCGTTTCTTGTTTTATATTGGTATGGTTCTTTTCTTCTATTATATTGAAAATCCGTGCTAGGGTAAATGGGCATGGATTAAAGTAGACTGCAATTTTCAACCGTGTTGCTTAGTACTCTGTGGGATTTTCAACGATAAATGTATAATCAGCTGGATTGTAACCAGCGCCAAAGAAAAAAAAAAGAAATATAAATCCGGAAAGGAAATAAAAATAACGAAAAATATGAACATCAGTTGAAGCACAGTTGAAAAAGAAGGTTTAACATTTTTCGTAACATTAGACAAATTTGAAATAAAGTATAAAATTACCGATATGCACTATATGTAATTGGTTGCATCAATAAACCAGAAAAAATCGCGAAACCAGTAACTTTTTGTCGATAATGAATTTGCAGTTTAATTAGCATACCAACTACTGTGTAATTGCCTGATTTGAATAGTTGAAAGCTTCTAAACTTTATATAGAATGATTGTTGCATAAATTTAAATAATTAACAATTTTTTTCTCTCGTAGAGGAACTATTGTAACAGAGAAAAATTTGACATTTCCACGAATTTCACTAATAAAGTCATATTCGCTAATGTCTATGCGTCTGTTAAGTTCTTTAAAGGAATAAATCTTGGAAACTACCGCACTGATCCAAACCAAGACCAACCAACAAACCGATTTTAATTAAATTTGGTACACAAATTAAAATTTAAATTAATCTAAAAATATTAAATGTGACATCTAAATTGTCAAATGAAAATGATTAACTAAAAATTGTAACAAAATAATGAGACAGCTACCGTGGAATCTCATTTCCAGCATTTTTGTGACTATATAGGAAGCAGCATATTAATTGCATTATGCAATAACAAAAATGATATTTATATGTAAAAAATGATAATTTAGAATTTGCTTAAAATGAACATAAATTATTGTATACAGTACTCTCGTTTATGCAGATTGATGTTGTATATACTGGTGTATGAATATTTAATAGCAGCAGGCGTGAAACGAAGGCTCAGGGTGTATAAGCTGAGGAACTATATAATATACATGGTGTGACTAAATTACACGACATGAAAATTCCGAAATAAATCAAAATTATGAAAAAAAAAAATTCAATTTTATCGCGCATTGGGTTTAGCGGTTTACTTTTTCAATCCAGCTTTATTAAAGTTTTAAAGCAATCAATTCGTGCTAAAGTGGCAAGCTGAAAGCTCTCACAAAAACTCCCGTTTGAATAAATAGTTCGCTACATGTAATTGTATAATGTGATATTGAAAGGGGTTAGCTAGCCATTAAATGGAGCATAAAACATGTGGGTAGTTACCTAAATGGATATGAAATAATTTAATAAAGCTGGCATGGATAATAATATACCTTCCGAGAAAGCCAGCGCTACCGTACGCGGTTGGCTCAACCCACATGACTGGCTCCTTTCAACATCTCAACATTCTCAGCGTTTTTCCTGGACTTGCAAGTCCTGCATAACTTCACCCATCAACACAGCCACCCTGCAAAGTTACACCACATTATTTTATACATAATTTAATTAAGCTAATGTATATTTCTTAAATATTACTTTCAAAGACATTTAAATAACCATTGCTGCTGATGAGATTAAACTTGAAACTTAAAACGCTCAACTTTATTGGCTTTTTATACAGGCAGCAATAATTTGCCGGCAAAGTATTGGCTTAAATATCTTTGGAGTATCTCATGAAAGATGAAACGATTGGAGTATATTTTTTAATTAAATCAGTTTTCATAATAACTAACAAAAATGTCGTTAATATTGTAGCGTTCAAAATCCGTAAGATTTTTGTGAACAATTTTGCCAAATATAGACATTCTGTAACAATCATCCACAAAAAGTTTCTCTGTATTGCTTCAGTCTGTACTTAGCTCAAGTTACACATTTTATTTATCATAAGAATGTACCGATTATGTTTCCATTGATGAGAAATCGAATACCATTGTACAAAAAACACCCTAGACTTCATACAAGATTTAAATAGCAATCATTAAATATTTATCAATTCCATATTTTTTTCTGAAATGAGTTTCTGTATAAAATATCTGAATATTTAAGAATTGAATAAAGTAAATATTCTATAATTATAGTATGTTCTGTTCATTGAAACCTAAGGACCGGTTGTACGAGTACAATAGTACAGGGTTGATCAAGTTATATTGAAATACCTCAGTCGCTGAAGTCTGGAAGATGAGCTGCATTGTAAAACTGAAGATTCTAGAGTCGCTTTGGGGTTTTTTACATTTTTTTTAGATTTTGTATAGTCGAAGAAAGAGTTACAGTATTTATTTTTTAATATTTTATTGTGTTGTGGGTAATTGGAGGAGTAATGTATTACTTATAAGACGAACTCTTAACTCACGAAAAATACTGTCGATAATTGATCGAAAAACATCAGGTTTTTTTTTTAATAATCGAAGAAGAAAATTAATAGTAATAAATTAACCACTTTTTTGAAAAGCTTGAATTATTAAACCATAAATGACCCCCTTTTGGAAGTAGTAATTGGTCAATTTTCATAATGGTGAGTTTTTACCTATAGTGAAGACAGTTTGTTTATTTACTTATTAGTGAAAATACCTTAATGATTAACCTAGATGTAAATCAACGTAAAAATAAATTATTAATTGTACCACACATTTTTGGAGACGAACTAATATGTATTACTGAAGGAATTTGCTCCCAAATTTTGTTTCAAATCACATCTAAAGTAAATTCGCATTTTGTTTTAGATAAATATTTTGATTATCCCATAATGAATGCAGTTTCAGTTGTATTTCTGTAGCTCATTTATTATTATATTATTCAGAAATACCATACATTGTAAATAATGTAATTTAAATTAACATTCTCTGGGGAGGAATGTTTAAGTACTAATTTAACACTTTCATGTATCATTTTAAATTCTCAAGTGACATGTAATTTACTTTATAAATTCTTAAATATTTCAGATAATTGGTATTATCATAGTAAAGAACATGCTGAAATATCGCGTAGATTCGTCATCAATCTTCATTCTTCAGTATAAAAATGCATATAATACTAAAGCTGTTTTTCTAAGAAGTTTTCTAATATTTGCAAAGTTTTATTATTGTTCTTTTCAAGAACCATTTGCTTTCAAGATATTTATTCTTTTGTTCCTCAGAGAGGTTCATTTGTGTTAAGACTAGAGGGGATAATAATCAAACCAACACATTCAAAAGTGTCTAGTACTATAAATGACTGTAAAAATTAATGCGGTAAATCGGACAATAGAAACGACCAATTCTGGTCGACCAAACGGAAGGGGAGTATTTATCAGCTGTGTTGTTCCGTAACTCTCTTCTGTCTAAGTTTTATCACGATGGTGACGTGGGGTTCAAGAACCATCCAGCACAATGATTTAATCAATATTTGAAGCAAATTTTGAAGCAATTCATATCAATAATATAGATGACAGAATAAAGTACAATCGTATCATTTTCTCTCATGTTCAGATAGAAAGTTAAATGAAGACAAACAGAGTTAGATCGTTCTATGTGGATGTCAGCTGATGCTCTATTGTGTTTTGCAAAATTGATAAAATCTGCGTCGCATAGGTAACATTTTCCCTCAGGGAACTGCTTGGGAAACTATATACCTTCTGCTTTATGACTCACAGTGATATTATGCTCTTGTATTTATAAATAATTTACACATAAAGCATCGGCTTCAAAATTCAACAGACAAGCTAAAATCTGATTTCAGTGATACATTACGTATGTACGAGTAGATACGTTTACGTTCCAGTTTTTTTCCCGCTTGCTATATAAAATTCTACATAAAGCTAAAGGCATTGGAGCTAATCAAGTATAAACATATTTTGCTATAATACTGGATATAAATAATACGTTACAGTTAAATACAAGCCAATGAGTTGAAAATTCGATTGTCATAACTTCCTACTTTAAGGATACGTTTCTATTTTGTAAAAGTCTGTTCTATTGACTATAGATGTATTTGTACTTCTAAATAAAGCAAAATAATCAGATTTAACGTGTACATGTACGTAATTAATTTTAAATAATTTTTATTTGAAAATGTAATAAATTTTAATTACTTTCATACATACGAGTATATTTTATTTTACTATAGGCTTGCAAATGATTGTGGTTGTAATTAAACCACACATACTAATACTATACTAACTACTCGTTACGAGTAGTTGTATAACTAGCAAATATGTACACGCAATGGCAAAAATAAAATTCATTTTAATATTCAAAAATTGTGGACGTATATTCACACATTGTAATATACTTGAGATATAAAGTGTAAGTTATTTTAATTTCTATGCAACACTACATGCATTTCTGCATCCGCAAGTGCATCATCACTAAAGTGCTTTCAAATGCACGATCATCTGTATGCACACCTGCATACAACTATATCAGTCAAACGCTATTGTATTTACTGTGCGATTGAAATGAAGATCACGAAAACTTAAAGAGTGAAATGGGAATCCACATTTCCATTGTAAATTGGGTGCATGGTTCTCTTTCCACTCAAAATGCCCACTGCAAATCTACACTAAAAATGCCAGACAAGCGATTGAATACGCAAGCAAATTTCTATAAAGGTCACTAGTTAAAGTTTTATTCGGCCAGGACCTAATTGATTATGGTTTACAATGTTTAGTGAGTTAGTGACGTCACGGACAAGAATCATTCCTCAGACTATAAGAGAAGAGCGGATACTATGATGCTTCGGCTTCTTAACCAAATCAAGTGTATATTTTTTAATTAGATAAAAATAAATGTAGTTTTTTAATTTTGCGATATATTTTATTCTAACATGGTTTGAGATATCTGTGGTGTGTCCTAAAGTGTGTTAATTGATCCCGTGAAAGAGCGGTTCTGCACCCGTTTTTTTTTAACTAATTTGAAAACGTTGCACCAATTTGTCAAAGGATAGTAGTCACACTTCCACCTTCTTCTTGATAAATGTGAAGTCTTGTTAGATGGCTTTGCCATTGATCAGAAGAAAAACGGGCAACGGCGACGCGTGATTTTACCACCCATAGCTCTAATTTCCTACATTTGCTTTTCGCATCGTTACTTTACAACCTATATTTGTTGGGGCCAAAAATAAAATCAATATTATGGATTTAATTGAATGTGGAGTTGGAGCAAAAAAAAACTCAATACTAAATGCATTAAGAAGCAATCTAGACTCGAGGAAATAATAAGAATAAGAATAGATAAATTAGAAGTCCATTTCGTATGATTACCCTCTCCTTGGGTTGGTTAATTATTTTTTAAATAAAAAATCTATGATTGAAAATATCGTTAAAAATATAAAAGTATCGATTGTTACGAAAATGTTTCAGCGGTTTGATAACAAAGCTCCGGTTTTACCTAAATCTTAGCACCAAGTCTCTGCAGTTTACAGAGAGTGCAATCGACAGATGGTAATCCTCCCCATTTCAAGAAGGGTGCAAAATGACTTTCACGCAATAAACAGATCACATAGGTTTAGTTTTACTATTAAAGATAAGTCAACAATACTACTGCATAAGAATGAAGTTACTTTTTAGAAGTCTGTTTGTTTCATCTGGTAGTAAAAGATCTTGAGTTTTTCTCACTTTGTAAAAATAATGACGTACGTGAATTCAAATTGCATCATTATAATTCATATTTTTTGCCTGAGTGGAGAAAAATTAAATATAGACGGTTCATTATTCATTTACATCCAACATCATGCATCTAAATGAAATTACATATTTTGCTCCCAGATATTTTACAATACCAATGAATATTTATATCATACTTGATTTTTTTTGAAAAGTTGACGTTTTTAAAAAGTTAAACTTTTGGGCGCAGTATAAATGTATATGAAAATTGTGAATTGAACATTTCCTGTAATTGTTTGAGTAAAAACGTATTTTGGGGGTTTGAAATGGAACAAAACTTTTTATAAAGAATACATTTTTTACGTATAATCAATATAAAAAAGTTATGCCTATTGTCAACCCCATTCGGGGACACAGCACCTACACACATTAAATATTTATAGAGTTGGGTATTTAGTTATAAATTTATTTAGTTCCAAACTTCTGCTTTTAATCACACCCAACGTCAATTTATTTCTACAGAAAGTTGATTAATTGTACATAATTAAATTATTACTTTATTTATACATCTACAGTGTTTTAATTAAAATAAATAGAATTTTAAACTCCAAAATAAAACAAATGAAATGAAAACTTTCAATTCAAATCTCTTATTAGAGTTGAGTATTTAAATAAATTATAAATGTTATTGCTTTGTAGATAAATCTATTTATTAATGTATTTAAAATAAATTGATAGTAATTTTGTAATTCAAAAAAAAAATATTATTTCGGTGGTTCCCTTTATATTTTTCCTATCCCATACAAACGAATACGTCAGACAGCGCATACCGTTCTTATATGTCGCTGCTATGCGGATCGCTGCGATCTATACTAATATAAGTACAGTAGCACAGTTGTATGGAGGTGTGTGTCAGTGATGGCACAGCTGAACATTGATCGCTTTAGTTCTGTAGGCTGATCTGCTCAGTACAGTGCAGTCACGTGGTCGATCCAGTAACCAATGGACTCTACCGATGTCTTAGCCGCACGGTCAGTCATCCTCTGGTTACTTGAACGTCCGCCATTTCCAAATTTTGGGGGGTCACGGATGGGTTTCATTTCTTACACCTCCATTGATTGGCACTGCGGTTTAGTAGTCTGCCATTTTTTTGTGCTTTTTGACAATGAGAATAAACAACAACCGTTGAAAGATCGATCGATTTTTATCATGTTGTTTTAGTTTCGATAATTTTATTATTTTGGAGAAAGTTCACGTGCGTTGAGACGATAAATTTTAATTATATTATATTTCTCCTTGTTGACTTTAATCTATTATTTTATTATTGATAATAAAGTCTAATACTTCAAAATAAATAATATTTAATGCTGCAGTAATTGTTTGAATTTTTCATAAAATAATTTATAATTTAATTTTAGAACTTGCCTTTGTGTAGTTATTTAAAATTATGGCTTCTTTTTTCCAGTATTGAAAGGAAAGATTGCTTGAATATTTAAATAGCATATTAAAACAAAAAGCATATAATATCACTATGAGCTTTCTCTTGTTTCATTACAATAAAAATTATTGATTCCACGAGCCAATAAAATATAGCCTGCATTTCCCAGAAGACAGTTTTTACTCTAAATAGAATATAATATAATTACTGACCAAGTGACCGATCAATAATAAAGTTGTCAATATATATAAAATACATAGTGATATTTTTAGATTGAAATTACAAACTAAAACTAAACTACTTAATATTTTATTTCAACATTTTAATTGATCGGTTAATTTAATTTGATATAGATGTAGATGTATAGTAGGTCACAGTTTACGAATATCAATATTCGATTTCGACGAAAAGGAAAAGAGTGTATTACAATAATAAGGCGAAAGAGCATATTACTATAATTGCAATATTCTTTTTTGCTTTTCGTCGAAATCGAATGTTGATATTGGCGATTATTGTATTATTGCCAGGTTGTTTTCTAAAATAGTTTAGCGAGAATTTGAAGACAGTTTGCTGAAAATTCAGGATCTATGGCAACAACACAAACCGTATTGATTTTGGAACAAATTGTTAAGTAATCAAACAAGTTATTAACTAAGTATTAAATATGATAATCCAGAGAAAATATATCACTAACTTTAACAGCATATTTATATTGTATTTTGTCGAGATTTTTGCTACACTTCTAAATAAATGAATTTCACCAGAAGTGTGTATATTATTGAAACTTAGACTTTTACTGCAACATACAAAACAAAGGAATTGACACAAGATAAAATAAATATTATGACAAAATGTTAATTTTAGAATCACCTTTAAAACTTTTACTATTATGACTGACCAAGAAATTTTTATTATCTCTATCTCTTTTCAAAATTGTAACGTTTATCTTAATTAATTTAATTAAAAAAAGTCAAAAAGTTTAACAGCTACAATTAGATTTAAACTGATATTTGATTAAAACGTTTTGAAATAAACAAAAGAAGTTTTATCAATAATAAAATGTCCTGCAAAATAAAAATAAATGAATATTAAAATTTTATGCATGTACGAGTAAATCGCGAATCAAAAATGTCCTGTAATTTTTATAGTACAACTATACGAGAGTCATATAAAACAACAGAAAATTATTTTTATTCCCTTTTTGGATTATAAAATTACAAAAGAGTAGTATAAATCTATTGTATTTGGAACATATTAATTGCCTTGTAATTAAAAATAGTCCATTCGAGTTGGATTCGTTTTTATTGATTCTCAACCATTTATAAGAACGATTTTAACGACGCCTACATTGTTAATGGATCCTATTAAAAATAAACTAATTTCTGATTTTGTGAATGTACACGTTTCAGTATGGTTAATTAGTCAGAAATTTTTGTATTTTTATTTAAACAGTAGGTACTACACAATATAAAAATAATAATTCGTAATTTGTAAAAATACTTCTTTCTGTAAGAAAATGTTTCTAAAGAACCTCCTTTCCTAATGAGTATTTGATAAAAATCGAATTTTTCTTCAAATATTTACGTTTTTTTTATCCACAATAGATATTTTAGATAACATAGATTTTAATTAATTTCTTTCAATACTAAATATAGTTCACTTATAAAAAGATAAATCGTATTTTTTATACTAATTGTTCAGTGCTATAATTATTAATATTGCGCTCGATTTTATTTGAAAAAATAATAATTTTTATTTAAAGTTATTTTTTATCAAACTAAATAAAAATGAAAATAAAACCGTGTAGACGAATATACCATTGTAACTATTTTGGTCTCCAATTGGCAAAGTGTTTTTGTAATTAAAAATATAAACCTCGATACAAACATAATATGCCTATGCCCACCAACACAGTTTTTCGTTGCATGAAAATTAAATTGTCCAAATTTAATATTCATTAAATAATCAATACAATCCATTAAAAGTATATTCTAGTCACTTTTTTGAATAATTTATGTTTATAAAAATCAAATATAAATTTGCTAATCTTTGTTAGTATCTCTATATATTTTATTCTATTTATAAAATCTCAAATAACAAATCCTTGAACTGAAAAATGTAATTTTCTGAACCGCTTCTTTTTTACTGGTATGTTAAATATACCATCTACCGCATGCATTAACCCTTTCACCCCAACTACCTTTTAATTATGTTAAGCAACACTTTGTAAAACCTTTCAAAAAATTTTCTATGCATCCAACTGCACTATACATTTAATTGAACTACATCTAATTCGAATTCATTCTCAGAAAAATGCATAATATATTTGAAATAAACTATTTAAATTTGTTTTATAAATTGCTAATGCAAACAGTGTTTTCGTAATAATTTTTACTACCTTTTATGCCACTATAATCGTTTATCGAATTTCGAACTTAGTAGACACCCCCATTAAAAGTAATTAAAACATTTTTATTGTAAAAATATTGTTGCTCATATTCCAACCCCAACTTTAGAGTATGTTCAATCACAATTTAAATGTAGAGCGCAAGAAGCAATAAGTACTTACACTTAGTACTTATTCAAAGTTAATTATTTAAGTGCCTGTGCCTCCTTTGCTTTCTATAGTGTTCTATACGAGACAATTAACTCGGATATGTATATATAATTTATAAACTCTCTGAAGCAATTTCCTTCAGTTATTCACACATTTGAAACAACAGATTACTCCAAAATTTGTTTATACAAATTTGTGAATACATATTTTAACAAAAATTTAAGGTGGCTAGAATACACAACAGAAATCCCAGACTATAAGCGGTATAAATAAATATTTGTTTTAATTTCGCAGTAAATATTCGTGAAGCCAAATTTTATTGATCGCAGAGAGGGAACTGTGCCAAAATTGTTGGCGACACTCTGACTACTCTAATAATTTCTTACATAAGTAAATATCCTATCTATTATTTGAACTCTGATGAAGCTTGAAAATTGGGATGAAATTGACTCACACGTTCTAATAAAATGTGAATTAGGTGAAATTCGCTAAATATAACTTACATACATATAAATAAATATTTCAAAATATATTTTCAGCTCGAAACAATTACAAAGTTGTAAGTCTGTGTCTCAAATATAAAAACAAAATTATAATAATTTTCTTGTTGGGAGTACTTTGCATAATGGTTATCTGGAAAAGAAAAAAAAAAACTTTGTGGAATTAATTTTCCATAAACATACTAATAGCTTTTTATTTATACCGGGTGTTTCTTAAATATGCAATAAATTGTGTTTAATAATAGTTAAATTATAATAAATACATTTTGAAAAAAATAAAAATATTTAATATTTATTCGGAAGTTTGTAACAAGTAAGTTTGGACTGCAAAACTTTCGAAAATAATATAACGTTAAGATTTTTAATTTTAGATTTCTCAAAAATTTATGTGTTTAATGAAGTAAATGTTCTGTTTTTCATACTTCTAGAATTTCGAAAATTATATATCAGCCATTAATAATAGTTCGTAAAATTAAAGAATATAACAGCTGCTTCAAACCGCATTTAATTTTAATGACCAATCAATACTTAATAAATAAATAAATAGTAAATTACTAATTTTCCATAAAATAATTGCATATCACCACACTCTTGGAAACTGTATTGATTTGTCATTGAAATGAATCAATTAGAGTTTGAAAACTTTTGACAGTTTAAAAAGTTTCTGTTTTCTAGGTCGTTTTCTTTAATAAAAGTAACCGCTACTTTTTATCAAAAACATGTCTCTAAAATAATTCGTTTTTCTAATTTTTATTGTAATTTTTTTCCAAAATTATCATAAAATAAGAAATTAAAAAATAAAACTAATGAATGCACCTGATTTTGCGATACATTGACATGATTTCTAATCAAGCACACATCATCGCATGTATTCGAGCAAATGTTGCCTAGCGCACTAATTGGCTAACGAGCCTTACTGATCTGCTAATATCCAAACGCAGGTTTTATAATATAGTCTGATAATAGACACGCTGACATGATACAGGAACGCATATAGTAATGAAAAAGTAAATACTGCGTACAAGGTTGCGCAGAATAATGATGAAATGAACAAAGCTCACATCTAATGTTTTTATCCCTAGACATCGCTGTGGTTTCCTGTAGGAAACTGCATTTAACGATCGATTTACTTAATTACATTGCAGCGCAACTAACTCTAGTTAAAAGTAAACTGATACTTTTGAAGTTGCAAAAACGGTTTTATGAATAAAATTATTACAACCTGATTCAAATTCATTGAAAACTTCAAATTGTGTTTCAATAACACTTCTTATTTTTTGTGAAACAACTAGTCATTTAATTGGCTTTAAAATGAATATAATTCGAGAGACAAACAATTATTATTTTTAGCTATTTTTAGTCAAGAATTCAGCTGAAAATTGTAAATTTTAAATATAGTTCATACTACCACAACAAAATGGGTCTCTAAAAAAATAATATAATGCGCTGCAGGTAGGTCAAAAAGTATATAAAATATTCGGTTTTCACCCAGCAAATGGAAACAAAATCATTATTGATCTGATTGAATATACCAAAGCATTAAAAATTAAATGATTTCAACGTATACCAAAAGTTTTCCAATTTTATTCAATTCTAAAGCAAACCGATTGTGTTTAATTAATAAAATTCATTATTATTCCATCCTATGTATGGAATGGGGTAGGTACATGTCTACTAGGTTTGGAGGTTTTGACGTATTAAATTTATATTTCAATTTGATTTGCTTCTTGGAATCCATGTGTGTCATTGAACATGTTGTTGAACAGACAGTAGATTTTTGATAGTGATCTTCCTCTTCAGTTACATATTTTATTGAGTTCTGTCGATTTCATAATAAACCGACTCAACTGACTGACATTGTGCTGAAAATGTATTTGACGTAAATTCGATACAAATATTCGTTACTAAACCCAAACTCTTGGGTTTAGTCCTTAGTAACAAAATTATGATACTTCATATGACCATCTTAAAAGTTAATATGCGTTTTTTAAATTCCTTTGATTAAAATTCACGTGGAGAGAAGGGTATAGCAAAGATGTATATTAGTTTTTTTATTGGACTTTTTTGTTAGATTGTGAGAAAGGAACAGACATGACAGGGTACAGTTGAAATGTGAAGTTTTTATGGCTTCCATAAGACACTATTGCGGGTGATTTTCTTTGTTAAAAGCTTCAGTGTTTAAGGCGTGGAAATGTTTGCACGAAGAAAACTACCCTTAATATTGTATCTATGTATATACACAAAAAGTTGTATTTAAATGGATTTTTCCTTCTCGTAACTTTCTTGACAAAGTAAAAGGAATTTGAGTGTCCCTTCTCATCATCAAACACCACAGCAATCTTTTGGGAATTAGTTCCATTTTGTAGGAATTCGAACACAACTTTTGATATTGGTTGGAATTGTCCTAGCTGTAATTTGGTTTATAAATGAAATTTATAACGATTCTGTAGTGTAATTTAAACTGGAATAGAAAATGACCCAAACCAATTTGGCTTGGAAACTTTTAATGGTGCAAACAAGATATATATTACGAACTGCACTCTTGCGTCTTGCATCTATAATTATTTAATTATAAAATTAAAAGTTTGCGAAAATATGGATGATGGAGGAGTTCGTGAAAACTGTAACAATGTCATCTATGTTACATTAATGGCGGTACATTAGACGAATAAAGAGTCGAATAAAGAGCGAACGACTGAAGAGTGAACGCTGAAACATATATTCTTCGTGCAGAATCCACTGAAAGCTCGAGTAATAAATATAACATCTGTTCTTGTGGTATTTCCACTTGTGTTCTGCAATTTATTTTATGATTTGCAACAGTTTTTAACCGTACCCGAACACCACTTGATGATCCTCAACACACCTGCAAACTTGATATGTAGTTCCCATTGATAATGAATGGTAATCCGATAATTTAGCACAAAATTTGAATAGATTATTGGACAAAGTGGAAAATCGAGATTGGATGTTTTTTCCATTTCCTTTTTGATTTATTACAGAACGGTCTTAGCTTAGAGTTTTTCCGGTATTTTTTATGTCACCGAATATAAATTGGACACTAAGATTTGTAAGTCCTTGACTTAAAACACCACCAATGAATGAATAAATTCAGATTTTAATTATTGAACAATTATGGATAGCTTCTGATCTGATGATAAATTGGAGAAAGAATTATGTTAAATCGTCTACAAAATTTACACTTCAGCTTCTCTTCATTTTATAATCTTCAAATCGACGGTAGGATAAAACGGTCGTTGTAAACGTTTTATCCGGTTTCCTCAATTCCTCCATTACTCACTTATTATTATGTAGTTTTGGCGAAACAAGTTTTGAATACAAATTTCATTATTTATCTCACATTCCATATTTGAATATAATTGGTGCATACACAGGATGCTCATATTTTTAAAGGCCTATAATATTATAGTTGATGAATGATTGTATGCAGTAAATATATAGGTCAAAATCAGGTCATAATAAACTAATAATTTTTGTGTCTGGTCGAGGTTAGGGTAAAAGTGCGTGCACCAGAATATACAAACCCTATGGCCGTTGGTCTATATGGACTTGGCTCAGTTTGCGTGACTGTTATTGTATTGTATATATAAATATATTTTATATATATATAGTCACCAAATCGATGGCTTCTGGATGTTATTCTACAGTGGCGTGCATTTAATATTATATTCACAATCCATTAAAAAAAAATCAAATATAATTTTGATTTGTAGTAAATTATCTTGTAAAATGTTACAGAAAACTAAGTTTGACTCCTTTAAAACAACCGTGTTAAAATATTGGTCGAGGAAAGTCGGGAAACTCCGTTTGTAAATTTAAAACTTGGATTTGTCCTAAGTTTTGGTTTTCCTCATCAAAACAGAAATTTACACTTTTGCTTATTCAAAGTAGGTTGTAATTGGGATTCACTATTCCGTATCATCAATTTGTGATTAAATTAGATTTAAATGACTTAAATCCGTTTTGTGTGTTTGTTAATTAATTTGCACCAGAAAATCTAATGTTACTTAATTAATTGAATATTCATACACTGGATAACTATATAGTCAATCTTTAATCCACTTGTTGTGTGTGGCCGTATAGGACAAACAAAAACAAGTACCTACGTCTAATTATTTAATTTAAATTAACTTAAATTTGTAAACGAAGAAGTTCTGCCAAAATATTTACATTGACTTGCATCTCGATTTTCATTGATATACTATTGTTTTAAAATTTCAAAAAACTAGTTTGTTTTTTTAAAGCTTAAATAAATACTGTTTAATTAAAATGGTAAAATCATAATAAACACGAACTCGAATATTTTACTAAACGCAATATTTGATTTATTAGTAATAACGCTCCAAACTTTTTCCTGAAGCAAATTGATGAACATTTTAGTATTGTTTCAAAAATGCGCATTAAATTATTTTATTGTTTTTATAATATACTCGTGAAATACTTAAATGTTAACTTTGCCAAAATCTTTTGTATTAGGCACTATATAAGCAATTTGCCACGTGTCATCTGTTCAAAATTTTGCTTCTACAGTGCTTAATACAAACAAAATTGGGCAAAGTTAGCATAAGCTCCCTGAGCAGTTAAGCTATGCTTCACGACTATATATAAAACAGTGAAAGTCCCCCCTTAATTATTTTGATGACATTCACAACTTTCGGAAGATATTCCATATGAGAGATTTCACTCTCTCGCCATCGTGAATTGGACTCCATATGACAACAGTGACAACAGTGAAGTATTAATTGATATTTTGCATCGGGAAATTGTTGGAAATTGAAAATTTGTAACAAAGAATCAGTTTCAAAGCTTTTAATACTATTTAGAGAATCATAATTAGTGTTCTGTTCACGTGAACTGATTAATGGTCAGGAAATCAAATTGAATCAATTCAATTACTCGTATAAAACACAACGGTCAGCTTTTCAGAAAAAAAATACTGCAAGTTTAATTTCACTGATGTTTTATTGACATTGCAAAATTAAAATCAATAATCTAAATTAAGAAATCTGCGTTAGAAAGTTGTTCATCCTCCAATAGGATTTATAAATTAAATAAATGTTACATTTTAATTAATTTAATTTAGAAAACTAATTAAACTTTTAAAATACGTTTCAAATAAAATTTTGTCCAATTCGAAAATAAATTTTATAGCTTAATCCTATAATAAATTGGGGAAAAAATCCCTATTGTGCAAAAAAATTATTCTTACGCAGTTGCATTGATTTCTACTTATTCATTGTATAAGCTTCAATGTCGTGCAACAAATTTAAATCCAAACTGCAATAAATCATATTGCATAATTCTACCAATAAAAATCTCTATAGGTGTTTAAATTAATTAGTAAGCGTCTATCGAATTGAATCAAATTATAATTAGTTAGTCAATTAATCAACAACATAATAAATTAACCTTAAAACTAATTTGATATTAAAATTAACAAATTAATTAATTGATTAAATTTTAGTAAGGCAACTCAAATACAATTAATTCCTGTAACCACACATCACATTATATAATAATAGCATAGGTATTGCTTATTAAAATGAATAGCACACATTTTTCATATGCCACATTATGCTTATGGATGTACATTGTTTTATTAATGGTAATTAGTTAACATAAAACTATTTTTAGTAAATAGTCTATTTTTCATAGATTAAAGCAATAGATAAGGGACAGCAATTCTACTATTACTCACATTTGTTCATAGAAAATTAAGTTATTATTCATAAAAGTATTTAATTCGTTCTTTCTTACTATTCGTCAAAAAATTGGGCTGCTAAGTAAAATTTACATGCTGTACATCAAAATTATGGCTTTCCTTAGAGACATACCATTTGAATGTTAGGTAATATTATGGCAAGCTCTTTCAAAATTTATTGACATTGTCAAACCATATAATTTTTGATGTAATTTCTCTATGACTATATTTTTGCCGAGTTTTTATTGATCGCGGAACGGATTCGACGTTATATGCAGTACATCTTGCAGTTGTGGAGTTTTGGTATTTCCCTTATGGAATTTTTTCATCACATTGTTAAAATACACAATAGATTTGATTTGTCAATAAATAAAAGTCAAGTGCATTGTGATTAAGGTTGGCTAATTAGACCAAGAAAAAATACACCTATTTTGCTGAAAGTCACATTAAACATTATGCAGTAGAAAATTTCGCCTGCTGCATAGTCGCGTGCAAAAGCCTAGCCAGCTATAACTTGATCTTGGCGTCTCTTTACTTAAGCACTGTATGTATATTATGTATGTACACATGTATTGTTCTATATAACTATATATTCAGCTATACAATTAGACCTTAGGCCTGTAGACTTTCAGTATAACAGAGCAGAGAGTGCAGTTAAATTTAAATTCTGGTCAAGGACATGATTTCAATCTAGATTGGAAGCTAGTCTAGGATAAATAACTTTCCATTTTTTTTACTCAATTCCTATTTCAAAATGGTGATCTGGGAGAGAAGTATCTGTAAATCACTTGTTTTTTACTCCTGAATGGAATCAATTCAGATCAATCAGGTCATTAGATGTATCTAGACAATAGACATCTTATCTTTGAAGTGTATGATCTAACAAAATCGTCAATCAGTTAACAAATTTAAATTTATGAGACTTTTCCTAAGACTTTGGTTTTTCTATATTTTTTGGAAACATGAATATTACTGATGTGCTTTTTGCACTAGCTCCTATTTAAAGTCACTTCAGAATCTTTCATGTTATGCAAATATTGAGGTAAACATCAGCAAAGAATTTGCTACTTTGCATTCACCACTAATACATATAAATCATTTTAAAAATCCTTGTGGAATGTGTATATGAGTTTTCCAGAATCTTTCAGCTTTCAGGAAAAATACTTTGAGAAAATGAAATTCCTGTGTACATAGTTTACGCAAAATTACACCTGTGGCAATTGTTTTAAACCAACTCTGATTTTGTTACCAACGTTATAATCTAACTAAATCAGGTTGGAATGGTTTCAATACATCTAAATTAATGAGCACTTTTGATATTTACCAAAGGTCTTCTAAACGACTTGCATTGTACCAATACTTCTAATAATTAGATCATTGTCTAGATTATTGCGTTTTGTTTGATACGAATTAAGTATTTAACTGCTTTATTATGGCTAATAATGAAAAGCAACAAAAGCCAATCGGCTATTATGGTTACATCAAGTTCCAAATATTTACCTGTCTTTGGTTAGTTGGGATTCTGGACCCTTTAATCAAAATATTTCACAAGACGAAACTTTAGGAATTAATAAAATGTTTGAATTGATCCTTTGGAGATGACTTTGATTGATTTGGATTTAATAAATATTTATTGGAAAATCATATCTCCGTTATTTTGATCATTTTTCTTGGCTCTCTTTTATATAGAGAAATTTGTTTAAAAACTATCCCAAATAAAATAGATCTTCTGTTCTACGATAATTTGATTTTCAGGAATAGACTTCGTACTTGTTTTTTATACGAACAACTGTTATTGAATTCGAAATCTTGCTGAAAATACTGAAATCGAAGTAATTTTTTGAAATCTTGTTTGTACGACGTTAGGTCAAGTTGAATAAGTACCTATATTATATTTATGCGAATTATATTATTAATGCAAAATTAATCGATTACCATGTTTGTTATATATAGAGTTATATACTATAACAGTGTAAGAGCATTTAATTCTGCCATGCACGTAATTATATTGCATACAAGGTATCGATTATGTTTTTTAAATGTTCTTTTCGTTAATAATTCATTTGTGTATAAGGCCACGTTGAATCAGATCCATAAATATCAATGAATCGATAACTAATTGAGAATATAGTCAAAGATTTATTAAGTTTGAATATAGTATTGTAGTTATCTAATAGTCAGTTTACACAAAGATCGATATTTAATTTCATTGAAATATAGCATTTTTCTAATGCATCAATTAGAATTGCTTACCTTTACGTCATGTAAGAAACCCCTCTGATTCCATAGATTGTTATGAAAAAGAAAAGTTGTTCGGAAAATTCGGATTAACGTGTTGTTCTTATTGGTTTCGAAACGGAAATCACGCGTCAAGTAACGAAAAGAAGTTTGGTTTTCCGCGAACGCACAAAAAGTTTAAACGCACTGGTATCTATGGTTTAGCGTTTTCAGTGTGTACTGAGGAAAACTGAAGGAAAATCGCGCTCGTTGTTGGAAAGCGTACAGCACGAATAGGTATATTATGCTGGCGCTGGCGCGGAATTAACTATACACTGTCCACTATATCCACTACACGATATACCTTACTACGCCCACCACATTTTCGTGTAATGCTATTTTTGTCTGATCAAAATTATTATCGAACCCACATTATTTAATAATGAAAAATCAGGAACTTATTTCCTAATTTGTTCCTTTTTCCGCGTTTTTCTCGATTATTTTCCAATCAACAAAATTGATATTTTTTTTCTTCGTTTATTAATAATAGACCGACATTTATTTAGCGCACAAAATTATTGATCGTAAAACTTGTTTATTAATGTTAAATATTACGAGACAAAAATTGTTCTTTGATCGTGTCACATAAAAAAAATATTATTGCGATTTGAACATTGTCGAATCTAATTATAGCGAAATTTTAATGTGCGTTCCTAAATGGGGTCTATCCTTTTATGTTGATAAAATGATAAAATACTATCTATTTCTGCAGGTTGGGTCATTACTGTGACATTGTTCTCTTCATAGAAAGCACAATATGTCAATATACTATTGAATGTTGAACATTTCTTCATTAAAAATTCAATTCAAATGATTAATTAGTTAATTAGTTAAATTGACAAATTTTATTTGTTCGATTATAAGATTTACTAGTAATTCGAATTTTGTTAACTGCTAGAGAATGGGACTGTCTACGACTTCAACCCCTTTCGAGCCCAAAAATTTTTTTTTTAAAAGAACGAATGGTGCAATGTGCTTGACCCCAACTAATAATGTTACATTACAGAAACGTGATAGATATGATTCTTTCAATTATAAAAGATTTATTTATTGATGATTGGTTTTGTCGGCGTTGGATTGTTATGATATCAAGTGAATTGGAAGAAGCGCACATGAAGTCATTTATTTGCTTGATAGTATCCTAGTAGTACAACCCGACAACCGATTGTTTTTTAAACAAGTTGAAAAATAAAAATATAACAATCGTTACAAATCTAATAAGCGTAAGTATTCTGAAGTAATAAACTTTTTTTATAATAAAGTCTTGTCGGTCCATTTATTGAATGTACGAGTATATCTACGTTTATGCAGACAGGAGACAGCTCAACTCATACATTCGCTAATCGATTATTTACTAAACTCCTCGGTTGCTTTTTGGTTCGACAGACTAGACGAGAGCTAGTCAGCTAGACAAATAAAAAACGCATTTTTGCAAGATAATAATTTAATCTAGACAGATTGAAGAACTTGATTAATTTAGTTCTCAAACGAATTAGTTGCAGTCAATGCAGTGTATATGTAAAATGAGCATCCAAAATAAACAGTAATGAACTTGAAAAAGTGCGCTAATGTTTGATCCTGCTTGCTTCTCTGGAACTAAATCTAAACTTTGAGGAGGTTACTGTGCTAAATATATCAGAGAGACGCAGTTCTAAGGTACCCGAATCAAATCCTTGCGACAAATTATCGGATAATTATTATTTTTTCAAAGATACGAAAAAGAAAGGACCTTTTCGAGCAGAAAGCATCTTTGCCGCGCATGCAACTTCATGCGCGCGCGGCAAAAGACTTCTTTTAGCTCTAGACCTTTAGCTTTTAGCTAGGTACCCTTTGTTTGTCTACATTCTACAATAAGCCAAGTAAATTATAAATCTGCAAACGAAACTGAGTTGACGCTATCTAATCTACCACCAACAAGGAGTTAATGATGTCCTTTTATAATTTTCATCATTAATTTGAGAATGTAAAAGATAATATTTTTGGTAATTCGCGAAAGTTAGTCGGTTGTCAAGATTCACTTAATTATTCAAACGTGTGGCAGGAAACTTTCTGAACATAATAAAACAAAATTTCACCCTTGCACTGAAAATCTGAAACCTCATTGCTATGCATACCAATAATTCCTAACAAAAATTATGTTCCGCAACATTGCAATCATAAATTTGAAATATTCATATTATATTATGCAATTTCTGTCTTGCCTTGAATTTTTATTGATTGTTGTAATTAAAAAGTTTTGCGACAGTGCTAACATGCGATTTTCAATTGAGCTGAAAATATTTTTGCAACGTTAAGTATTTGTTCATTTAATGAATATTACGATGATGCTCTTTATGTAATTCATAAATGTAGCTAATATGTGTTTAAAAATCCTAAATAATTTCTACACGCAATCTGCTACTATAGTAAATAGAACATGATTGTAAATTAGTATTGTGCGTGCTAGTTAAAAATTCAATACATTATACTGGACATTAAAAATAACAACAAAGTTTAGCTCAACATTCTGTATTTTGAAAAACAGTACAAACTATTTGAAATGCATTTAAATCAAATTGTATGTTTCATTAATAAATGTTGCAGTGTTAATGTGACTGATTATTGACAAATGATCGCCTTGAACCACTTGAATCTCTGGTCTTAGCTTGCAGTACTGGAAAAAAATTACATGAGCACCAAAAATAATTAATTAAAAAAATTAAGTACTTACAGCCGTTAATCCGCAGGAGTCGTATTTACTAGAATCAGTTGGGCGAACTAAATAAAATTTCCCCTTAATAACTTCTTCATTTGGCTGATAGAGTGCCAACTCATTTAACCTCTTTTTCAACGATTCCAAACCAATTTTCAAATTAGATTTATCAGTTGCGCTTGCTTCGTAATTCTCAATGCATAACGCAACACGATTCTGGAACTCATTCACTTGTTTAATTTTTTGAATCAATTCAGTATCTGAATTGTTAAATATGCGACTAAGAAGACCAATTTCAAAAGTGGAATCGTCTTCGCCCAAACATTTCAATGCCGATTGCAGAGTGTTAGGTGCTGAATCAATGAAATAGATATGCGTGTTCGGATTGTTGCTTTGCTTGTTTAATATTCGCGCTATTTCGATAGTAAGAGGTCCACCACAAGAAATCGCTAGGAAATTGTAAGGACCAGATGGCCAAATTTTGCGGATTTCTTCCACATATTTGGCTGCCAGTTCTTGTAGTGTCCAATAGCTCGAGGGCATGACAGTGCAAAATGTTGGATACATTAGACGTTTAGCCAATTCTTCAATGTTTTTCTGGCCATTTAAGCCACCAATAATGAAGAGCGGTATCAATTCTCTGAATTCTCTCGGACCACACGTTGGAAGCTGCACAAATTTAGGTTCTTTTGGAGCGTCCGCTATTTGTTTGCATAAGACTTCAGCAGAAAGAGGTAACATCAAAGTCATTTCTGTAATTGAAACAAAATAATAAATAATTTGTATATCTTATCAAGATGCCATGGACATACTTTTATAAAGCGCCTGAGTAGATTCTTGCTTAGAATTAGTATCGCGGTCATTTTTGACCAAAATATTACGCACTTTCCAACTCAAAATATCGTCCAAGCCATGAATTGCATTTAAAAATACCAAATCCTTCAACCACTGAATATTGTAGGTGCAGAAACCTGCCTCAGATCTTTGATGACAAATACCAGCAGCAGCATTTATAAAGTTAACAAAAAGTGCTTTTGGTGCAGTTGTTCTCAGAGCTTGATCAATATAATGGACCGGTTTGACTTCACTGGTCCTTGAAACCATTGCTTTGTTCGGCAACAAAAATACTCCGTGTATCGGTCCAAGGAAATACACTTCCGAAAGAAGTTCAGCACCTCCTTCACGTGTATGAGCTTTATTTGGAGCAAAAATGATGTCAGCTCCATAGTATGATTGCAGAAGCGATAAACGACGATTGATGTGGTTTTGTTGTGGTTTCGATTCAGATGCAATAACGATTTTCCTCGCCCCACGCAAGATTAACCACTCGGTTATATCAGTCCAGTTTTCAGCACTTCCACCTAAACAGATACATTCCAATCAAATGTGTTTAACAGTTAGTAATTTTACTTACCATAAACTAGATATGAGCTTTTAGCGTCGCAAATAAATTGTGTTGGCTTATTTACATTAAACTTATTCAAATTGATGTAGTTGGAGACTTTGATCATGATTTTTCCAATATTACTGACTTTGCTTAGATCGCTGAAAAATAATGAGTACACAATATAAAATATTTCAATAATCCATATAAATTTTATAAATACTTTAAGATCAAATCAATGTCCTGGTGTTCAACGATCTTACGGATGATTGGCCGTACACAACAAGATTTCAATCCTTTATCAACATGTTCCTTTAATTCTAATTTAGTTTCTGATGGTAGAGTGAAAATGTTATTTATGTCAATTGCATAAAACGAGGTGTTTTTCAAAAATATGTTCATGCCAATGAAATTGCTCTCTTCCACATCGCGTCTACCAATTTGCAAAAATCTTCCATAACTTGCAAGGCAATTTAGAGAGCATTGAATTAAATTACCAGATAGGCAATTGAGAATTAGTTCCACACCTAGACCTCCAGTAGCTGAAAGTAGCAAAGGTGCAAAGTTGCTGTTGTTTGCACTAAAAATGGTGTTATCCTTCATCTAAAGTACAAATAAATTTTAATCAGAACAAGATAATATTTTCGTTTCATTAAACTTACATAGTTGAACATATTCTTCAAATATGCTCTTTGGTAATTGGTAGAAACAGTGGTGTATACTTTGCATCCATGGACGTGAGCTATTGAAATGGCTGCCAAACCAATGGCAGTGCATCCAGCATGAATTAAAACTGTTTCTCCTGGTTTCAAGTTGCCTTTCAAGAATAAGCAATAATATGCCTGAAAAAAGATGTAAAATTAAATGTAATTATTAGTTTCCTAAATGGGCATACCGAAGTATATGCGTGGGGAATCGTAGCAGCATCCTCTAAGGACCAATTTTCTGGCACATTCCAACACAGAATTGAATCATCTACAAAACTGCATGTATCTTTATCCAATGATGCCAAACCAATTATTTTCTGTCCAGCACTGTTAACACCAGCATAGTCAATGTTGCCAAGTTCATTTTTCTTATCAGTTTTGGTAGTAACGGTTTCATCACGTAGATTAACTGCAATATAGTTGACCGTTTTGTTTTTGAAAACATTGCTTGTCACACTGAAGTTTGCAGAAGCATTTTCCTTTAGTTTCAATGGAATTGGTAAATAAGTTCCAAATAAGCCATCTTTAATAACACTCAAGCGCAAATCTTGCTTGAAAATTGTTTCATATAAACTGTCGTTCAAATTAAATTCGGATAGTCGTTTATCTAACGTGAATAGGACACGAATGTTGGCGTATTCGGAAGTTGATCGTAATTCTTGTACGAAGTTTGTAAATCCTTCTGTAGGAATAACTGACGAAACTAGGTAAACAATCGTATTCTTAGATTTGGCAGATGTAATTGCACTAGATAACTCGGAGACCCAAGAAACCGATCCGCGAGTTAAATCTTTACAACTCAAAGTGTCTCCTTTAGTTAACACTACTAGTGGTTGATTTTTGTATGCCTACAGAAAAAACATAATTATATTCGAAATTGTAGTTATGAATACACCTACTTTTCTCAAAATGGAATATGTGGTAGCACCAACTGAAAATTGGGCAACTTGAACTATTCCAGGATAATCTAAGATAGTTTTGCTGCTTTGAACCAAAATAAATCCGTGACACGTTTCAACGAGTTTAGCGATATCAGCGTTGATAGTGTCGTTAAATATTAATACCAAAGGATAAGACTCTTGAAGTATGACTTGTTTGGTATCTTTTACAGAAATTATGTTCGGCTAAAAAATATTTAGAAAACAAATGTGATTTATAATATTTCTGATTGAAAGTAGTATCCAAGACACATGTTAATTAAAATTACACTTACGTTTAGTTTTGTGCATTGATTTAAAACGGTTTTGATATTATTCATCAACGACTCATTTTTGGTTTGGATTTCAGTAACCATAAGATTATTTATATATTGATCATCAAAATTGTCCAATGCTAATTGTATAACGGTATTGATCCCATTCTCAATTGTCTAAAATAAAATTATGTTGAAGTATAATTATTAATGAAGTATGTTCATAATTTACTGAATAAGTGGCATTATTTAATGGTACAAAATCAATTGAGTCGAAAAAGTTATATTTGGCTTCCTTAACAATTTGCATTGTTTTGGTACCAACAATTTGAATACCTTCAGTTGATACAATATTGGTGGAATAATTGTAATTAACTTTCAAATCAGTTTTTTCAGTTGGTAACAAAGCATGAGATATAGCAATTTTTTGGATGACTTTTGGGATCTGTCCTTCTTGTGCCCTTTCTCCCGCTTGTAATAGTTGTTGCTGAATCATAGCTTCCAAAAATAAATACCATTTGGCATTCCATTGAATTAGACTTAATGAACCTAAACATAATCATATAATTTAGAGGTCGCGATTTATTTATCCAATCGACTTACCATCATCAGTCAAAACTATACTCTTGAGTGATTTGAAAGGACCAGAATACTTGTGACCTCTATGTAATAATTCATTGTAAAAATCACTTCCAGATAATTGAACGTTTTCTTCACCAATTTCAATATTCACAGGTTCCAACAAAAACTTATCAGTTGGTAATGGGAACGATATTCTTCCACTCATTAAGAATGTATTATTGGAAACGCATTCAAAGTCTCCACTACCTTTTTGCACCATAATGTGCAATGGCACTGAACCAATTTTCGGAATTGTTAACACATTCTTCACGTAAAGGTTTTCAAACACAATATCAGTTTGATCGGGGTGAACGTTTGAAAAAATTTCATAAACAATTTTCTAAACAAATAATTAGTAGTTAATATTATGTGCATTTAATAATCATGTCTGTGTTCCTTACCAAGTAGTAACCAATTGGTAGGACAATTTTTTCATCAAACTGATGACCTACTAGTTCTCTAAATTCCTCGCTTGTCAAAGTGACATGAACATCTCGCAAACCAAACATGTTATGCATTTGTTTTCCCTCTAATCCAGTTCGCCAGCTGTCAATGCGATTCCAATGTACTAAGTCACACAAACTTCCCGTGCCACGAGACACTGGATAGTCGTATTTGGGATAAAGGGCTGATACATTCAAATCCATACCAGCTAAATACATTCTAAAAAAGATTTAATTATTCCTGCATCAAAATACTTTTTCGGAGATTTTACTTTCCCAGTCCTGTAAGGAAAACGTCAACGCTACTCTTGCATCCTCTAGTAGTCAGTGGAATATTAGTACATCCACTTTTAACTGACCGTTTTAAAATTGCTTGTAATAATCCATGTGGAGCGATTTCAATTAAGATTGAATCTTTTGGAATATGAGTTAAGCCCTCCTCAAAGAGAACCGAACTTAATAAATTATTGGTGTGGTACTCAGCTGATGAGTGTTTAGCTAAATCAGTGTTCCAGTTGTCTTCTACATTTGAAGTCGATATCCATTTTTCTGACCGGAGTGTAGGTGTTGGAATAACATCTTTAAGATATTTTAATAAAAGTGGTGCTGCAGGTTTAATGTAGCGACTGTGATACGCAATATTGGAAACATTGACTAGACGAGCAAAAACACCTTCGTCTTGTAATTGTTTTACAAATTTTTCCATGTCTTCTGTGGGACCGGAAATAGTGGAGCTGTCTGGTCCATTGTGACAGGCTACCTCAATAGTTGGTGGTAATTTATGCTTGATATCATTATAACCTAATCCAACTGCAGCCATCATGCCTTTGATTAGTTCGGCTTCCAATGAAGCTCTACCTCTACAATAAGCTGCCAAGATCATTTGTTCAGCAGTTACACAGCCATCGGCATAAGCGCAACCTAACTCTCCTACAGAGTGTCCAATTATTCCATCTGGAACGATGCCCACAGAATGGAGAAGATCAGTTAAACCAATCTATAAATATTTTAGTAAATCAATTGTTTCTAATTATTGATTGTCTAGGTACCTGTATAGCAGCAATTCCAACAAAAGAATGAAGAATATTGTCAAATGTGGTTTTGTCATCACTAGAAATGATATCCAACAAATCAATGTTTTTGGTTTTTAAAATAGCAGAACATTTGTTAATAGCATTAGCAAAGACTTCGAATTTCATCAAATTTCCCACCATTTTGCACCATTGCGAACCCATTCCGGAATATACAAACCAAATTTGTCGCTTATTACCTAAATGGTACTACAAATAATTTACCATTAATTTTGTTTCTCTTTATATTATTTCAAAAATTACTTCTGATTCACTTTTCTCTTCTTCAACTCCTAGAATTGAATATCCTCTGTAAATATGACCAGCAATAGGTTTGTAAAACAAATCTTGGACCAATTGGAAGTATTCTGGATTATTTCTTGGTTTTGATTTAAGCTACATCGTAAATATATAATTATTAATTTAAATACAATTTTTTTAGGAATGCTTACCGTTTCCAAAATATTTTTGGCACCATCCTCAGTTCTTGTAGATGTCAAAACCAATTTGGGTAAATCATCAGCAGTGTGCTCAATCTTTTTCTTGGTATTAGATTTTAGCAAAACATGGCCATAGTAAGAATTTAAGCCAATAGCATTAACCGCTGCATAAGTTCCAGTCCAAGGAAGATTTTTCGTAACTATCTCAATTTTTCCATTGATCAAAGACGAAATCTCAGGATTGGGTGTGTCGTAGTTAATGGTTGCTGGAATTGTTTCTGCTTCCATTGCAATCAAGACCTTAACCACACCAAATAGCGATGAGGATGCTTCACTGTGGCCTGTATTTGGTTTGATGCAGCCGACTAACAATGGTCCGTTCCTATCTTTGCAATAAATCTGTTCAAGTGAATCTAGTTCTTGTTTATCAGTATCCTATAACGATTTGAAATTGTTAGATATGTATATTTAATTTGTTTAACAATGATTTACTTTAATCGCGCAACCATACGCTTCTACAAAATCGACATCCTTTGGTTTAACATCAATTTTGCTATAAAATCCTTCAAGGAATTCTGTCATGTTTTCAGAACTGGCTTTTAGAATATCGCCCGTTGAAGGAGCACTAAAGCAAGTATCAACATTCACGATACTAGCATATGAACGTTTAGCTTCAGAGGCTTTTTGGATGAACAACGCAACTATACCATCAGCTCTGTTGTATCCATCAGCTAAGAAATAAGCACGGTAACAATGAGATCTTTTAATATTAAATAGGAATAATACCATTGGCATCAAAAGATTTCGTAAGTCCTTGTCGAGAAACCAAACCCATATCGTCATAAATCCATTGCATTTCAGCATTGAGAGCTAAATTAGCAGTACCAACAATGGCAGCTTCACATTGACCAGTTCGAACCGCATCAAAAGCGATCCGCAGAACTTCAATGCCACTTACCCAATTGCTATCATAAGCCACACTTGGGCCTTTCAAATTCAACCAGTATGATACTCTATTGGGTAACATAGCTCTGGAATGTCCAGTTATACCAAAACCACTAACAATTGACTCTAAGAAAAGATTGTCATTTTCTCCAATACTGGATCCCATAAAGCAACCAATTTTGCGACCCTTAACGTCTTGGGGATTCACTCCTAAATTACATTCATTTTTAACTTTGCTTTTATTTTTGTTCAGTCAATGATCAAACCTGCGTCTATTAAGGCTTCATATGTTCTTTCCAAAATTAGACGTTGCATAGGATCCATGAAAAAACTTTGTTGACGATGGATACCAAAATACGCATTATCAAAGTAATCGATTGCATTGATTTTTCCAATTTGGTTGTTCACTCCTTGTTCACCAGCTTTCCAACGAGCATCAAGTAAACATTCGTTGTTAAGTAGACGAGTTTTTAATTCTTCCACATTTTGGGCTTTCGGAAAGTGACCACCGATGCCAGAAATTACGATGTCGTCGTTAATTAAATTCATGTTTGCTCAGCAGTTTTCTATTTGGATACAAAAGTATTTGTATTTATTAAAAAATTGTTATTGTTTTATCGAAATGCCATATATTTTCCATTATTAATTATTCAGAATATATTTTATGGATGTACGTACTAAGTAGTCAGAACAAATTTTCTCTATAGTTATTCGTAATTATTTAAAATGACTAACTGCTATTATTTCATCTGAAATTTTGAAAGAAAAATTGTGAATACTTACGCTTAATATAGTAGTTGAAGCAAAGAACTTAGAGACACTAATGATAATTATTCAAATCGAATTGCCCTTTATATGATGTTTTTGTAAAATAATTTATGCCTCTACATTACAATTCAATAAAGGTCAGTGGCCAAAACGATGGTTTCCGATCTGTGAAACATTACATTCTTTAGACTCTTGAACTTGAAGTAACTATAATTTGCATATTTTGTTTATTAATTAACTGATTGAATGATAATTATTAGAAAAGTAAAATTTCAATTAATTTATCTCCACAAGATCCTTAATATTATACTTTAGATATTGAAAATTATATTGATCCTGTTGAGCTAGAAATAAGGCATGTCTTGTAGTGTCAAATAAATAGTCTCTATTCTATTTGGGTCTAAGGCATGGTCTTCAACATGTACTTAAATTAGCGAACTTGAAAAATCTAAAAGATCTACTTTCATTTGGATTAAATTATTTTACAAGTTTCATTTTTGGAGAAGGCGCCAGTTTACCTCTCAAAAAATTTACTCCGCACGGTATTTTCATTTGCGTTACTACCTCATTTACCAATATATTACCTCAATACCTCAATAACCATTCTTCACACATATTGTGTTAAATTAAAAGAAATGGTCAATGAATAATCTGTTAGTTTGTGATGATAAGTACGGGTTTTCCGATGAGAGTGTTGTTTGATCACGCAAAGTTGTGCACAAGGCAAGGGTTGTTTTAAAGGCAAACATTGACGTCAATTGTGCACATGTCACATGTGGAAAGCATTGAATTGAAATAGCAGGAATTATTTAGAAAAAAATTCATTCATTCATAAAAAGATGAAATAACATTGTGATGAATATGAATGCGTTTATGAAATTGAAATTATGAAATACCTAGAAATGTATTTTTAGAGAAAAAAAAACCTCAATAGAAATGCATTTATTAAATTAAATAATGCACATTACAATAATGTAATGCAAAATTTTATAACAATCATTAGAAATTGTATGGCTTTCAATTTGTATTAAATAATAAATATATTGATTAAATTATTGGGTTTTTAAAGTAATGTGCATATTAAATTAAACCATTTAGACCATTTGTATTGCAATGCGATAATTGTCAATATCTCACTGGGTTAGGCGTGAGAATGCACCGAATAATGTTTAGGATTTTTCTATCGAAAATTCAGTCAAAGTTCAACAAAATTGTTCTCAATGAAAATCTCGAACCAATCCAAATAACTTTTTCATTTTTTCATTTTCAATTTGTTAAAGGCAATAAAAATTATGGTAAAAAGTTGTTGTTTATGTTATGAATCGAAACCAAATATGGATTGAAAATTAAATTCAATATAAAAATGTGCATTTTTATTAAATACGTCAATTCGCTATTTTTTTTCCATACTTTAACTGTGCATGGTGGATATGCAAATTAAACAAAATGCATATTTATTATAGGTATACATTTTGTACATATTTTGTTAACATTGGTGATAAATTATTTTGCTAAGCTTTGATAAAAAAAAAAAAAACGTTGGCTTGTTAATAAATAAACATAATCAGAATGTTGGCAATTAAAACAGTTAAATTGAATAATTTTTGAAAAATAAATTACATTTGTATGTCAAAACTAAATAAATTAAACTAGGAAATGGATGTGGTCTAGTAGTTGGTATTAAAAATAAAACATTTGAAATTTTAAACACCTAACGGAGTTTTATAAATATTGTATTGTTTTGTACTCGCTTCTCCGGCAACTGACCAAAACAATTAATTTCACATAGTACTATAATTAAACAATATCAAAATCGAACCAGTTAATTATCGTTTATTTTAACATAGTAGAAATAAAGCAGTTTTGTATAGATTTTCAGTTTCAGATGCAATCAATAAAGCATTAACAAAGCTGCAGCAAACTATAGAGTTTAACTGCCGAAATAAAAAAAGTCGATAACGACATTAGCCGGAAACTATTATAAAAGTGTATTGTTCTATTACAAGATCAAAAATCTTTTGTTTTTCTTGGTTTTCTTATAGCTCTAAGGTGTTTAATTCCAATACCAAATATTGCAGGATGCAAGATGCTGTTAAAAGTTATTGATGCACTAAATTTTTCTATAGTAAGCAATTTGCATCGCAATTTGCATTCAAAAATGTTCAAAAATCTTTTATAAATGTATTTTTAAATAGGATGGAAAATGAAACAAGTAGATACAGATTTTTTTTACTTTATCATAATTTTTACAATTAAAATAGCTTTTAAAAATATATAAATATTTTTTCTAATTTTGGCATGTAAAATGTGACTTTTCAAAATCGATTGTAGTTGGCAAACGGCACATTTTACGCAACTGGTGATGTAATGAAAAATATTTCACAACTGGTGATGAAAAGTTCCGAATAAAGCCTACTTGTTTTGATAAAATTCACTAAATTATTAATATCATAAGTTTAAAAAACTCTTTTTTGAGAAGGTTCTTGTAAAAATTAGAAAAAATCTTGTATGCAACATGTTAGGAAATGCTATTTTGTGTAACTCGCGTTATTTTGCAGAACTCGCTGCGCTCGTCCCGCAGAAATCCGCTCGTTACACAAAAAAATGCATTTCCTAACTGGTTGCATAAATAGCTATTAATCAACTATTTAAAAATTAATTTGACATATTGTGCCATCTATTGTCATATTTTCAAACTAAATATTTTGTTTACCAATTATCTACGTCACACCTAAAGAGTTTTCGCGCGAGTTCAAATTATAAAAGTTTAATTTTAAATTCTAAATTTTAAAAGCATAGTTATTGTTTTCTTTGGGCTTCATTTTATCAAATTATTCTGCTGTTTAAATTATTCGTAAAATATACAATTCGCATTCTTTAATTCCTCGTCACAGTAGCCTGTTATAAAAATGTACAGCAGTGTACCAAGGCTAAATCATCAACATCAAAGGGTCGATTTCTTAGGTCAAATTAGAAAACAATTGTCCGGCAATATGCCACCTTACATAATAAGACTATTCAAAAACATAATTTAAAATCAAATTGTAATGAATTTAAAGGTTAGTTAAGACATGCAAGCAAAATTGTAAACCAGGTGACTTTTGATTAAAAGTAGATGGCACTGGCAGTACGGTATTTAATGAACAAATGTTAATAATAATTAACCTTTGTTATTAACAATTGTTTTTAATAAAAATCGTAATTTATCATAAAATTAGTTTAGGTTAGGCCACGGATAGTAGACTAATACGGTCGATGCGCCAGCATCCCCACTACTACTGCCCGTGGAGTGTGACGTCACAAGAGACCAAAACATTTATTTGCACTTAGCGTTTGGATATCTTTAGCTGTTTCGTTTGTCGTTTCTGTGATATTTGTGAACTTTTTTAAAAATACATTGTGATATATTAATAAATTGTTTTTAATTAATCTATTGAGGTAAGTTTCTTAATATTATATTAGCCATAAGATTCCGATCAAACGAGAGACTTTTGTAGTAAACTTTTGAGGTTGAAATGTTGGAATAACGAATAAATATAGTTTGCTTTTATTTAAAATAGTAAACCCACTGGGTTTGTGGCTTTAAGCTTTCAGGCACTTCTCTTTTAATAAAATCAAATTATATCTACCTATCTAGGAATTAATCTGTTTACATATGCAAACTCTTTTCTAGTTAATCAGTTTGGAAATAATTTTAATATTTTTTCAGATGACTATTTGCGCTGTTAATGGTTGTAAATCTAACAATAGACACATCAATGTACAAACAATATCTTTCCATGTGTTTCCTAAAAATAGCGAACTGAGGAAAAAATGGATTTTATGTTGCAAGCAAGACAACTTTAATCCTTCTACAAGCCGCATCATATGTAGCAAACATTTCAAAAAGGAAGATTATAATTTAAATTTTGTTGGAGATGTATCTCTAACTATCATAATTAAAAAAAAAATAAAATGATGAATATTCTTGAAATAAGTTATTTGTTGTATATAATTAAATAATAGAACCGAACCCGAGTTATTATTTTATTTATTGTTACTATTAATTTTTTTATATGTAAACTATGTTTTTTGATGGATCATTATGCTGTGTATTGATGCGACAAGCAAGTAGCTGACTTGTTTAATTGAATTTTTTTTTGTTATGTTTCTTTAGTGTTAAAATTACTGAAATTTGCTGCATTTAAAATGTTCATTTTACTAAAAATACAACTTACTTATTCTAATTTTCTTGTTGTTTTTTATTTATTAATTAAAATAAACATTACTTAGTACAAAAAATATCATTAACCCCTTTAAGTAGTTAATTAACAGCAATTTTAATTCAATTTCCCATAAGACTGTATAGCTTCTAGGTCTCTTGTGACGTCAGAGCAACCCGCCATGTTTGTAGTGGGGACGGGCGCATCGACCGTATTAGTCTACTATCCGTGAGGTTAGGCAACTTATATTTGTCACTGTTAATTGAATTTAATCGAGTTTACACCACATTTCTTTTTAAATGAGTTTACAACTAAATACACAGCTTGTAGTATGACCTAATTTTGTAATTAATAGTACATTGTGTGTATTGGAGCATAACCAGCTGATTTGAGATTAGTGGGATCTGATGATTGACGCACGAACGCAAGCCGCAGCAAATCTCACGCACTAAAATAAGTGTAAAAATAAAAACAATTTTCTGTGGTGGAATTTCATTTATTACTCTCGGCTATCACTTGTAGCTGTATTGTTAGTTGCCTACATCTAGGATCATCATAAAAAGTAACTTAACCTCACTAAATGATAAACATTACAAACCACTAAAATGACCGAAGAAGACCAAAAGCCGATATACATATTCCTAGATTTTCAGGAGAGATTAAGAAACGATTTGTGCGAGAGCAAGGTATTTTTTAGAATAGTTAATCTGAACACTGCAACTCCGTTGGTTCAAGTGAACGACTCCGTATATCAAGGTAAACAGATTCAATTTTCCAGAACTACTTCACTAAAACGTTTCATTTGCAGGTAAATATGAAGAAAGTCTGGGTACGAACTTATTCTTTCGAGAGAATACGCAAACATTGCCAATATTCCCACCATTTGAAAAACAAGCACCGTTGTCGTTATCGCACGCCGTCTCTCAAACGAAAATCTTGAACCTGGAGCAAATGGACCTTGTGGCCCAGAAAGTGGAGATTCCAGATGCGGCCAACTGCATCAACCTCAATCTCAAAGACGATTATCTGACGATTCTTAAAAGGCTTGAAGAAAACACGTTGACATTAGAAAGTCTCACCATTCACGATGAAGAGACGAAGGATAAAGATGTTGATGGTGCGGACGGGGAAAGCTTGGACAACATGGAAACAGATCAACCATCATCGTCCCATAGTAAAGGAGGTAATCAAATCGAAGTGAATGAACTGGAATTGAAATATGCTCAACTTCAGACGCTAGCGAGAATTCCGGCCCGATACGATGTGCCGTTTGAACCTTGTGCCGAGTGTGACGATAAGTACAAAGAAGCTTATGAATATCACAATCTGGAATGTCAGGTAATCATTTTTCGTAAAAAACAATTGAACAATAGCACATTAAAATGAGCTATTTCTAATTGTTCTCTTATATAATCAATACCCAATTTGGAAACTATTGAATTTTCAAATCACTTGTATTTAACGACTTAATTGTTATAGTAAATCACTCAAATTTTATCGGTTTCTAATAGCTGTCATATTGATAGCAAAGTTGTTACATACCATTTGGTTTTAATAGCTATTATTATTATTGACTGAAACATTTCCATAAAATCCAATGCAATACTGGTTTATAGTAATTCGTTTTGATTTTTAGGTGCTGAAGCCCAGTCCGTTCTTCTTAGCCGCTTCTTACGCCACATTCCCCGAAGACGCCCTCGAAAATGCGGTCGACATAGATCGGAGCGTCTTTTACGGCGTCACACCACCAATCACCGGAGGTCTTAACGCTTTAACAAATATCCAGAAACAGCGAATATTTAGTTTAGAAAATTTTGATAATTTGTCCTTGCAATCACGACATTTTGTTATTAAAAACCAAATCGAAAATTTAGTGGACTATTTAAGCAATGCGAGCGAACAAGCGGCTAGTGTAAAAGACGAATATGGACGAACGCCTGTGCAAACCCTTGAGATATATAAAAAGTTGTGCAACGCTTTGGCATGTAAATTAGAAGAACGAGAAACAGAAACAGACGATGATAATTGATAAACATTTAATTAAAATTGATTTTAAGTCTACTTATTTAAGATTAAATATAAAATATCACGTGGACGTGTGTTCCTCATTTTCCGTCTCCGAAAATGCATCCATTTCTGGAGCCGTCAATTTAGCACTTTGAATGTAGTCGGTTTTTGCCAGTTCTCTTGCCGTCTTGCGCTTTGATGGATCATAAATCAGCATACTCTGCAACAACATTTTAATCAATTGTTTTTCGAACAATAAATAATTCGAATTTCAGTTCGAATATTTAGCAGAAAAAACGAAACCGTCGTCACTTACAGTCAAAAATGCCTCTTCTTCCTTGTCCTGAAACGAAATCATATCACTCAGTTGTTTGCTTTTCCAAGTTGGAAACGTAGGTTTGTAATCTGGATATGTTGTGATGCCACTCCAAATACTTTCGGTTGGAGTTCCCAGTATTTTGAAAATTTTATAAAGCTGATCAATTTCGGAATCGCCGGGAAACATCGGCTTTTTCGTTAACTGGAATGTAGTTAAAAATATTAATCAAAAATTATTTGCAGTCAATCTTACTGACATTCAGTAAATGCGATCTTACCATTTCTGTCATAATGCATCCCAAGCTCCAAATATCGATTCCGGTGCAATACATCTTAGCGCCCAATAATAATTCCGGGGCCCTATACCACATGGTGACGACTTCGTGTGTGTATGTACGGGTTGGTAGCGAAAACGATCGGGACAACCCGAAATCCGCCAATTTAATATGCCCCTCTTTGTCAACCAGCAAATTATGTGGTTTCATATCTCTGTGCAAGATTCGGTGTGAGTGTAAATAAGCCATCCCTTCAACCAACTGTTTCATGTAACTCTGAAAAATACACTTAAATTAAAATACGACGCAATTCAATTTGACTTCACTTACTTTGATAAGGCCGTGCTCCATTACTTTGCTGGTAGTATCCAAATATCGTTTTAGATCTAAATCTAGAAACTCGAAAACTAAATACAATTTGTCGGTGGTGTACATCACGTCGAGTAATTCCACAATCGAACTGTGTCGCAGCCCTTTGAGTAGACTGATCTCGCGTATTGCGGTCGATGGCACGCCTTCGGAGTCGCCCTTGTGGTAAAATCTGTAATTTTCTTCAAATAAGCATGCAACCCAATCAGTCTATTCATTTTATCGGAGCTAATTTTACTTACACATTGGCGATGGTTGTCAGGCGATGAGTGTAACAGAAAAAGTAAGCTGAATCATGTGGTGCTACGGTATTGAAAATCGTAGGCACTTCACAAGATCCAGCGAACTTTCTCTATTGTTGGTGTTGCGATGTGTGTTAGTGAAGTACGGATTTTCTAAGCGGTCCGCTTAATTTAAAGTGTTTGAAGTTCTATGGTGCGCTGTGCGTTGCGTACTCGACACCTTTATTGCATTATGTTTTAATCAGGAATGAAAATCGTAAACTAACAGTTTCTTGCGCGGACTTCAAGAGAGACCGCAGGTTTTGGCACGATTGACTTCGGACATATTCCGAACGCTTTGCGGAAATTTAATCAATCGCCCGATTTCATCGCATGCAAAATTTCTGACTACCGCTGTTTGAACTAACGTTTCATTCCTGATTTTAACGCCCGTTTAAATTTAATTTCAGTGGCTGCACTAGCACACACTGAAGCGTAGCCCCAATTTGCGAAAAAAAAGGCAGCAACACTCAACATGCACTAGCGCCGCAATTAGGTTAATTGGACTATTTATTGCAATTAGTGCACTATTACATTACCGATGATAATACGGTGTGGGGTAATTAGATTACGATGCGGTCGCAAACATAATGCATTTTAGTGTGAGGCACATTTTCCACGTCGGAACACAATCTCGCATTTTCGCCGAAATTGGAATTGCACATTGCCACAAAATGCATCCACAACGCATTGATGTAGCTGTAGAAACATGGAATTCACAATTACGACGGTGTTGAGAAAACCGACATGGAAGTTGATAGAATTTATTGGTTGATAAAACAAAACTTACTTTTCGAGTTTAATTCGCTTGAGCGCCACATTTTTGCCCGTGATTTTATTCTTCGCTTTGTACACCACACCATAAGTACCTTCGCCGGCTTTTCCAAGTTTAATAAATCTGTCCAATTTGTCCATTCTATGCGTCGCAAACTGGTAACACAACCGAAATATTTAGCGGGAAAATAACTATCCGCTGGCGGTTCGGAACGCCATTTCTGTTTATTTACAACTGCGCAGGCGTCTTCAAGCAATCAATACTTTCGAATGTTGCCACTACAAGAACAAAAATCAATACACATTTCGAGTTTTATTACAAAACTCACCTTATCAATAAACAAAATTCGACTGTTATTAATCAAACGACAGTCAAACGCAATTAGATAATTAATTAAAGCCATTTTTTAATACGTAAATCAAGTGTGCGGAAAATATTTCAAAGATGTGCTCGTAGTGGCGACACTGCCCGAACCGGATTCGTTTCTTGACCACCTCCATTCTTCGTTTATTTCGTTCGGCGTCATTTGGGAGGAGCAGTGCCTGTAAATTATAATTGTAGTTTTGAACGATTAGACAAAAAGTACGCTCCGTTGTTTACAAGAAACACGACAATTACATCAGCCACAACAAGAAGTCGACGTTGAGTTGTACAAAACACGAGAACGGTGAGTTTTTGATCTTTTTTCTTGTTTAAATGTATACATTAGCGAAACCGAAACGCCAACATGGTGGCGTTGTTTAGATTTAGCATTCATGCGAAGCGAATTCGATTATCGGTGCAACGTTACGATTTCATTTGTTTTGTGCTTTTTTTGTGGGGTTATTATTTATGTTTTGGGGCAAATCGGTTTGTTTCTTGTAAATATTAATGTGCATTGATTAGTCGGAAATATAGGTGAAGCATTGTCGCAATTCAGCTAGCACACAGCTCTAAGTTGCTTGATTTCAATTATAAATAATCGCAGAATGACGTTTGTGTCAAATAATTAAACCGTTGAATTGCTCAGCTTTGGCTTACGAGTCAAATCGATCTGCACTTTGCTAAATTGTATTTGTTTTGATTTCAGAAGCCACAATGGCTTCCGAGCAATTTTCGCTATGTTGGGACAACTTCCACAAAAACATGAGTTCGGGAATGAATTCGCTACTAGAAAATGAAGACTTGGTCGATGTGACTCTAGCGGTCGAAGGCCGGATATTGAAAGCCCATAAAATGGTCTTGTCGGTATGCAGTCCCTATTTCAAAGATCTATTCAAAACCAACCCGTGCAAGCATCCGATCGTTTTTATGAAAGATGTCAGCTACGTTGCAATGAGCGATTTGTTGCAATTCATGTATCAAGGGGAGGTACAAGTGAGTCAAGAGAACTTAAGCAGCTTTATCAAAACTGCAGAGGCCTTGCAAATCAAAGGATTAACCGGCGATGGCAATGTAAGTAAAGAAAATTAAAGTTAGTTGCATTGAGATATTGAAAGAATTCGTTGTTTATGATTTATTAGAAAGGAATTTATTGATAAAATTTCTTGCTTGTTTTAAAACACGCAGCACGTGTTTATTGATAGTTAATTTATGAGTCATATTTAGATATTTCAATTATCATTTGACTCACTCTGTATAATAAATATAGCAAATTGAATTAACAATGGTTTTTATCGTAGAACACAACTGACACCGAATTCGAAGAACCTCAGCAACCCGAAACCGTCGAAATAGTCCAACCAAAACCCGCCCGATCCAAGAAACAGCCGTCAACGACTTTGCAATCTCCGAGTGGACCCGCAATTAAAAAACCGCGATTAAACGAAAGTGAACCGATCCCGAATAAGGTTGAATACAATAACTCCACTGCGCTTGTGGACGTGACCGAATCAGCTGTACAATACAAAGTGGAACCTTATGATCAGAAGCAAACAATTGTCGTACCGGACGATGCACCGGTTGAAACTTTTGAGGACGAAACTTTTATTAATGATAATCTGGACGAGCACGACACTGAGGAATATTCGATGATTGAAGGCGGTGAAGAACCCCAAGCTGGAACCAGTAACGAAATGGCGGCCGGTGAGGGACAAGGTATGTTTCTTTTTCATTTTTGCCTTTCTATTTCATGTATATTTTGCATTATGTATAATTCCCAATCGAAAATTTATTGAGAATAGTCAACGTTTTTGTTGTTTTAGTTTCTTTGTATATTATTTTGATATTGAATTAATTTGAAGATCAAAACTTAGTGCCCTATTTTTTTCCAAACGTTTTGATTTTTGCATCATAATTTTATTTGTGCTAACACAAACCGAGTTGGAATGCAATGCGATTTGCATGATTGCAAAATTATTTTATTATTTGGTCCAACTTAAAAGACATGTAGAAACCATCAAGATAAATTAATTATTTTTAATGGGGTGAATACCCTGTACATACGAGAAACAGCTCAATTTTTTACGAGGTCTATTTTTGCGAATTTTGTTCAAAAGTATATGATGTGTAATTTATAAATAAATACTAGTTTTGGTGTTGATAGTTCTACATGCCTTAAACTCCGCCTGCATTTTTCTACCATCCTAATTAACCAATGTTTAATTCGTTGTGAATATATTCGTCTTAATGCCGCAGATAAAAATTATACATTTTGCAATTTATATTACGAATTGAAATAGCCACTTGTAATATTCTTATTTAAATCGATTGAATTTGTATGTGAAAATGTTGTATAATATGGTTGGTTGTTGCGATTCTACGACATTGTAGGAATTGAACGCTATTTCTTGATTTATAAAACTGTAATATTTTGTGCATTTTTATGTTTGTAACTAATTGGTTATAAATAATATGAATGCTCGAAGATAAAGAGAAGAGTATCGATTTGAAAGTAAGTGCTTACATTGTAAGACCGTTAGTGCTAATATTATTACTAAGAAATTCAATTTAGCTTCTTAACTTATTAACTCGCTAACTATTGCCTTCTCTTGATCTTATTTTTGTCTCGGTGTGTTTTTTGTGATCAGTGTAACCGAATTATTGCGCCGCTTTGAGTCAATCATCGGAAATTAACTTGTTGGCACTGTTAATAGCCAGTAACGTTTGATTTTCTGATTGTATTAACGTGCTTTGGTGATTACGTTCCGTACACAATGAGTATTACATTATTTAATGTTATATTTTCCAAACATTCTGTTTAATACAATTTTGTTATTAAATAGAGTATTACAGAACAGGTACGTATTTGGGTAACCCTACTTTGCCGTACAATCGAGACATCCACAAATAACGCAATCGAAAACAATTCTAAAGTTCAATTGATGATCTTTTGTCAGAAAGAAATGCAACGCGCAAAAGCAAAAGACGGAAGCAACGGGGTGATTTAGAAGTGGATGGTTTCAGTTACATTGAAAATTGGTTTGAGGAACGATCGAATACTAGGTAATTGCCGTTTGTCAATTATTATGGTTAGACCGACAAATGTTTGGTTGCTATCAAATTCAAAGCAAGACAAACATTTCAGATTGGGTCAGTGAGTTTGTTAAACGGTTTTTAGATACCTTACGTGTGCGGAATATGAACGACTTTCGTGCAAAGCGAAAGCGGAAATACCGTTGAATGGAACGGCTGAAGAGTTAGTGATGCATCGGTCGCATAATCATGGTCCTGCGCTTAAGGCTTTAAAGGCAGGACCGCGACCCAAACGCAGGAACCGCCAACAATTTGTGAATGATCTTAAGGTACATTTTAATTGTTGCATTTATTTATCGAAGATATTCGACAATTTAGAGAGTCCTTGGCGTCACTAAGTTGACAAAGTTTTTTTTTAATTTAATTAAAAAGCGAGGTAAGTAATGCATATAAAAGTATTTTTGTTTAAATTTTTTATTGAATGTTTTGTTTAAAAACATTCAGTATTTATTGTAAGATTTCGTAATTTGACTAGGAATTTCGTCTCAATAATTATATCCGTTAGATTAAGCGTGGTTTACGTCCACATAACGTAACATAATTTAAGAATCTCTCTTTATAACTGATTGGTGAGTTTTGAATTGTGGTCCAATCAGAGAAGCGAGTTTCATAAATTACGTTGCGTTACGTAATTTAAATGGTTTGGCACAACATTAATAACTAGCTGCATTTTCACTTTTATATACAAAAATCTAATGTTTTAATGTATAATTAAATTCAGACACACACAACACAAATAAAACATTATTTGGATTTGAATTACGAAATGATCTTTATGACGTGCTTAAACGGTCTCCTACAAGTGCAACAATCGACTATACCGAACTAATTTTTTCAAGTGCATTCTTCATAGGTTGACCTAAAATATTTTTTGATAGATTGCTTGAAGTTAGAACTTATGATGCACATCCGTATTTAACATTTTTTTTTTTTGAAAATAACTTAAAATAAGTTTGTTAGAAAATAAACCATGTGGAGTTTTGATAAATCAATACAAAATAACATTTTAGGAAAAATATATGCTTCTGTAATATAGTCTGAGGAATGAATGTTGTCCGTGACGTCACTAACGTGCGAACATTGATTAACTATTGTCACGCCGAATAAAACTTTAACGAATGGTATTTATAGTAATGCGCTTGCGTAGTTACTCCCTGAAAATTAAAAACTGATTTATTCATAATAAAGTAAAAAATATTTAGTGACGTCACAGACAGAACATTTATTCTTTAGGCTACATTATAAAAAATTGAAATTTAGTTAGACCGAATCATATTTTGGTCCAGCTACTACATTTCTAGAAATTTTTGTATCGAAAAGTAATTTTTTTTCAATTCTACAAGATTTAAAACTTTTTTGTTTTAGCTTAAAAATAGGTATATTGAAACGTTTTTTTTTTTATTGTTTTGGTAGATGAAGTTAAGACAAATACTATTGTGAAGAAATCAGTGCGAGCGAAAAAAAAGCAACTGCACTCCCGCATGCGATTCGTTTCAAATGGATTTATTTATCATAATAATGTTGTTGCTGGTTCACCGAAATTACGGTAATTATTGCACGTTCCTGGTAATAAATAAAACTTAAAATGCTATAGTAAATATTGTCACAAATTCAAGACTTTTAAATTGGAATACACGACTTGAACATTACTCAAAAGACGACTTGAACATTACTTATGTCATCTCTCTCACTGTCTTGGATAGGGGCACGGGTCTTTAATATATAATTCAAAATTGAAATATGTGTCTTAAATTTGAGATAATATTTTAATAAATTATTAAGCCATTTGAGGCTGACTAGCGCATAAGGTAGACAGATAGAGGCCGGTATGCTTGCAGTAAATCTGCGTTCCAAATTAATTGAGGCATTGTTAATTAAAAAAAAGATATAATTTTTATATCCCTGAAAGATGCACGAAGAAATTCACTTAATTTCGTATTTATCAGATGAATGTTTCTATCTAACTTTGTAAAATTAAGAAAACTTTGGCTGGCTCAGGTGGCGCAGCGGCACATGGTACCGACTTGCGACCTTGGATGTTTGTGATAGTGACATTTGGCTGACCGATTGTGGTTCGGACGTTAAAGAGTAGATCCAAGAGAGAAAAAGACTATAGGATTTGTGACTGAAATGAAAATCATCATTATTGTTAAGAAAATTTCGGATAAAATAAAAAAATTGGCGAGAATTGATCCAAATACAATATAAAGGAAAAATGTGAAGGACTAAAGTGGAATTCCCTATTTATGTATATTAATTCTTTTTCTGAACCCAATGCGGTTATAATTAATATTAATTTTTTGACAATTACTACTATACGATCCCATAATACAGAAGTACTCTATCTGTCTAGTTTATCTGTGGTGAAAGGGCTTAATTGATTCTATTAGTTTGAACCAAATGAATTTTGAGTAGAGTTTGATCCAACATTCTTGTGGATAGATATTTAGGATGCGCGGATCATAAAAAATCTGGTTGTCGCGGACGAGCAACAGTGCCCGTTGGAGCACCTGTTACGCAATTACGAATGACGCAACCACACAATCATCCACCTGATTACACAGCTGAAGAACGGGATATGTTTGTGAACGAGTTACGAAGAATGACCGTGCATGAGTCCATGCGGTCGCACACGCTTAAAACGATTTACGAAACGGTTGCTGATTTGTAAATAATTCTGATTTGAAATTGAGCTGTTACTTATGCTGGTATTCTTATAGATATCCAAATGGAGCATCGGAAATATCTTTTAAATCGATTAATTCGTCCTTGTTCCGTTGGAGAAAGCGAGCGATCGAATTAGAAGATGAATAATTCTTCGATTTCGAATCCTAGATCATATTAGCTTCTTATATTCCCAAAGGAAATCCGTATGCAAAATATGCAGACATACATCTGATTTACGTTCTAGTAAATCGAAACTAATTCATAGACCTTCACCAAATTGATACGAATCGCGAACATTTTTGTTAAGAGATGAAAGGGCAAAATTGCGTAACGGAGCGACAACGGACCACATGCATGCCGACACGATTTTTACGCACCTCACAAAAACGTTTGCGGTCTGCATATTTTTCAAACGAATAAACCATTGGGGCACTATCGTATATATACACACGGTGTGATTCATTTTTACTGGCATCAACGAATACTAGTTTTTTAATTATGTACATACCGATTTCAGATTTTGGTCAATTATAGAGCTGGACCAGGCGTTTCTTTTAATGTATTTGAGCATCTGAGTTTTTAAACCGGCTCACTGAGAATAAAACGAAACGTAACTTTGTCATACTTTTAATTTTGGCTCGACTCTTGACCGGACCCTTCGAATTTTTCCACAGCCAGGTTCTCTTTCCACTTCCTTTTTCCGATAACACGGATTCTTCGGACGACGAACTAGAAGAAAGTGTTTGACGGCCACTGTACCGTCTCCAGGAGCAATTGACTAGTTGGACATATGACCAAAACCACAGACCTTGTAATGAATGAAACTGTGGTGGTGGATCTAAATGGTATGGCTCTCACCTGGGAGAAGGATTGCAGAACCTGGCTTTGAAGAAATGGTCCGGCTTCCTACAGGACCTGGCTGTGGAAAAATTCGAAGAAAGGGTCTGGCTTTCTGCAGAACCTGGCTGTGAAAAACTAAGGGTCCGGCTTTCTTCGAATTTTTCCATCGCCAAGTTCTACAATCTTTTTTCCAAGTGGGAGCGATATCACTCTCTTGATATTGCCCTTCATTGTATAATGAGGTCTTTGGATCCACTATCACAATTTCATTCATTACAAGGTCTGTGGTTTTGGTCATGTGTCCAACTAGTCAATTGCTCCTGGCGACGGTACAGTGGCCGTCAAACACTTTCACTTCTGGTTCGTCGTCCGAAGAAGGAATTATACGAATATTAAACAAAAATTGGTAAATCAACGTGCTTAGAAGTGGTGCCAGTCAAACTGAAACACACTATATGTGTATTATATTGATATTGATTACGTAACTTGGAAACTGAGCTTGGGTAAGACTGAGTTGCTTCGCTTTTCAATTACATTTTAGCTAACCCACATTTTCGAAGCTAAGTGGTAGAAGATGGACATAGCGTTGCTGCACTTAATTGTCTCTATCCCCTGATAAATGTATTTGTCGATTTGGTTCATATTTGACATGGACTAAGATTTTAATTGAATGTTAATGTGTTAAGGTCAAATACACTTAATTCTTTTTTGTATATACATTTTTATCTAAAGCTAAACTTGTAACAAAATAGAGAAGTATTGTTCTACATTGTGGTATCCATGATAAATTGCTACAGCAATATAGTTTTAAATAGATTCAATATTATATAATGTTAAATAATTGTTGAAATATTACTAAAAATTTACAATGTAATTTGCAATAGAGTTGGGTCAATGTGAGAAGGATATACTTGGAGGGGACTAGGTGCTTAATCACACCTGTACAATCGAACTAACACTTGTTTTATCGTTTTTAAATTGACTCAACTATAATATATTATAGTTGAAGTGTTTTGGGGTACACATTTTGCTGCTAATTTTTTTCGTGTTTTAATTGTGTACAGTTTTAAACATGCAATTTTATTTATTTTGATTTAATATAATACTTGAAAAGGAAAACTGTTCTTTGACTTATACTATACTATTCATAATTAATTTGTAAGGAAGAAATATGGACTTTTATATCTTACCAGTAGTAATTGTGAGGTAATAGAAACTTTTTTTTAATTGGCTATATTATTTCAGAAAGTTTGCAAAAAATAATAATTGTAATATGTATAAAGGTTGATTCTCACTATACCTTCAGTTACATTCCGTAAAATTTGATTGGATTTACACTTTCACATCAGGGTTGCGTACACGATGTCAGCACTGCGACAGTGAGAGTTATTCTGCGGATTTTTGAGCTAATGTTTTTTACGCGACTAGTATGGAATCGCGACGAATGCGCAGTGGAGTAATCGGAAGGTATAGTGAGAATTGGCCTTAATATATACACTTGCCTTTTTAAAATAAGACTTAAAGTAGATAAACTTTTTTTAAATTACTAAAAATATTTTTTAAGAAGTTTGTTCTAACACCTTTGACATATAATTGTTCGTAGGGTTGAAACGAAGAAAAGTTCTGGGTAAAATGTGTGTATCGGGATATACGTATAATACAAGCTACATAAGAGGTAGTCCACCTAAAAGGTATAAAATCAGTAGGTATTTCATTTAAAAGAAAAATATTGTAATTAAATCGGATTGTAGGTATTTAAAATGTTGCTATGATCGAAAATTAGGATGCAAAGCGAGAGCGGTAATATCTTTAAAACGGAACAGTACTGACTTTGTGGTATTTTCGCCACATAGTCATCCACCTGCTAGTAATGACAATGGACTTATCGAGTTTGTATCTGAGCTTAAACAGAATTGTAATTGGTATCCGGATAAAAGTGCAAAACAAATTTATAATGATGTAGCAGCAATGTAAGTTCGTGAATTTTATAAATTAATTTGAACTTTGTAGTTTAATCATTATTAATTTATAGTTTTCCGGATATTTCGAAATTGCGCCCTTTTAAGTCGTTGCGAACCTCGATGAGTAGGTGGAGGGATCAGGGAATTATATCTGAAAAGTAGTTTTTGATAAAATAAATGGAATCAGAAAGACCATAGCCGATTGTTCTTGTGACAATAATGATTTAATATATATAAATGGAATCTATCAAATGTTTTTTTTTTTAACTGTTAGATGTTACATTTAGCTTAGTTCAATCGAAAGTTCAATATAACAATTAAAATTTATTTATAATAGATGTTATGGCGGACAATCCAAAACGTCGCAAAAGAGAATCTATGAAAGTAGTCTACGACGGATTTTCATATCATAATAGTGTTGTACGTCAGAATTCTAGCATCAGGTATTTATTATTTCTGAAGGACGAACCGTTCTGTTATCAAAATATGAATCAATTTTAGGTATTTAGTTTGCTCATCATATAGCAAAAGCGGTTGCCACGGAAGAGCTATTTTGACTACAGGTACCTACACAAACGAGGGTGAAATAAAAGTTACGCAACCCCATAATCATCCACCCGATGAATTTGCCAATGCTAAAGCGCAATTTCAGGTGAAGTTGAAACGAATGGTGGGTTTAATGTGTAATTGGAAAACCCCATTGAGACATATCTACGATCTTGCAACAGACATGTAAAACATAGCGATAACTCCATTTACTGAACAGATACAAGTAGACCACGCCCCTTAAAATATTTGAGTGCACAGTTTAGTGCGCAACAACCAATATTTGACGCTCGTTTTCAATAATTTCAAGGTGTCTTAATAAGGGGCCTGGTGTATTTCTATCTATTCACTAATCAGAGTAATTTTGGGACTTAAAAATAAAATGGTAATTTTTAGGGAGCCTCCAGACTTGCGTGTAAGGATACCATATTTAAGCGTGCGATCTTCTATGCGACGTTGGCGCGAAAATATTGAAAAAGCGACCAAGGAAACTGACGTGACTAACACTACTAACGAGTAATAGACACTCTGTCGCACTTTCTTTTCTGCGCTATCCCTCCCACGTTTATCCTTCTTAAATTGACTTAACTGTAATTGAGTCAATTTATAGTACTGATATTTTGTTGATATGGATATTTTATGTTTTTTTTTTTAAACATGAAACTTCATTTGTTTTGATTTAATAAGAAAAAAGTGGGAAAAAATATCGTTTGAATGTGATAGTACAAGTTACATATTTAAAAAATATCTACAGTATTTATGTTATTGTTATATACATTTCTGAATAAATTTTAATATATAGATAGTCGATTGTTTTCATAATTAATTCATTTGTAGCTAGTAAATTCAAAAGAAGTAATAAATAAATATATTACAGAATCTCCTACTACAGCTAGTGCTAACTCTACGGAACTTCTCAAAGCAATTAAACGCAAACCAAACATGCCGAGGTACATCGTCGACGGTTTTGTCTTTCATGTAAATATCATGAAAGGAACACCACCAATGATGTAATTATTCTGGACTTGCATTATAGTTTGACTAAAACAAAAAAAACTTACCAATAAACATACGTTGTAGATATTTGCGATGTCTCGAATATAAGCGATTAGGTTGCCATGCTCGTGCCGTGATACCATATGATGGTTCCATTCAAGATATCAAACTTAACAAACCCCATAATCATCCTCCCGATATTACAGCGGAAGAGAAAATTATTTTTTTACGGGAGTTAAAGGAGGTTATGCTGAAAAATCGTACGATGCCTAGTAGGGCTATTTACGCATCCTTAAGCGAAACGTAAGTTAAATCTAATTCAATTGAAAATTGAAACCAATCAGATTCACGTGAATTTTATGATTAAGGGATGGAACCGGTGGTTAATTGGGGTAGAATAATACAGGTAAGTGACATGATTCTAAAACTCGCGTTGGCATTTGCAAGTTTATTGTTCGCTCATAGTTTAGAGTAGATTTATAGTTTGCTGGATGGATCTTGAACGCTACGTCACGAACGTAACGTCCATGGTTACATCAAGCCGGTAGAAAACACTGAATGCTTGCCATCGCGAAAACCATGGTCATGTCACTGCCTAATTGTTCGTTGTTCTATAAAGATTCAATGACAATCCACTGACTGTCGATTTCTCCTTCTAGTCACAAAATTAAAACTGAAGCCATATTAGTTTGATTCTACGGGAAAATCTGTTTTTATAGGTATCCAAATGCAGCAAGAGAAACGCCTTTTGAATCAATTCGCTACAAAATGAGTCGATGGAGAAGACAGGCTCCGTAGTATTCTTACTTTACTTTATATGTTTCATTTTTACTTTTCTCGTAGAGGACTCTCGAGGACTACTTTTTATCTATAATTAAGTTCAAACAATTTTTTTAGTGAAGGCTTTTTAGTTATACTATTTTTAGGTGGATTATGTTATTAAGTATCAATTTTTCAAATGTTATTGTAACGATGGCGATATTAATTTGTGATTAATTGAAGTTGAAGAGGACTTGATAAAATGATGTAACTTACATATTTGTAATAATTTACTATAAGGAATTCTATTAATTATAGTATCTAGTATACAATACTTTATTAAATACAAAAACATATTAATTGAAAGAGCTGGTGTTTTATTATCCCTTAGGAATACGAAAGGTGTGGTAGTGGCATTTATTTATCTTTTCTAGCGATAAATTTATTTCATTTGAACAATTAAAATACATTTTATCGTTCACTCATCTAAAAATTTTCTAAAAATATCATTCAATTGGTTCAACAGTGCTTAAAATCAAAGATTTGGAAAACTTTAACTTGAGCGTCCTGAGCATTTAAGCTATGTTTCGCGTATATATATAGTACAGTGTATTCCCTCTTCAAAAACTATTGACCTAAAACGTGGATTTTCAGATGAAAAGACAATGTTTATTCGCGGTCGCCGAGGAGTTACACATCTGATTCACAACGGATATGTTTATTATTGTGATAAACGAAGAGGGGATAAAAAGTTTTGGGGCTGTGCACATTATCGAAAATTTGGATGTAAAGCGCGTTTGAAAACATTAGGCACTGCTTTAATTGGCTCCATATATTGGGCCCATAATCATACTCCAGAGTATCCTCGAACTAAAATGAATGCCCATTTATAATTTTTTATTTAGTATTAATACTCCGAATTCATAGTGTAAATTATTGTTAATATGTACATTATTTTCAAATAAAAAGTTTTTGCACATAGTGTTTCTTTTTTGGAACCGCCATTTAATATAATTTTGCAATATTTCAGGAGCGAATATTATTATAATTAGCTTTTTTTAGAATGGAAAGATAATATGATTGTTTTTTCTTCCAGTGATAGTTCATTTTTCGCCAGGGATAAAATATCCTAAATTAATTTTTAACGGCGTTGGATATACAATTGAACGAAGGCTTCCAAATAAAACGCTGTGGTGTTGTGCCAGAAAACATAGTCACAGATGTAAAGGAAGACTTATTACAGTTGGCAAAACATTGAAAGTTATGAATGCTTCTCATAATCATCCGCTAGACACAATAATACCAGAGGAAGCAGTTGCCCAAACTGTGTCTGTTGCTCCATGCGATAAACTAAGGTTAATACCTTTTTTTGTTTGTCATTTTTGGACGTAGAAATATATTCATGTTATTATACTCTTTTTTGGGGAAAAATGAGTCTCTCAAATCGTTTTAACCATTATCTTCCTATCTGTCTATCCGCATGAAAAGATCACCAAAAAAGAGTATGCTACAGAATGTGAAACAATTATCAAAATTTTGAACCAAAATTCTATACCAGCAGGTCATTGATGACTGGTTGTAATTTCATTATGGCCATTAATTTAAATTTGCTTCAATTTTAATTAAATGTTTTTATTTATTTTAGTGAATTCATACGTAACAGCTAGACTGTCAAAAAACTGACTACATTCGGAAAATTTTCACAATCACCCGCCAGATAAGAAGATATTTTGTAATAACACATCGCAAATTGTAAATTATGTAAATAAAATGCAGTGAGCAATTTTACGAGAATCATACATTTTTACATACATTTTTCTATCCATCTTTTTCCTTTTTTGTAGATCTAAATTGGCTAAGTAGTTTCTCTATTACTAACAAGTTTGTTTCAGAATTTAATTTCAAACTCGTAAAGCACAGGTAAAGTTGGTTGATCGTGATAAAATCAAAGATTCTGGATGATTAATTTCATTTTCTTTGTTGCATTCACAATGTATTTTTCATACTAACAAATTTTTGTGAAAAATTGAAACGATTTTATACGTACGTATGCGATGTGTTCTTTATGGTGGTTTTTGTTTTAGCCACTGTTTATTTTACGCCTGGAATAAAATATCCGAAATTAATATACAATGCACATGTATATTGTATAGCGAGAAGAGCACCCGATAAGACGTTTTGGTGCTGTTCGAAGAAAAACAGTCTAAGATGTAGGGGCAGAATTACAACCGTCGGGTCAACATTGACAGTTTTAAATAGTCTTCACAATCATGAACCCGAATTTGATATTCCTGATAGTGCAGTATTAGAAATTATGACTGTTGCAAATACAGTAAAAAAAATGCAATAAAAAAATTGTTATTAAACTTTGGTTTTAATTTCTGAAAAGTCCAACATTTATTTAATGATGATATTTATCGGTAGAGACGTTGCGGTATAAGAAAATGCTTGACTCTGCGCGTACGATAATACGCGCGGGGTAGAAGTACGCAGTCAGAACGTGTGCGCAGCATGTGGGGAGAAGAGAGTTTTACAAAGCTTTAGTTATGAGTAATTTTGATCAAACAAAGCTACTTTGTTTGCTTCTATTTTAGAACATCTGCATTATTAATCATTTTTTTTTTCGTGTGAACAACTGTTTACACGGAAGCTGGGAGCTCATCCTTAAGTTTCCCAATCGAATGATATTTAAGCTTTTCAATTTTCAGAACAAAGTGTAAAGTTGTGTAGTTAATCCTGGATTATGTTAGAATGATGTAAATGTATTTGAATAAAGATCATTTTATCGAAATAAAATCAATTTATAATTCTAAAAATATCATATAATTATTGGAAATGTATTTTTTTTTCTGCAGTACATTACAATTATTATTTTAGGATTAGTATACTTCGACATGGGTATGAAAAATCCGAAAATCATTGTGGACGATGAAGAATTTTTGACGTACAGAAAGGAGAAGAATCTTACCGTTTGGTTGTGTCGGCACTATTTTAATAAAGTGCCCGGTGATCGAAGATGCAAAGTGAAAATTATTACAACTGGCCGATTGGTAACGGTCTATGGAGCACATAATCACAGAAAGTTGCATGCACACTCATACAAAACTAAGTTATTTTCACAATGGGTTAATATAGTGCGCAAGGATGATTATATTGCAAACCTAAATAAATTATTGTAAACAAGAAACCTCTATGTTTTATTGTACTATTAGTTCTATTTTACTTAGTTAAATTTCGATTTATTTTGAGATTTTATTTCGATTTTTATTTTTAGGTCTGATTTACTTTGATGTTGGTATACGAAATCCGAAAATAATACTCAACAATTTTGATTATTTAATGTATCGAAAATTACCGGACAGAACTGTCTGGATTTGTTCGCATTACTATAAAGTTAAAAAGTGCAGGGTCAAAGTGGTCACCACTGGCAGAAAAGCCAACATTTTTGGAATTCACAACCATACATCAACTTTTAACACTCAAAAGTATATTAATATGGCTTCGCAACCAATTACTATCATCGACAACAATCATAAATAGTTTTGTTCTACTTCTCTCGTCGAAGAAGTAGTTTCAAAAGTCATAAAAATGCGACTTGGTGATACTTAACGTTAGTGATTTAAAGAAGTTTGGTTTTGGTCCGGATACTACGGCGTCTAAGTAAATGCAGCTATATCTATGTAAACGTTACTTAAGACTATGATTACATTGCGAACTATAACTTAGACAAGTTAATTTTGATTAGTTTTGATGTTATTTTTAAAATAATATTTTTAATTGTTTAATTTGTAAATTCTTACATTAATTAACTTCAAAAAATGTGCTAGTTATTTTCAAAATTTAGTGGTGTCTTATTTAGTTCGCATGGAAAAATATGAAATACAACTCAACTGCAACAGTTTGTGGAATTAATTTTGGCGGTGACGTCACTAAATATTTCTTTTTGACTTTATTGTGAATAAATCAGTGCTTTTCAAAACGAAACAGATCTAAATGTCAGGAAGGGGATTGAATACGCAAGCAAATTTCTATAAAGGTCACTGGGTAATGTTTTATTCGACCTGGAAATTAATTGATTACATGGTTTACAACGTTAGTGACGTCACGGCCAAAATTGATTTCACAAATTGTGCATCCATGTATTTTGTCACAGTTTATATTTTGGTTATATTAAATTAATAAAGCAGTTTATCATGACAAAATAATGTGCTTTTGATTTAGTTGTTTAGAATGAATTCCTATCAGTTCGTCATTAATGAATAGATATGTCTAATAAAAAATTATTTTTAGGTAAAATTTATTTTGATGCTGGCCACAAGAATCCCAAAATAATCTTCAACGATTACGACTTTACAGTGTACCGACGGTATCCAGATAAAACTGTCTGGAAATGTTCGCATTATTATAAAAATCGCTGTAAAGCTGAAGCGATTACAAGTGGGAAAAATATTTATCTCAAAAATCAACACCAAAATCATCCACCAAGTTACAAGAATAAAATTACAAGTGCAATGATTTCGCACCAAGTTCGAGTTTTTATGGATAATGGGTCTTATGGCCGATAAAGCTATAAGGACTAAGACGAAATAATAATAAAAACTTTATATTTTTTAAGCATTCCTAATAAACTCATCTCATGCATCATATATTTTTGTTTAATTTTTTTTTTGTCTGGGTGAATGCAATGAATAGCTGCCGATTTAATGAAGAATATATGATCATTTATAATATTGGTTTAAATTTATTTATTATTTATAAATCTATCGTATTATTTATTTTTTGATACCGTCAAGAATATGTTAAAAGGAAACATTTATCATTATTAATTTGAACTGATTTTTTTATTTTCAGTGCTGGAGTCTAATCCTTATCAAAAACATATCACAGTATTATATTGTCCTCCGTTGTTTATATATGTGAATAATTCTAAATTCATAATATCTCACTGCGGTAATGGATTTAAAATATGGAAATGTCATTTGTGGGATAAGGCTTCATGTAAAGCCACATGCGTCTCTCATAATGGCGGCTTTACAATTAACGGACCGCATTCGCATACCCGTAAGGGTATATAGGCTTCGTTTAAGTGCCTGATAGTGTCGATACGTCGTTTAAGTGTCTAATAGTTCAATGTTGGGATTTTTTGAAGTTTATTGTCAATTATTTTATATTGTTTTTCTGATATGAAATAAAAGTTTGTTCGTTCGAATTGAAAGTTTATTCTTATTAGACCGTGGCCGTTTTAAGAAGGATCACTTTCGCAAAAAATAGATGCGCGTTTGAGCCTCGTCCACTCATGACACGGGAAAGTTGCACAGACGCTAAGTGCTAAATGTGGATAAGACATCTTTGCAACTTTAATAATGCACTTGGTTATTCTTCATAAAGTGGCTTTACTCTACCACAATTAACAAGTGCATTCATCGGTGGTCTGGGCATGTACTACGGTCCGATTAACGCCAGGGGAAAGCATCGCGTAACTCTGGTCCGGGCTGATTAAAGAGACGCAGTGGGAATTATCCACTAAATATGGTGAAAAAAACTATTACAGAATGGGCCAAGACACACCAACCAGTATTACGGCCATCGAGGATCTTTTGCTAAAATACCCTTGTCTGGGTATTCCTAGGAACTTCTGGCACAAGTAAGGAGTAGCTACAACTGACCGCAGGACTGTTTTGTTCTTTCCGCCAAGGTCCAAACTTCGAACTTTTTCTGTCATTTTGTTCCAACTATATTGAGACATCTCTCTATAGTTGTTCCAACTATAGAGAGATCTCGCATGAGAGTATGTGCTCCTAGGCGCTCGACATTTCATCTACCGACATTTATTTATATTTATTGTGTTGGTATTTGATGAAGTCTTTTTTCAGTGTGATATTGTTTCATGAAATTGCAAATGTTTAGCGTTATTGTAATGTAATTGTCACTAAACTACTTGTTTATTTTCTATTTTCAAAATTAACTAAAATTATGTTCGTTTTAGGGCTAATTTACTTTGGTGTGGCCAGAAAACACCCGTTTTTAACATTGAATAATTACACATATAAGTTAAACGCAAGGAAATTTGATCGCACATACTGGAAATGTATTTCGTGTGCAAAAATGAGTTGCAAAGCGACTCTAACGACCAGAAGTGGTGTAGCGATCCTTGGTTACGAAGATCACAATCATTTACCACCAACGATAAATTACGAAAATTTGCATTGTCAAATGTTCACAATACAACGCAAATTTAAATTATAGCTTAAGCACAATTATAATTGATTTAGCGAAATAAATAAAAGAATATGTTTTTTTTTTCATTTAATTCAACCAGTCAGTTTTTAATTATATTTAGATAAATATAAGAGTCCAGTAATTGCAAAGAATCAGGTAGAAGATTTATATTGTTTGGTATGGTGCTGATATTGTAAATCTAAGTTTGCGACTTCGTGCAATCTGGGAAGAACTCTAAATATGGTAAGAAAGAGTTCTTCCCAGGCCGCACGAGAAATTTACTTTTCATTCCACGCCATACCAAAAAATAAAAAAGGTAAAAGCTTCTATCTGATTTTTTGTAAGCAAGCTTTTGCTGGACTATTATAAGAGAAATTTTAATTTAATTGTTTTTATTATTTTAGGCGGCGCTGTTTTCTATTGCTTTGTTTCTTTCCTCGTACATTCAATTGATTTAGAGAATATTTTAGTTTTAGAGAATATTGAATTTAATTTTTGATTTTATTTTAGGCGATGCGGTTGTCTATTTCACGGCGGCTCGCACAAATACCCGGATCATTTTTAACAATCATTCGTATACACTGAATAAGCGACAAGATGATAAAACGTACTGGAGATGTAGATATGGTCTCACAAAAAAATGCAAAGCAAGAGTGACGACATTTGACAATTATTTACGATCCAATGGTAAAGAACACAATCATACTCCTGAAAACATCGAGACTGAACATGATTATGTTTCAAGAGTTTTCAACTTTATTAAATAAATAAATAATTTAACAAATGCGTTTTCTTTAGAGCAATCCTCTTATGTGTCCAATAACTTATTATTAGACAAATGTGAATTTGATTTTTAATCATCATACGTTTTAGGTTTGATCTATATTAGTTCAGGAACGAAAAACCCGAAGATTATTTTGGATTGCAATGAATTTACGATAAATACCCGGCAGGGGACGAGAACTCGCTGGAGATGTACTCAATATTTTAAAAGTAAATGCAGAGCCACATTGGTAACATTTGGTAAAACAGTGAGAGTGAACTCGATGCACAACCATGCTCCAACGAATCCGTCACATCAAAACGTGATCGTGCAAATGGTGAATGTTGTGAGACGATTTAATCCACCCCGTAGACAGCGCTGCTCTAAAAATCTTGTTTTGTAAATAATCTTGTTCAGACATTTAAGGTTTATTGTGTATTATGAAATTAAATAGTTTTTAACAAATATTCGGTATTAGTTTTATTGTTTCATTTCACATTTGGTTGATTAACAGAAACCTTTACTCGGCAATTCCCACATATAATTCTAAACAATTCTTTTTTTAAGGTACAATATACAGTGTGCGAGGAAAAAAGTATCCAAATATCTAGAAACGCACTACATTACTCGTGTAATTTGGCATTTGGAACTTGAGCTCTACGTCACGAACGTAATAAAGCATAATAAAATCCAATTCCTAGCAAAGTTTTCGACTAAAACTTACGTAGAAATATGGATGACAATTGACTTGCTTATCTGTTTTGAAAGACCTGCGACTAATGTCTGTGAGACTTGCGGCTGCGACTAGTCGCCACGGACCGAGCTAACTATTCATTAGCGCATGGTCGCGGACGCATGTCGCAGTGGCCAGCCGCAAAACGCAGCGACCAGCCGCACCATCGAATCCATATCTTTATAGCTAGCTGGCATCAGACTGATTATAAGAGAAAATTCATTCATTTTTGAGCCGTGTATGAAACATGAATTTTGTGATTTTTTCAAACATCTTAGTTTAAGATAGCTTATTACATTATGCATTATCAGATCTAGTGAAAATCAATAAAAAAAATCTGCAAAAAATCGTATTGATTGGTTTTTTTTTTAGGTCCAATTTATATACTTCCTTCAAAGACCGATAATCCAAAAATTGTAGTGGATGATAATGTATACACAATTTACGTAAGAGAAAATTCTGGAACGATTAGATGGAGATGTAGAAAATACTTGAAAACTAATTGTAAATCCACTTTGTTAAGTTATGGAAGGGTTGTTAGAGTCAATCATTGTCATAATCATAAACCTGCAACTAACGAATGTAATACTTACAAAAAATACTATCGTAATAAACAATATGTTCGGATCTAGTATTTGAAAATCATACTAGACACCTATAAATGATCAATAAATAATTTCCTATAGAAAAAAAAAATGTTTTATTTATTTAGTGTTGGTTTTCGAATAAATATTTTTGATTAAAATGACTGATTTATTCATACATTTTAGGTATAATATATTTTACAAAAGGGCGAAGATATCCAAAAGTACTTCTGAACAATCACGAATATTTGATGTTGGCCAAATCGCTGAAACATACTAAATGGCGCTGTCTGTTTTATTACAAAACGAAATGCAAAGCAGCTCTATCATCATTTGGAAACAATGTTGAAATAATCGCATCTCATAATCATACACCATCATTGAATAAAATCAGAAATGTCCTTTCAAAAAGGATTGTCAATATCATTCATAAAGCATAATGACAGGCGTTTAGGTACGTAAAAATTTGCATCCATTAAAAAATAAAAATAAATATATTGTATTTTAGATGTGGAATTAGTGCTGCTACAAAAAGAGAAACGAATTAATCATGTAGAAATAAAATTTTTTATTGTAATAACCACTTTAGTTTTATTTAAAATTAGGATAAGAATGAAATGATTGACCTCGATTAATTTGGAACAGTAACTTTAAAAATTGATTTTTTTTCAGATGTAACATATTTGATGAACACAAGACGACAAATTATTCTAATTTATAAGGAAAATATTTTCCATGCAAATAGAAGATGTGGTGCACGTACATTTTGGAAATGCATGGACTATGTCAAATTAAACTGTCGCACTCGAATCGTGACAACTGAAAATAGTCTGCGCTGTTCAGGACCTGTCCACAATCATCAGCCACACACTGAAAAAATCCGACAGAAACTGCTCTCTTTACAGTATTTTCATTCGCGACCTGTGTATTAAACAATCAATCCTTCCAAATTTAAACGAATTCCTAAAGAGACTGAACCAATATTTTATTCTGTATATGTAAAAATGTATGTTTGTATTAAAAAAGCAGAAGGTGATTTTAGAGACGATTTTTTGCTCTACAAGACGACTATTCAATATTTTTACAACTTAATTTAATGAAAACAGTGCAACTTCATTGATTGCAAAATCTGTAATATTTTGAGGCATTGCTTTAAAGAAATTTAGATTCCATCGTCTAGATCATTAAAGTCGTCCTTAAGCTGTAAAATTTTCAAAATAGTATATTACTGTTTTTTAGCATTTAGAAATTTATTATGTTATCATTATTGTTATCAATTGTAATAAATACACAAAGAACATAGGATTAAGAATTTATTCAACAACCTCTCTCCGAATTCAAATTAATTTGATCTTATTGTAGCATTTTTTTCTAGATTTTCCACTGTTTTCAATGACAAGACGCGGACGAAAGTGCATGATTTATAATAACTATATCTATTACGCTAATCAGTTACGAGGTGATCGAGTCTTTTGGGTTTGTTCCGACTATTATCGCACAAAATGTCGTGCTCGATGTGTAACGATCTCAGAAGTTATTCGAAGAACTAGCTCTATAGACCATAATCATCCGCCAAGTGCCGAAAAGTTTTTTTCGAACAAATATCGAAAATGAAATCAACTTTGTGTGTATATACACAATTGTTGATATAATATTGAAATTTTTAAATGTATATTGAACTTAAATGTAAATAGAATATATCGAAGTCATCTCCAAAGAAACCTACCAATAAAGAAAACTATTTTTTTAGAATATTAAATTTCCTAAAACTTATGTAAAGATTCAGTTTTATTCCAACAAATTATTCCCAAAGCTTACAATTAACGTTATTTTTTCTTTTTCTATTAAATTAAATATGATTTTTTACTTATTTTTCATCTATTCAGCTCCACTTCCTTCCTCATTCTTTTAACTCGTCTCGGGTTTCTGTATACTTTTTCAAAATCTCCACATTATTTTTTCTGGCTCTTCCTTTTCATAGGTTTAAATTCCAAATTTTTCTTTGACTTAATAAACCATTTTTATTTTAGCCAATAATAAATAATAAAAACCTATAACAGCTTTTTAATGTAGTAGTATAGTAATGAGCAACAAACCTGGTCAAACTAAGTGAAAATATGTATAACCATTAATTGTCTTTATTTTTAGGAACAATATACGTTTGTCGTGGCAGAAAACATCCGAAAATTGCAATGGACGACAATTTATTTAGCTTGCATAGTAAAAATGATGAGAAAACACGCTGGAGGTGTGTGTTTGCCAAGAAGTGCAAATGTAAAGCCGCTTTATACTCATATGCAAGAAATGTGCAAGTTACCCATTTGGAGCACAACCATTCTCCATTTTTTGAAAAGCCAAATTACGAAAATTTTATTGCCCAAAAAGTTACCGTCATACGAAAAAATATATCATAAGCTAAAAATGTATTAAATAAAAAATAAAACTATTTTTAATTTTTTTTTATGTGTGACATATCCTATAGTATTAATAATATTGCCAGTAGTATTGTTTAGACATTAATGATAAATCATTCTGTGATAAATATTATTCAATTTGTTTTTCTAGGTGTGATTTATGTGGGCCGTGGACGAAAACATCCAAAATTGAGAGTGGATGAAAATTTGTATATTCTACAACGAATCAAAAATGGAAAATCCAGATGGAGATGTTATTTTGCCTCCAAAACCAGATGCAAGGCGGCTATATTCACTTATGGAACAAATGTCCAAATTTTGAAAACCCAACATAATCACAAACCGCTTTTCAATCATCCAAACAATCAGGATTTTGTACCGCAATTTGTTACAATTATAAGGGACTGGGACTAGAATATGTTTCTTCCCTTTCAACTTCAGTTCAATTATAATAAAAATTATTTTTGCCTTTAAAATCGATTTATTTGGTTTAAACCCTCTCAAATATGTGGATCATTAAAATCACCCAATATGTTTCATGTTCTTTTGTCAAATTATTTTGAAATCAAAATCAAACACGTAATTATTGAATAGGTTAACTTTTAACATTCAAAAAATGTTTATTTGCATTATTTGAATTTTCATAACATTCAAATAATGTGTTAAAACGCATTATTTTTTCAGGTACGATATTTGTGGCTCGAGGTCGAAAATACCCAAAAATTTGTTGGGATCGAAACTTGTTTCTCTTGCATTCGGAAAAATCAAGTGCTAGTGGCAAAACCCGATGGAGATGTCAGTTTGCCAAAAAGTCATCGTGTAGAGCGACGATATTTACATACGCGAAAAATGTGAATGTTGTCAAATGTTTGCACAATCACACACCATACTTTAAATCTGAAAATTACTATTCGGACTTTATCCCACAAACTGTTTGCATTGTCCGGAACGCCCATTGAAATATATAGTGCCTCAATTTTTGTATTAATTGACGTATATGCAGTTCATTTGAAAAACTTATTAATTAAATAAAATGTGTATTAATTGTGAATGCTTTATCATTATTTTTGCGTCTCAAGTATTAAAAATGCGCTTTTTAGCCGATTTCGAGTGTTGGTAGTGCGCATGTGCAAGGGGTAAAAATGAAAGCGTGTAGCAATCCATATTTCAACAATGCATATTTTTTTTTAATTTTGTGGCCAAAAAATGTACTATTATCTGCTAGCGTGTCATAATGACAACTTCTTGAATATCCATTTTAGTCATAATGGCATGCATTTTCAGATTGAGTACTATAATAATTTTATTGTACTCAGTACAATAATAGATATTACGATACTAGTGGCACATCGACATTATTAATACGCTCGCGTACATCCACGCGTACGATGAAAGTAAAAGCCGCGCATGCATGGACGGTTACTGGTCTCCTTACTCTATGCGCGCGCCGCAATAGACTACATTCAGGTCCAGGCATACAAATAGCTATTTCTTCATTACTATTATTAACTAATTTATTTTGAACCTTTTCGTTAATAAACGCTAGCAGATAACATTTTGTATATGTAATTCGGATCGTAATCAATCAATATGGTCCACGTCGTGTTAGCAGACTCGGCTGATAATTTTTATCACGACTAGTACCATAATGATTGGCATTACGATCCTTATAACACGAATACTTCTCTTTCAGGTACAATATACGTGTGTCCCGGTCGAAAGTATCCTAAGATTGGATTGGATGGAAATATGTTTACATTTCATCGTAGAATTAATGAAAAGACACGGTGGAGATGTTTTAATGCACATAAATCAGCATGCAAAGCCACTATTTATACTTACGGAAAAACGGTCCTAGTAACGATGCAAACTCACAATCATAGGCCGTTTTCCGATACATCGAATTTTCACGATTTTACGCCACAGAAAGTGAACCTTATATACACAACGACAATCAATAAATAATACCTAACAATTAAATTTAATTTGAATTTATAATTATCATCAGACAATCGGATTAAAATATAAGTGCTCAAAAAATTGTTGTGTTCATGTTTTTGTTTGGAACATATCTGTAGAGTTATTTAGAATAGTAGATATAATAGTATAATAGAAAAGCAAACGTATTTTATGAAATTCAATCAGAATTAATATAAAAATGCATTTATTTCATAAATCTATTTTTAGGTACAATATACGTGTGTCCTGGTCGAAAGTATCCTAAAATCGGATTGGATGGAAATTTGTATACCTACCATTGTCGCATAAAAGAAAAGACGCGATGGAGATGTTTTCATTCATCAAGATCATCCTGCAGAGCGACTATTTATACATATGCTAAAACCGTTTTAGTGACAGCTAGTAGACACAACCACTTGCCTTTTTTCGACACGTCCAATTATGAGGACTTTGTACCACAGAAAGTTAATCTTATATATAATAGGAACAAAAATTACTAAGCTGAAATACCAGAACTAACAAATATTCTTCCATTTGAAAATTTATTAAATTATTGTCTCGCTTTGAATGCTAACGAATTATAGTCTCCAGATTTTAGCATGTCTTCCACGTGACTAATGTATTGATACGCTATCTTGAATTCCAATATTTCATTTAATAATATAGTTCCCAAAATATTGCTATTACCTCAGTTCGTCTTAATGGAATTATTAAGTATTACGAATTATTGCGATACGCCACTGGTGAAAGTTTCGCTTGGCCTTGAATTAATTTGATTCTGTTTTGCTACAGTAGTCACGTGGAAGACAAGCTAAAAACAGGAGACTTTATAATGTTTACGTTTGTTGTCAGTGAATTTATATATTAAATTTACTGGGACCAGCAAGTTTTCCTGTTTGGATACAATGTTAACAACGAATAATAAATAATGTGCCATAAAATAATAATTTTTGGTCCTAGAGCAGAAAGTACTCAAATATGGCAAAGCAAAGACTAAGAAAATATATTCGCTCTGTGAAACGCGATCTTTTTCTAAACTAAAAATTAAAAAAAAAAATTGTTTTGGTCGTAGGATAATTATTTAATTTGTAATTTCAGTTTGTTTAATTTTTTTAGAAAAAAGTTGAGTAAACTGTTCTATTTTTAATAGATCTGTGCTTTGAATTAATAATAAACATGAATTAATGTATGAAACATTTTTTTTTAGAAAAACGCTTTTAAAAATGGTGATGTTTTAAAAAAAATTAGGTATTCATTAATTGAAATCAAAAAATGAGTGTCAATACATTTTTGCGGATAAAATCATTTTTTTTTTTGGCCTATAGAACTCTATACAGCTACATTTTCAGATATAGGTAAAGAATTTTTTTTCGGACTTTTTTGTTAGGTTTATACACGTTAGATTTATACATCTAGCGGGTTTATACAGACAAAGAATTTATGAAATGATTAGAAAACTTAATTTATTTGTATTTTACAATTTTCAATTAATAAACTTGTGTCTAAATAATAAATACTAAAATACCAATATAAATATTCAATTTAAATAAAGGAAAAATTCGCTGGAAATGAGATTCCACAGTACTTCTCTCGTTGCTATCTTAAAATTTCTTATTCAAATTTTTAGAATTTTGAGACATCTTTTGTGGAAAAAAATTATAATATATTTTATCTATTTTACGTCTTTTTTACTCTTAATGCAAAAATTGCAATTTTAAAACCTAGATTGAAGAATTGTATACTCACACCAACATTACAAAAATAAATAACCCTGCGGCTATTAAACCACTCCGTTTTCTATTTCGACTCCACTTTTTTTTGTAATAATTGGATGAGTAAACTTAAAATAAAATTATCCCTGATGAAAATTGCATCTCGAATGCATTTTATGGGGATTAATAAACGACTCCAATACAACACCGTTTTCGAAAAACGTCAAATTTCAAAGCCTGTTAGTTTTAAAAGCTACTATGACATTTATCAAAAATACGTTAGTAGTTATGTTGCTAAGCAACGAAGCAATTGTGAATAGCCAAGTTGCTAAGCAGCAGCACAAAATGCTACATTCTGATTGGTGGATTGTTAGAGGCGTTTATTACTCATTAAAAATCGCGCGATTATATAACTGTCATCTAGCAGTTAAATACCTGCTCACTAGCTAAAGGACCAGTTATTTTTTATCACTTTTGAGAAAATATTAATGACCGGTATTATCCAAAAAACCCCATTAACTGTCGGGTTTCTCTTTCTAACACACTAAATAAAGAGGGAACACCGAGCATTAAATGGGCTTTTAATATTTAATAACTAATATTTTGTACTTTCCTTCATAAAATCATTTAATATTATTTGCTATTTAATGCGTATTTAACAAAATTTGATATATTTTCCTATCACATATCTAAACATACAAATAAACAAAATATTTTAAGCCCATACAGTTTTCGTCTTAGTTAATTAATTTCTCGAAAACTGTGCTGCTTAAAGAGTTTCTTTAAAATTATACATACACCTATAAACGTAGTGTTCATCCCTATACGTTCCCACTTAATATTCAAAACGTATTGCTATTTATTGATACTACTGTAGTATTCTTCTTCTAAATCGTACAAATCGGCGGCCATATCATCCCGCAAAGACATCAACTTCTGGTCGCATTCAGCCTGTTTCGTTCTGTAAACACATAAACGATTAGTGCATCAACAATCAACTGCTTTCAATAAAGTACAAACCGGAACAGCTTGGAGTTTTGCGTAATTGCTTCATTAACAGACGGAAAGTCGTTCAATATCAAATACTGTTTGATGTCCGACACAAGTTTCATTAAACTTTCACCAGCTCGCACAATGTTTGCCGCTCGAACGTGCATTTCATAAGTGTCTTGTTCGCATTGTGTCATTCTTGACAGTTGGGTATCATGATCACCTTTAGCTAGTTTTACAATCTCTGCAAGCACAGTCAATAGTAAGTTTAACAAAGCACTCACTGGTCGTAAATGGCTTACCTTCAAAGTTTTCGAGCATACTCTTCACATCGTCCTTAAGTCTCGTACGGTATGACTTCAGCAGTGCTTCTTTGCTTTGGGGTAAAGATCGAGACATTTATAGCCGCTCTGTTGTGAATTGATGCAATTTACGAATTGTTCTGCGGCCTGCGCAAAACAATCGCAAATTTTGGGGTTATGGTTATGTAAACCACAACAACAAACAAAAAAATGACCTCACTATCGTGTTGTGACGTTTGCGGCAGCGCACGGAACTTTGCGCCCTCTATTATCTTGAAACTTTGCTTAAGGTCGATTTATATCAAAACGCACGTTGCTGGAATGCATTTTTTTTTATCTAAAATATAATAATTAAAAATTAGAAAGTTAAAAATAACAGTTCTGTTTTTATTTACGAGTTCAATGTATTTTAATAATTTCAATGTACTTTATTTGGAAACGACAAAATCTACGAAACATATGTAGCGCCATCTGTTATATTTATGTTTAGTTCCGTTAGGTTGAAGTCTGAAATAAATATTAATTTTACTACAACTAGCGCTATTGTATTAAAACTTAAAACTAATAATGTCGCAACCTTTTAAAAATAGGCATTCAAAAAATAAAAACAAAAATAATAAATGTTATACAATAAACTAAATCCAAAAAATGATTTTCTTATTATTTTATTTTTATTGAGGTATTTAAAGTTTAAATTCAATCGAAAAAAAATATGTAAAGGGCATAAACTAAATTTGGACGCTACAAAATCGATAAGGTGATACCCTCGACATTGGCTCCCTAACGATTTTCTCATAACGCGTTTATTTGGCTGAATAAGCCATAATCTACTATATATATATATTCGCACCCTTATTTTACGCGCGAAATTTAAAAATAAATATCCCATACAATTTCGAAATATATCAGACAGGAAAGCAACAAATACGTAATATTTGATGCGCCATTTAGTTCTGTTGAATAAATAGATGGCAAATGAATATATCACCGATTTTTGGCAAGCCAGCTGAAAAAGTGACAATAATAAATTCGAAATAAATTTTACTCGTAGAAAATTCGGAAGCATGGAATGACTTTCCGTCTAATAAATGAGAGCTGAGAGCATTTTTTTTTTCCTAGTTACATTTATATTATACCAGAGTGACTATACTAAATTTGAATTATCTCATGCAGAAAATACCCAGTCATATTTCAATTTCTCCATCTAAATATTATTATCCAATAAAACGAACATATTTTTCGACGCTACGTGTTTTTTTATTTATCTGCCTTTATGTCGGACAAATCATGTTGATAATCATTTGACATTTTGAGTGTAAATTTTCGAATTATCCTTAATATTTAATTACGAATTATAATTGTCAACAGGAATAGGACAATTCAAAATTTAGAGAATTTGTCAACTGGATACGAATTAGTAAACGTAGCGGGTGGTAAATTATATTTTGAATAATATGTTACCCTTTAATGAACAAGAGCTTTGAAAGCTTTGATTATAATAGATGTTGTGTATCAGAAATGGAAAAATACACTTTCAATTTGTTTATGAAATTACACTTAAGGGCATTTTTTTTAGAAATACCGCTCGACCTTCCGAGAACGCTTTACAACAATTATTATAATTTTTTTTTACTTTGCAATGACACTCAGCAAATTAAATTTGACAAATCGCTTTTCAATTCAGTTAGCTCTCCTCGTGCCGTTGGTTGCTAGGTAAAACGTATCCGGCGAGCAAAATAAAAATTGTCGCGACCTTTTCGTAAGGACTTGTCACATTGCTGGTGACAATATATCAATAATCCAATTACATCATTGTTTCTCCACTTTCTAAAAGTGCCATTAGATATTTTCTATTATATCCACATTTGAAAAGTGATGTGGTTTAACAAAATGTTCATTTGCACCATAATGTTTCCATGGTATGTGCAATTAGGCATGGTACAGTAAACTTAATATTAATATTCGTTTGCTTTGATGAAGTTTTCATTATTTCAATCCGTATACTGAGGGCAAACTATAATTAAATATTCAATTACATATTGTATTAATTGGTTATTAGTTGACCAGCTAAGCATAAATTCAGCTTCACATTAAACACAAGCAATGATTTTGAAATTTGATTTAAAACTTCAAATACAAGCTTTCCTATAGTTTCTAATTCGAAAATTGTGTACATTGTTGATTTTGTATTAAATGGCGATTTGATTGTTCGACAAACTTATTGAAGTTGAAACTAACTGGAAAATCAATAGAGAAGAAGGTTGTTGCAAAAATTGGAATTATTCGCCGTTAATCAGTCACCTATGCTAAAATCCGTGTGCGTAATAAATTAAGCCCAAATAGAGGCATTTATTTGAAAAACGGTTTGATGAGCTTTTTTATAAACACCTACAAGTGAAAACATCCTTAATGGATTTATTTAATTTCCGCCTGTCGGATTGTGCTGAAACTTTTAAATCAAAAGTAGAATAGGACATCGTTACTTCCATTTCATATACATTTATTATTACTATACTCATTCGGTCTGTGGAAACTTAAGTTGCGCTAGAGCACAACTTCTTCTTGATGTACATCGCTTTTTTTATGGTTCGAAAAGTTTATGCTATTATCGGGCGGAGGAGCCGAGAGTAAAGAAAATCTTTTAATCGAAATGTTTAGTTTGTATAGGAGTAGGTATCTATTTCTTATATTGCTTTGAATTGAACCAAGGAAGTTGGATTGTAGACTTGAAGTTTCTTTGAAAATGAGATTTATTTTGTTCCGGTTCGATCATTAAAAGAACCAAACGTGTTTGGCGAAATAAATTGTTATGAATAGTGCGGGAATAAATTGGAAAATAGTAATAAATATGTTAATCAAGTTTTTCAAAAATCGATTTTCAGAAATGTATCCATTATTAACCAATTTGCAAAATCACAAATAATTCAAAACCAGTTAACCGTTTATCCAAAAAAGTTGCTAACAATAGTTAAGAACGTTTATATAAAATGAAATAAATTGTCCGGAAACAAGTTAAATCTCGTTTATGCGTTTAATTCAGAGCGTAATGTGGGTAATCCGTGTTATTAAATATAATAAGAAAAATTTAGTAAAAATTCCTTTTGGAAAGTCCGAATTAATTGAAAAAAAAGTTGTAAAAGATATATCAAAGAAGAGGGAAGCAAAGCAGCAATAGCAAGCAAGCAGGCAAGCAATCCTGGAAAGGATGTTGTCCTTGACGGTTGCGCGGTAGCCCTGGAAAAGGTTGGAGCTTTGGTGGAGCTGGAAAAGCTAGCAGTGGGGTCGGTTCTAGTGAGTTCAATGTTGCCATTCTGTCGACTGAAAAGCTAGATTCCCTAAACGCTTTGGCTCGCGAGATTGCACAGGTGAAATAGTGGGAAAGTGATCAATATACAGCATGGTGTGCGGTCTGCGAGCGTAAGAAAATCACGTTAAAACACGTCGTAATTTTCGAAAATTGAAAGACGATTTTTTTTTGAATTGATGAGGACATGGAGACATTTTTCCGAAGTGACTAACTAGGCATGTACGGCGAAAATGAAATTTTTGGGGCACGCAGTGCTCGGTTGCCCTGATGGGAATCTTTGGGACAGCAACATGCACATTTCAAGGGAGGTGTGCCCGATTCCTACTGCTTGACTGCCTTGATTCCTCGTTTCGCTTGTGTCTTTTTAAGGATATGACATGAATGTATGCCGATTAAAAGGACATTTTCAATTAGTTTATCTATTCTACGACTGGAATTTATTTAAAATATGAAATAATGGTGAGTGGTTCGTCTTTAATTAATTCATTTGACTAATTAACATTATCATTAATAAATTTTGATGTTGTCTCATGTTTTATATTACTACTTAACATTTCATTTAATTAATTTGCGTTATTACAATTCATATTCGCCGCATGCATCGCGTGGTTTTATTTATAAAATTAATTTCCTTTCGAATTGACTTTCTAAGATCATATTTTAATGTCGTCATTCCTTATTCATGAATTAATTACTTTTTAAATTAACAATAACAACAGAAGTTTAATTAAATTTTTAATGAACATAAATTAAAAAAAATATTTCGCGCACTCTTCGCGCGCGTAGTAGTATTTCATTTTTTTGCGGCGAGCGTCGCTCGCAAAATCATAATTACAAAAAAATGTTTTCTTTCTATTATAAAATACGCAATTCCGAATTTAATTGTTTTATGATTTAATCACTATAAGTTCGGCGCTGTGAAACATATTGCAATAATTGTTGAGGTGCATAAATACATATAAGTACTTAATATGGAACAATGCACAATACCAATAAATATCAAATAATACCAGTTTTGTATTTTAAAGGGAAATTGTGCCTTTCATTACGTACTGTTTGTTTTACTGTGTACGTGCAAGTGGAATAAAAGCAAGTCACATAATAGTGACAAATTCTATTGTTTACTTTGTCCACACAGTTTTATTTCATTTTTGCGAAATTTCAACTACTTGCAGCGTTTCTGAATTTTCAAATATGTATTCATTTTACATGCAACAACAGAAATCCGAGGAATTTCCATCGTATATCTAACACTGGACGGTGTGATCAAGCTCCTTTGATGTTAAATATATATATATAGGGGGGGTTTATCTTTGAAGTCAATTGAGGATGTTATTTCGCTTGAGTGTATTTGTAAAATCAATTGTGGATCAAGTTAATTATTACCACCATCATCCTTAAGCTCTAAACTAAAATCATTAATTTCAAATCGTTTCGAAAAAATTACCCCTATAGTCGCGTCATGGCTGACCCCAAGCGCGTATAAAATTCTATGCAAAATTAATTTAATTGGCAGCAATTTTTTCCATACGTTTCAGTACCTACATTAATTAGTATAGCATTTAGTCGGTAACTAAGGCTTTGTATTGAAGGCATTATTATGGAATTATTATCAATTGGGATCATCATTATAATTGACCTCAAGTTAATTTTTAACTCATTATTTCGTATATCCTGAAATAGTCCTTTTTCAGGATATAATTCATATTTTGATGAAGCGACATTGAAGTGGAATCTGTTTATTAATAGATTCTATAGAATCCGATAATGACGTATTCGACGACGCAAAGTAAAAAATAAAATAAAATAATATTTAACAGAAATATTATATAATTTTTTTTTGTACAAATGCCATAATTCAATAAAAAATAAATTAATTAAACTTTGTCAATTTGGAATTTTTGTGAATTTTTCAATTATTTGCTTTGTGGAATGTATTGTCATGGTTTCACAAGCAAAACAATGGATGTTTATTAATAAATACAAATAATAGAAATAAATAAACGTCAAACCGGTAAAAGCTTTGCAAGAATTTGATGCTGCAAATTGTGAAATAATCTCTGAAGAGATGTTGAAAAGCTGCAAACATAGCAACTTATCTGCTATTACCCAAGAAATCAATAAAACTTGTGTTAAAATTATTTTTTATAAAATAATTTATAACATTATATAAAACGTCAGAGAATTTAGTGAAGAACAAATGTTCAAGAAAAATTCTTGTTATACAAATTTACCTCGAAATTTACCCTCTAGAAATAGTCCAAGTTCGTTATAGGGCGCTTTTATTTGAGCGTCTTTGGAAATTGAGTTTTTTATTGACTGATTCCTAAAACTGAACACATCGATATTTTTTAATTAAATTTTTTATTTAATTAAAAATTATAGTTATTGAAATTTAAATATATTCTTTAAGCGAACTATTGAGGTGTTGAGGTCTACTGTGGCCCCACATGTTTTGAAAAAAGCAGAAAAACAGTTAAGGGTTAAACCATGTACAAATGAGGCTTTATTAAATATTTTCCAAGCCCTGCCTGCGTAGCAAACAAACAACAATAAATTCGGTCCGTAGAAAAACAAATAAATTTAAATTCGATTCTTCCGCAAAATTAATCTGGGTATGTAAATAATTCATTATTTACTGCGTTTGGGCAAAATATTGTGAAATATTTTGATAGAAATTGTTGATGTTTATATAAGAATAATATATCATCGGTTTTGCGTATAATCCCTTCAAATAAAATAATCAATAATTACAATTACTACCTAGTGAAAGATATTACCCCGATTTAAGAGATTATAAAAGTACTGAATCAGCTATAATCTTGAACTTCCGAATGAATAATATTAATGTGCAGTGGCAGCGAAAATTTAATCAAAAACAAAATAAAACTATAAATGAGTTTGACGGTTGAAGTTGAGTAGATTAAATTGCTTTTCATAATATAAAACAAAATGAAACCCATATCACAAAATAAACGTATAATAATAGCTCGTTACGAGAAACGCAAAAAATGAGAATGTAATTGTAAAATGTAAATCGAATTGAAATTTGTTTAGTTCACATAACAAGGTTAACGTAAATGGATGTAAATTGAATTAAATGCTTTGCAAGCCATTTAACATACAACAGACTTCCATAAAAAATTGAATTTCTAAGACTTCCTAGACTTCATAAAGAATTCCATCAGTGTCAGGATTAACGTGAAACTTCCTGACGACTTCCTCCCGCGGCGTATACGCAAGGATTTAATTGAAACTTACTCCTCGCCAAATGTGAGGAGTAATATCGATTTTTAAATAGTGGAATTATGATTTCAAAAAATAGTACCTTAGTACAATTTTTAGAGCCCAAATAAAAAAATGAATTTTTGGGTAAAGGTTGTGCATCTTTATTAAAATGTTATCGATATGCAAACGATATCGCATCTTGTATCGGCTATAATCTACATTAAATCCGTTTACTACAGGATCCGCTAATTGAAAAGCGGTTTCCAGAATGTTGGGCGTTATGAATAAAACGTGATCCACATTTTTCGAAATATGTTTTAAGCTTCCAAGTGTAATAAATATGGCTTTATTACGGCTGAATTACATAAGTATATAAATATAAATGTTCAACGTAATAAAAGTATAAACGAGAAATGTGGTTTCGAATTCAATACTTTTAAGACGGTTGTCATGAAGCAAAAGCTCTGCTCAAGTAAATTGTTGAAACCCATTTTTCTATCCTATTGTTAAATTAACATTATTCAAGAATTCAAGATAAATATTTCCCTATTGTAGTAACGTTAATACTGTTGTCTTCCCTTAACATTTATATATTCTAATAAGACTTTAGAGTTTTGAATGTTATTTGAATAAATTACTCATTTATTTACAACTACTTATTGTTATTTGTTTAAATTTTAAAACTACAAATTCTTCAGTGAAATTCAACTAGTTTTCGTTGATTTTTGCAGATTATTTATTTATACAAATTAGATGTAAATATTGAAAGCTGCATATAAAATAATTTACGAGCTAATAAAATTAAAAGCACTATGGCAGATTAATTGATTTTTCTACACATAGTTAATCTTTGAATTATTTTTGAAACGAGGAAACCAAATAGATTCGTAAATGTGCATTTTCTCATTACAACGCTTATGACTTTCAACGAATCAATTTCCCAACAACATAAATTCTTTTTTCAATAATTAAGGTCGATTCTGCTTACAAATAAACTCGAGGGTAAAACGATGACCAAATTGAATTTCCCGGGGAACATCCAATCTATACATTTAATTCATTCATTTTGGTAGGCACACCGCATACTGATCAAATGAAATTGAATTTTTAATTAAAATAATCTTCTAATGAAATAAGCATTTTTGTGTTGATTTGTAGAAGCGGACAAATATGATTTAAAACAACAACAAAATAACAACAAAAATAAATTAATCTCAATAAGAGATGAACGCAATGCAATTTAAGTGTTTTTATTACACATGTTTAGTGGACGCCAGGATTAAGCTCGATGTGCGGTTATATTATGTAGCAAAAGCTAAACAGCACTTTCGTGTTTGCGAAATTTTGTACAAACAGAAAACGTAAAAATTGATTTGAAAAAAATGATGTGCCAACAAGGCACGCTGATTAATTTTCGATAAAACAATATCCCAATTTCCGATCCGAAAAGCAGAAGCAACAAGCAACCGGTCGGGGCAATAAAAATATGAATAAAACTATTGATTTATTTAATGTAGAACGAAACTTCGGATAAAAATTATAGAAAATATGTTGGAATATCGATATTGCCACAAACTAGAGTTTCCAAAACTATGTGGAATAATTATCTTTATCTAGAGGATTGGACGTTAGATAAAATTGCCAAATTGGATGCTAAACATTGCAGAGACTATGGACTCGTATCTTGTAAAATTGTCCTGAATTAATGTACGTATGTGAATTACTTGATCACGGGGGAAATGTTGAATTTTCGTGTCCAACTTTTAATTTGGAACAGTTTACATTTTCTATTGTATATTCATGAGGAAGCATTCAAAGCATCCGAAAATTACTATACCAGCTACTGATTAAACCAGTTAACAATTTAACATGTGTTGCAGTAGTTGGTCGTCAAAACCCGCATCAAAACCAAAACGGTCAGTTACTTGAATTTTTAATTCTAATTTGTCTAACATTTTCTGTGATCAACGAATTTAGTAAACTAATAGATTTCACTCTTTGGGAATCTTACGAATCTTTGCGAATACAAAACATATTATATTTAGTTATTTTTGAACTGACATGATCGAGGAACTTTTGTTCATCTCGGAAACAGAGATTTAGAATATTTTCGTTCAAGATGTAACTGCAGAAATTCATAACAAATTGTTATCATCGTATTTACCCTGAAAGTGCTTTTAGTGCATACTTATTCATGGCTGACTAGTTAGATCGAAAAATATTTGATAGACACTTTGTAAAATTACATTCAATTTGAAAGCTGCTTAAATGTACCAACTAAGCATCCACTAAGCATCACATGCAGCCATGGATCAGTTTATGAATACAGACCAATTTCGAGGCAAATGCGATGATGGATTTGTTCGGTTTGCAAAAGTACAAATCAATTAAAATAAAGAGTATACAACACAAACAAATAAAGAAAAATTTATTTATCTTTTTTGACTTAAAAGGAAACATCATTTCCTCTTTGAACTGCAATTTGGATTCGAGGTATCAAAAAAGATGAAGTTCACCGGCTTATGGAATCTAAAGTTTCAACGGCGAACGGCAACAAAATGTGGGATGTTGAAAGCCACCATATTTCTGAACTAAAAATCATCAAATTTCAACCACAAATTTTAGCAAATTTTGGTTTGTTTTTTAATTATTGTAAATTACATTCAGCGCTTCCAAATAGAGTCTCTTAATTCAGTTAGGGAAGCTCTAAGGCCTATACGGCATTAGTGCTATATTTTTAATTCTAGCTCGCTTTTACCGGATTTTCGGCAACAACTTTTAATCTGGGACACTATATAATTGTATATTCATGAAGAAGCGTTCAAAACATCTAAAACTACTACCTAGCTACTCATTAAACTGGTTAACAATTTAACATGATTTGCCGTACTTAGTTATCTAGTTGAGGCTTTCAAAGATAACTTATATAAAGTGCGTGATCTGAATAGATATAATGCATCTAACCTCCTATATATATATAGCTATAATATTTATATAAAATGTAAATCTCCAATAAAACTCAACTCTTATATACATTAATCTTATACACTAGAAACTGCATTGAATATTAAATTGGCTCGCTGAATAAAATGACGATAAAAACTGTTTTGGTGACAAAAATACTATATATATAGAATATGAAACCGAACATGCAATGGGACTTATTATTTAATTATATTAAATGTACGTCAATATTTTACGCAAACCAGAATTAAATTAATAAATGGATTGGTCATCGACATACCTCATTTAACATCAAAACGACGTAGGACGTTTTGACAAAAACACGGTTTTCCGATAATATGCACTGGTCTAGGATGTAGGAAAAATATAAAGCAAATTGTATATCCACATGTATCGGAAAATGCTTCCTCTGGAAAATAAACGGTTTTCCGAGAGTCTTAAAACGGCTTTTTTATATGTCTTTTTAAGACATTTATCGAGACATTTATTTACACCATGTATGTGATTCGAGATTTTAATCTCAAATTTTAGTAATATTATACCCTAGATAGTATCGATTTTCCGTGGTTTGATTATAATTGCAACTTCCGAACGAACAAAAACTATTTCGTTTGAAATTCAGAATTGTTTTTGCTATTTTATTTTGAAACCATTTGAAAATGTGCAATATAAATGATTGATTTACTATACACTTAACGATTCATTCATCAAGTTAATATTTGTCGTTTTATTTCAATTCTATCTAATATGCAACAATTTGTCCTTAAGCTTCAAGCATTTATATTGTGTACATATCCTTCCAAAATATGTTCACACGTATGTTATAAATCATTCTGTAGGCATTTTTCTGCGATATCCACTTTCAGATCTTGACTGAACTGAAATTTGTAAAAACACACAAAATGCCTTGCATGTATAACTGAATACATTACAAAACCTTATACTATTCAAGCGTTCGTTTTTTATATTAAATTAAAATTCGTTACAGTCGGTTTTATTAGTAATAAGGCACTGAAGAAATTAACGTTCTTTAGTAATTGATTAAAAAACCGACTGTTATTCGTCAAAAAAACATACAGTAAACATTTCTAATTATAATTATAGTACACACATTATTATTATTAATTTACCCAAGTACAAAATTATTTCAGCTTTTTATGTAGGGAAAACGGCGCTGAAATTGTAAATTAATTACGGGGCCTTAATATTGGAAGTAAGCTACTGGAAATTATGAATAAATTTTAACATTTTAATATTTTGAGCTTAAAATAAATGCTTTCTTATTTGATCTTTAGCAGCTTAGACTTTTTGCAGCCCATTTTCAAACGGAAAGTATGCTTTCATAGTTTCGGTAAAAACAAGAGTTGAAAATTTGAATATTTATATACTTGGCACTTCCTTATTTCCGGCAACAAACAACTCCAATATAAAGATTTAATGATGTGAAATTTGTTACTGTTGCTCGGTATTCACAAAGCACGTTAAAATATTAATATTAATTAATGCACTTAACAGCCACACTTGTAATGGACAATTTAAACTTTTGCTATACATTTTTCACTCGATTTTCCATATAAAATGATGAAAACTTTTGGAATTTTTCAAAAGTTTGCCGGAATGGTTTTATGAAATGCAATATTCTTCGGAATCAAATGGAGTAACTTTTCATATATCTCGCAAATACGTAGATGAGATTGCAAGAATGGATTTCGCTTATCATATGCTAAAGTTGATCAAAATAATTTGTATTCAAATCTCTAATTATGAGACGTGTATAGACAAATTCAAGCCATACTGCTAGTATTTACAAAAGATTGATTTTTGCCAAACAAACTAGGATGTGGTAGTAATAGAAAATGGTGAAGGCGCCGTGCTATGGACTGTTGCAATTTTTTTAGTAGTAACTATGGAAATTGCGCCAATAAATAAAAATTTAGACTTGCGTCAAAATGTCCCAAAATGTGTGCGCAATACCTAAAATGAGTCGTAACCCTTTCCTTAACTTCATGCTTTTTTCCGTCGACGATGGATGATCCATAAGAAGATGGATGCAATCCAAAGTGCATGTGCAGGGGCCAAAATATGGAACAGATGAAGACGAAGCCGATGAAGAAGAACGGCAGGAAGATTGGCGAGAGTCTTCAATAATCCCAAGTACCGGTACCTTGCCATTGCCTAAAAAATCTACAGTGTGTAAAAATTGTTCGAACATCAATAAATATTTTTGTCCGATTATTGATTTGTTTTCATATAAATTTTATTTTTTAACGGCGCTACTTAAATTTAAATTAATTTTTCAGTGGTTGATTACAAATTGTTCAATTATTTTCAACGTTAAAATAACGTGTCTAGAATTATATATTATTTATTAAGAAGTTTTAGTGTTAAATTAAATTATTAATACCATTATTGTTATTAATAGTTGATAAAAATAATTAATAATTTGTTAAACAATTAATAACTTCAAAACCAAACGTGCAATCAAAATTCTGATGGCTTCGTTGGATTCTACGGATTTTTTTCTATCAGTATACCAAATTTCATCAAAATCCCGTGAAAATTGAGGATTTGCCAGGGCGTAGAAATTTCCAACGCATCAACCGTTTAAGAGTTGCATCGCCGCATTCCTCAGTTACATAATGCACCTGCGTTAAACGATGCGTCCGCCGCACATTCCAATGCAGCCCCCCCATGGCTATTAATGCAAGTCGTGCGCATAAGGCAATGACCGCTCCCTACACTCGTTCAAGCGAATTTCCGAGCTGTGCCGACGATACCCGACCGATAGGCAATGTCAGTGCACGAAAGCTACAAGTGTGATCTGTCAGAACATTCGGTTTAAAAAGTGAAAAAGTGCGAATAAAACATTTGTGAAAGGTTTTAGTGCATCTGCTATGAAAGAAAAAACATTTCTACGATGGAAAAAGACTTTTCTTGGGTATTTGAAGCTGAAAGCGGAAAATAAAGCCGGTCCGAAACAACCACGGAAAAATTTGAGGTTAGAATTTTCCATTCAATAACAATAGCTCGATTGTTTAATATTTCTTTATTAAATGCTACTTTACATAATATATAAAGCTGACTAGCAACATATACAAAACGATCGAGTTGTCAAATCGATCGATATAAGGATGTAAATGAAAACTATTTTAATATCAAACGAAATATGTAAATGAGACAGTTGAGGGGCGAGTTTATTTGTATTTGCATCAGCAAACTATAGTAACAGGGAAGCTATCAAACTGATCGAAAGGATTTTACCATCGATTTTTTAGTGGTTTATTAATCATTAAATTTAGTTAAAATGCATCGCGGCAAATTCTAGCAAAACAGCTAGTATTTGAAAATACTACTTTGTAAGCATTGATTCAACAAGCTAAAACAATTTATCATCTAGTGATCGAGTCAGGATCTCATAAAGACTAACTGTTAGTAAGTGCAAATATATAATGGAAATATGCTTTTCTCGAGATAGACGACGAGAAGGAGAACACAATGTTACCACTTTTAAACTAGGGTTAGAGTTCACAGTTCAGTCTTTACAGCTTCTGCCTTCTGGTAAGATATAGTCTCGTATGTAGCATTGTCTCTTTGTTTGTCTCCAGAAAAACCTATTTTCATTATATTCGCACTTTCGTCTGATCGTCAACTCACAACAGAGCAGGATGTATGTAAAGACAGAATGCCTAATTGACTTTTGGGTCAAAAATGAAGAATTATTAGAACTTGCCCTGTAATATATTTAACAAGTCCTGGCATAGTAGGGTATAACATTTTCGGAATGTACGTCAGCCAAAATTATTAATTAAGTCCGGTTACTGCCTTTCGCGAATTAAATAAACAGAATAAAATGTATGTGGATTTTGATCAGTTGCAAACGCAGTAAATCTTTTTGCATTTTCATTATGATCACTTATTTAACGAGCTTTAATATTTAATTTAAGGACTTTAGATAAATACGTTTCCTGTCCAAACAAAATGTGACATTTAACTTTAAAATAGAAACGACAAATAGACTAAACCGAATATATTTACCTTGTTGTCACTTGTCAGATATTTCAAGTAGACAATTATGTATTATTGAATCAATGTTAAATTCGTATTAATTGAAGAGTGATTAAATTATAGGATAAGTACACTGATTTGCACTTTGCTCTCAAATTGCTTAGATTAATATAATTTGGGTATAACGTAATAATATCACTGCATATTAATTAAAATGAGGTTAATGCAAACACTCTGTATAGATTATTATTAGATGCGGTCTGCAGGAATCGTACCCGGTTTAATTTCTATAAACAGAAAAAAAATGCGTCGGTGTAAAATTTTCTTTCATTATCGATCATTATTAGCGATTAGAAAATTGCCTGGCTAGCACAATATGTGCTCTTTAACTTTGCAAAAGCCAAAAAGTATATTAAGTAACTTACTGTACCCATTTGAAAGCATAAAACTTTAAAGGTAATTTAACTCTTTGGTCAATACTGTTAGTGTAAAGTTTTCCACCAACAAAAAAAAAAGTACAAACTTTAAAGTTCATTGCTTTGATGTGTTTTGTAATGAAGTTCACTTAATTTAATATCGTATACCGAGTGTTTATTTATGAAGATGATAACTTTTAAATTGACTCAAATCCAAAACTTCCCCACATCAAATTGGTTTTATAAATTAGGAAATTTTATTTTTTTGTTTATTAATTAAAAGGCGTCCGCCCCACAGGCTCAGTAACAAATATTCAAAGTTTCGTCCTCAATAAACCGAAAAGAAACCGCCTTTCATGTAAACAAGAAGTTTTTCAATAAAGTAGGTAAGAGCATACGAAAAGTTTACTGTTACTGGTGAAATTACAAGACTGCTTGCTTTTTATTCCCTTTATTTAAGTTGGAAAAATAATAATGATAATAATGAAAAAAGAAAAGTTATTAGATTCGCTCCAAAGAACTGCAAACAGTTACAATCATATTTGCTGAAATTTGTGCTCTATTCAAACAAGATTTTCATCGACTATTTAACATTGTTTTAACCTATTTTGTATCATTTAAAAGTATGGTGAATATTTTCAACCGGAAAATATTTTCATCGGAAAATTTGTTTGAAATTTAAAAATAGGCCGCATTGTAAATTATGTTGAACAATTCCACAATTATCGTCCAATAAATACTCGAATAAATACTAAATTATTTACAATTATTTAAACTAACATTATTGTAATATGCAAGAATTACACGAAACTGTTTGATATTTCGAATTATTTAAACAAATACAATATTGCGTGTATTAATTGAATCCGGTGAATTGGGTAATAGAGGTCAAAATAAAATAATTTGTACACATCAAATATAGAACGTATAAAAACCAGCAGGATGGAATAAAACAATCATAAAATTTAATATTGATGACAACTGCTGGATCAAAGTGTGAACCAAAAATGAGATCTTTTGAACGCTCACATGAGGAATGAGAATAGTGCATTATACAGGATGCGCTATTTTTTCTCCTTTCCGTATGCTCTGAATTATTTATCAATCAACAAAAGAACAAGTTTGGAAAAATTCAGCATTCATATTGTAGTTACGTTTTTTTTTTTGCTAAGCGAGGGAAGGAAGTATTCTCGGAAGTATTGTATTACTGTTACTGCGTTTTTTTTCCAATATCGTTTAATTCGCTGGAAAAATATCAATTCACTAGAAAACTGTTTGATAAATTTCTTAAAACAGCAGCACAAAGTATTAATGAATAAATTGTTGGCAAAGTAGCAGTATCACAATGTAATCCTTTAATCTGGCTTTATTATGATTGTGTATTCACTGTGTTTCAGCATGAGTTGATATGGGCTAAAGCCGAACACAAGAACATTACCGTATATTACGGCACATTGCTGTAGCTTAGAGACAAGTTCGTAAGTCTAACATGACTAATGACCCTTCTCGCCCAAAATTGCACACTTGAATGCGTTCCTCGTCGCATCATCACACGCAGAATTATTATTACGATTATTAAAGCAACGTGCATTAACTTCTAATTTCGAAAAATCACGTCCTATCTTAACATTCTCATTTGGTAGCAAAATATGCAGCAGAACATTTGTCACGCGGATTCTGAACATATTTCGATTTGCAATAGATGCAATTTAAATCACAATGTAGTAAACGGCTAACGATATGCACGTTCAAATTTAAATTGCCTAAATTCATATCGAAATGTTATAAATAATTACCAATTATTAAACATTTACACAGTTACAATACAAACAACTCTGTATTTTATTATAATTGGAATAATATTTAGGTACGCGCGTGAGGCGTGAGATATAAGCGTCTTATCCCACCCATTTTTTATCCCACTCGCTAGAATATTGTACATTACACGTGGGATAATGCATTATTAATACACTTGTGTCTTTACATTACTCACCATTCATATCCCACTGGTATCGTTCATATTTATTATTGATTTATTTGTATTGAGGAGGAAAGAGAGAATTTATAATTAACGCATTTTCTGTGTTGCATTATTTTTTCTATGATTTTCATTTACGTATTATTTATTTGTACTATTTCTATATGATTCAGGAATTTTATTTTTAAAAACCAGCAAAAGCTTTTAATTCAATGCTTTTGTAAACATTTATTAATTTATCGCAAATGTATTTCTGGAATGTGCTGCTCAAATTTACTACTGGAAAATGACATATCTGCATAAACATTTCAATTTCTATAGTAAATCACAGAGAATGGGTGCTGTTATCTCGAGTTTCCGAGTTCCAGATAAATTATAGTTCTTTTCGATGAAAATCAGATTTACTTAACAGATAACGACAGATAATTAAGGAACATGACCTAACGATTAATAATTTAATTCAGTAGACCAAATGCTTTCCTCTAGACTTTTGTACTCGTACAAGGTCAGAAGAGCCTAGCTGTATTTTGGTCGATAACATTTTCGGAGCTTAAAGCTTTACCCCATTTATGGATCTTATGTTAAGTTGTCAGCAAAAATATATTTTTTGTTATATCCGTTTATGCGCTAACTTTTTATTGCCCAGATTTTGAAAATGTGATAGCAATGGGAGGGGATAAGAGTTACATACGAATATAATGAATTTTGTTTGCGTTTTTTTTGGGAAACTCGGAAGGGGAAATAACCCAACAAATATTTACATGCAATATTACTTTGTAAGATTTCGAAATTAAAGGTCAAAACCAATTATACACATACGCAAATTGTGAGCAAGGAGGACGGGTGTCAATTTTCATCGAAGCATTATTCAACTCAATAGTAATGCAACAATTTTGAAACTATGCTACCTAATATATAAAGCTATTCATAATTTTGCAGAAATTAAATTGGAAACTCGGTAATTCTATATGTGCATCTCAGGCGTAGATGATTTTCTTAAACTGACGGAAGTAATGTAAATTGATTCAAATGTAATAATATAAATGAGCAACAAATTGCTTAAAATAACTCACTTATTAGTAACTGAAGATGTAGTTAAAGGGAATATAACGACAAAACCATTTATTTTTCTTGTGTAATTTTTTGAAAATTCTACATTTTGATAAAATGCCTCGAACTCGTTTACAGGATGAACAAGAAAGACGCGTTATTGCAATATTGAAGGTAGCTCATTACGGCAAACTGCTGCTGAATCGAATGCATCACATATCTATGTGGCAAAAATAGCGAGAAAATTCAAAAACAATGGCACTCCCACAATGGCAGTGAAGCAAATTATAATACGAGTATACGATCATATTTCCATCATTTCCATCTATAAAATTAAGTGATTTACCAAATTGGCAGTATTTTTGTAAAATATATGAATTTGAAGTTTATAAAAAATAAACCATTCGATATGCAATTAAATTTGCTAGTAAATACTAATAGTACCTACTACATATACAGGTGTGTAATTCTCCTTAATGTAAGTGGTAACATTTTTTTACAAATAAAATAATATGAATGCGCGTTAATTTGTTATTGGAAAGAACTCTTTTATATCCGATCGATGAATACTTTTTTCCACTGATTTTCCACTGTGAAAAATATCAGCCGGTAACTAATTGCCATGCATATATTAGCAGTTAGTTGAATTATTTTTTAATCCGGTGTTAACTCAATTAGCTGTTTAAATAATGGAATATAGTGGCACTATTTTCAAAGGGTGCATTTTTGAACGAAATACGGTTTTTCGGTCTAATTTGACCTAAATGCTCCCAAGAGTTCAGAGTTAAGTGTTTGCGATATTTAGCCGTATAAGCTTTTTAAATGTGCAAGCAAAAGAAATAAATCTGAAAGTATTGAGCTGAGCTGAAGCTTACTAAAGCTTATTTTCTACAGGATGTTGTACGATGGACGGTTAATATTTATAAGGGTATTAAAAATAAAAAAGGCTAGGAAAAAAATTGGTTCTGTTTTAAGTGGGTAAGGAGATAATGATGTTTCAATGTAGCTAATGGACAGTTTACTATTGGAGTTGGTAACGATTCAAGAACAATTTAGAATTATTTCAGTTCAGCATCTTTAAACATTGATCAATCTGATATTTTGACAAAAAATGCTTCGTCTTTCCTCAATGTTTTTTTATTTTAAATTATAATAAAAAGTATAATTAACATTTATTCTGATTCCATAATACTAATTGACGCAATAAAGTTTCTGAATTTTAAAACTTAAATTTATAATGAATAGATTAAATCTTAAATTCTCATTTTGCAGCTTTTACTTGAAAAGCTTAAATTGATAGAAATTAGTATTGAACATCTAATTAATTAATTTTTGAATGTTGGAAATTAATTTCAGATTGTAGCAAAGGTTGAAAAGGATTTGCTAAATTGAAACGTAAGTTTTGGTAAGAAACAAACAAACATGTTTCTACAGTGTTGTTAATGTTAAAGTCTCGTAATTGGTTTCTGTTAAAGCAAGTGTCGATGTATCGATTAAAAGAAATTCCAGAGCTCCATATATCTAAAGTGTTATCCCGGAAATGGAGACAACATAATCTGTTCGTATTTTCGAGAAGTAAGAAAAATAATTTTGCAAAACACTTACTTTGAACATCACTTTTTAATCCTATTAAAACTCGACTTATTCCAAAACTCCTCTAATTTATCATATACATTTGTAACCAAGTCAAGCACAACATTATAATTAAACTACACATAATTTCCTGACATAAGAAATCATTTACATTACGTTCATAAGACTGATTTGAATTTCCGTGAAAAGTTTTGATATTATTAAGCTTCATCAAAAATGAAAACAAGAACAGAACGAACTAAGTTATAATTTCCCGGTGTAAATTTCTTGTGCTGCTTTATACACACAGCAATGCACGATTACAGATTTATTAATTATTTGTGTTCGTTTGATATTTACAATTAAATTTCGAATTTTAAATTGACGTTTACTGCTCCGTTTACAACTTGTGTGAAATGTTGTTTACATACTTCAAGTGTTCACAACATAGCACATAACTTTTCTATAATACTAAAGGCTATTAATTTGAAAGTTATTTATCGGTCGGATTTATTTCTGGAACTTGCAGATTTATACTTTATAGAATCAAATTTATCGTCTAGTTTACTAGTTTGTTTTATATCTATAATAGTGAAACTTGAACAAAATATTCGAGAACTTATTCCAAAAATTTTTAATTTTATTGGCTATTTTTGAATGCGATATTTAGGAGAAAACAGAATTGAATAATTGGGATCGCCGGCTCAGGTGGCGCAGTGGGTCAAGTTATCGACTTGCGGCATTTGGTCGACCAACCAAAACTTCTTCGACTTTTAAAATTAAGCCCTAACTCCCTTTTCACGCGCAGCACCGAATCATTTAATGCCATACCTAACAATTTAAAAATAATGATAAACATCAGGCCATGTCAGGATTTTAATTAAAAATATACTGAATAGTAAATGACTTTTCCAATAATTGATTAAAACATAAATTGTTGAAACGGTGCCTGACGATACCATACCCTGGTCAACAACAAACTTTTTTAATTATGTGATTTAAAAAGTTTACTGTTGTGTTTTGGGTGAATACGTACGTACTTAGTATATGTTTCAGAAATATCAAAATAGTTATAAGCTTTCAGCACCTAAATAATGAAAAATAAAATACTGCAAGAACTTTGCCATTTTTTATCAGACGAAACTTTCAAAGAAAGTTAACGAAAAGTAGTAGTAAACGCAATAAAAGGTACTTCAATAGAATTTTGAATGGGTTTTGATTTAAACTGAATTAGGAGAGATTTACAGGATCTAGTTTTAGTCAATAAATTAATATTCAAACAAAATGCATTATTTACACCCACATTTCTGTCCTCGTTTCTGTCCAATCGAATTATGCAGTTTATTACATTATTACAGTGAAATTGTTTCAATACTATAAATAGGAATTGACTGAAGCTGTTGAATATTCAATATTGATACAAAAATATAGTATACCTAATTTATTCTTACCATAGTAAAATGCACAGTTATTATTTGTTGAATATACTACGATGATTATAATTAACGAAAACTTTCAACCGTTTCAAGATGTCTTTATGGCTGTTTTAATTGCACTTTAGGGCTGTAATATTGGAGCACCTGATAACATTTTAAATGTAATATTATTATGTACAGCTGATGCCTATAGATATAGATAGAAGATGTCGTTAATAATAGGAAGTTTCGCCAGGATTTCAATTTAATTAAAGTAATATGAAACGGCAGCACCTATCGACAACCAATATTTATTAACTGATATGAGTGCTCTAAATCTGAATTGCATCGATTGTGTGACAAGGTGTACTCGTGAAATTTATCTGCCGATTCTCCAATATTCTGTGTAGGATATTTTGTTTTATTATTATTGGTTGGCTATCTTTGTTGTATTTTAATATTATGTTACATTTATTGCAATATTTTTACATTTCGTTTATCACAAGTCCAAGTTTATATCAAATTTTAACTTTTTTGGCCACTGTAGACCCTAAGATCAGCTTTGACATAAATTTCACACTTCCACGTTGGGTGGTTTTGGAGATACAGTGATGAGTGAGCTTTTAACTTCAACTCTTTTTGCTCACTTAGTGTTGGAGGTTCACTGATTAATGATTTTGGTTTTTCTTATCTTCTTTATTTTACCTTAAAAAGAGTAAATTTTCCAAAACCTTTTTATAGGCTTAAGACCAACTGTCATATCAAATTTCAAAATTACCACGATGTGTGGTTTTGGTGATAAAGTAATGGTTTACCGTGTTTAAAATGTTATAATATTCTAAATTTTGGTTTGGTGGTTGTGGTTTCCAGTTATTACACATAGGACATAGATTATTAATCTATAGGAGTTTGAGTATTCGAACTCCTACTAGTATCAAAGCAATATTACGAGATTTGTAAACAACAAGTTGTTGGATTAAGAAGCCTTAATTAAACATGCTGTAATATGAAATTCTCGAAGAAATTAAATTACTAGGCCTATTTTAATCAGCTGTCAAATATTTGGTCTACTTTGGTTAAAATTAATTAATTCTTCCTACATATTTCAGTATCGATATTTACCCTTTAGACACCTAGTGCAAGCAAACTGATTTGAATTATATTTATGGTATGACGGCAGTGGCAATAAAAGGAAACTCCGAATCAATCGGAATCTTTTTGCAGGAGCATAGTATTATGTGTTCGTTATATCGACAGATTTGTTTGAACGCTGAGGAAGTCAAATCCCATATCAACCGTTCAAGCCAGTAGTTCGGAATTATTTCCGTCAAGTTGGCAAAAAAATGTCGTTCGAACATTGTCGGCAATAATTATTTGATTTGTCTGTGTAGATTTAGGGTACATGTAATAAAATTAATTGTAATGTTTTGTTTCGAAATTACACCCTGAGTGGTATCAGGAAATCTGCATGGTGAGAAAATGGAATTTGTTGATTTTGAAAGTTTCGTTTGCCACGCAATTTGCACCGCTAATATTTGGGTCAGCGCATACATTTCGGAATCTTAATATAATAAATCCACAATTCTCATCTATATAAAAGCTGCTGGGTAATAAAAGTTGCATAAATTTTAATTACTTGGATTAACTGAGAATGTAAAGAGTGGAAATTAAATGCTTCCTTAAGAAAAATGCTACGACATTTATGTGAAGGAACTAGCCTTTTTACTACATCATACGTAAGATGCATTTGAATATTGAGCAAGGAAATTGTTTCTTTTGTGCGAATGTGTTTCTTGAATATGCTGAATAGTTGCCTTCAGAGAAAAAGTTCAGACTATTTGCATACTTTTACCCATATGTATAGATGCAATAGAAAAATATAGAAACATTTAAACTTCTTTAAATTGACAAACAATGGAGATGTAACATTTAGATTTTTATGGAACGTTTTACGATGAGTGAAACTAATATCTCAGTCCAAGTTCTGACAAAGACAGCACAATCCTTTGAAATCACATACACCTCAACCTCGTCATTAAAATATATATATTTAACTAAAAGCAACTTTTTTTAAACAGTTTAACTAAAACACATAAACTGTGAAGTTACGATTTTAATGAATCCTGGTTATTCATCCAGCAACGAGTGTGAGTACATAGAGATCTCCTTAAATCCCATATCTTTATGGCTTCATTTCGACATTTCATACAAGGATATTTCCGCAGTCAATTGTTAAATTCAACGTAATAATTTATCTTAGCACGTTGAACTGTTTCAATTTTATTTACCAATAAAAACGGCTATGTACATTTAAAGCTCAATTGGTTAAACGAGATCTACAGGTTATACCAGTTTTAATAGCTGATATTTCAGAAGCAAATTGGGTTATTCAATTTTATTTCATAACTTTATGCTCTACGATTACATTACACTTGAGGAAATTTTTGATTAGTATCCAACATTTGTTAACTTATACTAAATGAAAATAAATTAGCTTCTCCAAAAACCGTTTACTGTTATCAAGTGCTAATATAATTGAAATATGTTTTGGGGAAAGGAATCTAATATCAAAACAACCAACTATTTTTGAGAGTTGATCATTTCATGTCCTCAGATACATGTTAATAAGGTAGAGGAATCTTGGTCCTGAATTGGAGGATTCTCATTATCCACCAGGATCAGCGTAGCATATTAGTACGCCGTTCTATCCCATTTATTGGCGATAAGTTCTTTTTTATGCATGTGATAGCGCGATGGTTGGTCCTTAATTTGAAAAGAGGTTTGACATCTCTTCTCATATAAGTATGACCCCGCATAGTTCGGACTTTATAGTATAAGAATATTTGAATCCTTTTTATGATTGGCAATGAATTATAATTAAATTATAAAGGGAAAATACGTCTTACCCAAAAACATTTCATATGAAGTGGAGTCCCATTTTTAACAGGAATTCACATGATATAAATATATGTAAAAAATGAATAAAGTATACTTTGTTTGTACCAATTTGCTCAAATTTGTTCTATAGGGCTCTTCAACTCTGGCAATATAAAACTACATTATGATATGAATATATGAAAGAGTTCTTCAACTTGTACAAAAAGTTTACTTCATTTCAAAGGGTTTCGTGATATTATTAAAATACACAACGTACGTGCGTCTATGATCTTTTATGCTCATTATTATTAAAAACTAATCCTTCCAAAGTAAATTATTGGTTCACCACTAATATTTTTTACAAGTCAATTTATTAGCATTTTTGCTGCTTGAAACGGAGCGTAAATAACGTATAATGCAAATTGAAGTAAGTGGATTTATGAAATCAGAAAACAGTAAATATTTATGGCGGCATTGCATTATTTTTTGTTTGTTATAACGGAAAATCGCATTAACAAGTTGGGAGAGAAAAGTTTGTAACATCATTAAACGAAAATAAAAGCAAATTCAAATTGTGCTGTACAAGGTAATCAACTGAAAAACAAAACAAAGTAGAAAATGCACATTGCATTTGCATAGGGTATAATAATTAATGCATGTGAGATACAGGATAATACGTTAAAAGTAGGCTTTGTTGAAAAGCAAATTATTATTAGGTTTTTTTTTTAATTGTATAGAGAAACACGGAAGGATTATTAAGGCCCTTACAAGCTACTGGCATACAAACCACTTTTTTCAAATGCGAACTGAAAAATTTGAATTCAAAGCGTTTGTGTATCTTTTTCCAAGCGGTTTTGTTAATTATTGATTTATTCTTATGGATATTTAATTACGCATATACACTCATGTTCATTTCATTTTAATTACGAAGTTCAATCAATTTGAAACTTTTTTGATACACAAATAACTTTTCTTTCTAGTTGATTAGCACAAGTATCAATCCAACCATTCACTTTCCACTTTAATTACTATGTTTTATGGGTAATTTGAAATTTCAAGCTTTTTGGCGACAGATAACAATTTCAACTGTCTGATCTATTCGCAATACAAACAAATAATAACACTTTCGAAGTAGACATTTTCTTGAATAATACATTTGCTTTTCATTTTTGTTATTACATTGTGCGTCGAGCTTTTAAGTACAATTTTATTTATTGGATAAAAAAAGCTTATTTTGAATGGGAAAAAATAAATCGGGTTCTTACATTTATTTATGATTATGTGAAAATATGAGTGAGACGACTATTTTTACCTCTGCTTACAACAACAGCTTTTTAAATAAATAATAGGTTTTACTTTTGTTTGCTTTCAGTGTACGAGCTTACCTTTTAAATTATGCGTCACATGAGACGTCACATGAGAGTATTTATTCTATTCCATTTTATATGTAAAAATGTTTCATAAGAATTTATTTCCTCTAGTAATAAAACGGTAACAGCTTATTTATAGAATAAATGGTTGCAATTAGTTTGCTTATAAATAAAACTTAATTATCACAAAATAAAATGTAGGAATTAGAAATTTAATTAACATTGACTTGAAATACTTTTCGATAATAGATATTTACGATACACGTGGCATATGGGCATTAATAATTAACTGCAACCGCACAAAGTGGGAGTGAGGATATAAGAAAAGTGGGAGTATAGGTGGGAGTGGGGCGAGTGGGATAAGAAGCTCTTATCTCACGCGCGTGGATAAAGTTAATTAATTACGAACTAACATAGTTTAATTAATTTTCCTTGACAATCTTTGGTGATGAACTCGTAAATATGAAAATATCTATGCTCTTGATACATCTATGTGTCTAGTTTAGCCTTATAAGACTCGGGAGATCTTAAGGAACGACAAAGTGAGTTTGCGTCAATTTTCAACATTTAGGATTCTGCAACTTCCTGCAAAAGGTCGGGTCGACACACCCTTAGGGACAACCACATGCCTACTGAATACATCCCCCAAAATGCACATACACATAAAACCTTTCCTTTAAATTTTATTAAATCAATATTACATTTACATAGTTTTTCAATAAAAAATTCATTGCATCAAAAAAGAAGAATTCATTATTTATTCATTATCTGTATCAATAATTCATCAGACTTAATTTTTTTTGTCAACATACACAAAATTCAAAGCTATATTTACGAACTGAAATAATAAACGAAATTATATGACTGGTCTTCGTAATTGACTAGACGCCTAATACATGCCAATAAATTTCTTATTAGGTATACTGGTTGAGAATCTACAAAACGTGAGTTAAATACAAAAAACTTTCTTAAAACTTTCCGAATAAGTTATTTTTTCTATAACTATAGGGAATTTTAAGTCACGAAAATCATAGTTCGAAGAAATACTTCCTATAAACTTCTTTATAGTTTCTTTGATCTCTCTATCTGTTCAAAACACTGCGCTTGTAAAGATAACTCTTAACGAATATATTGCTTTGTAAGTCGTAAGAGATAAAGTTTAAGACCATTTAAAAGTTAAAAAAAAAAACATTTTAAAACACAATACTATATAATAGAAGCTAAATCAATTGAAAGGAAATTGAAATTTTATCAAAATTATTAAAATACATTGCTCCATTCCAACTCCATTCCATTGTCCAACAGATATACGGATCCGAATACTGCATTTTTCCTGCATGCGTATGATTTTGTACTAGTATAAAAGACGATTATTTTTATAATCTTAAAATCCTGTATGCTTAAAAAAGGGCTTGATATAATTTTGCACAAAAAATTTCGTTTACCATTCTCCACAATTTATTAACATAAGATAATAATAATAAATTTTGCACGACCAAGTAATGTAACTAATTTAATTAAAAATATCTTTTATACAGTGCTCGTTTGAAAGAACGGTTTAACACACATTTTTCATGAAAACATTTTATTAAATTATAGAGAAACATATTTCAGGTTTCATAAGGATGTACTTATTAGTTTGACAATTTTAATCTTGAAAATTATTTATTGACACAAAACTCTTTGACGCAAAAAAAATAGGCAATGCATTTAAGGATTTTAGAGTAGTACGTTAAGTGTTACTTTAGTATATAACTAAAATAATAGCAGATAAGACTTGGTTAATATGAATGTCACCTGTCAGCTTAAGAGAAGCTTAAATTTAAAGTGGTACAACTACCTACCTTCAACGGATCTAATTTGACTGCTGTTGCTTTAATCGCTTTTTAAAAGCCAAATTTCTAACTCTGTATATTTATGCTCTGCCATTGGCTTTTCAGTTTCAGTAAAAATCATTTTTAATTTCGAATAGTACTCAAATCACGACTGCTATTTAGTTAAATCCCACTAATAATGAATTAAAATGTAAATAAACGTCCACGTGTATAAACTATATGCAATTTATATGTTTTCCCAGTGGCAGTTCATTAGTGTTTTATTTGAAGTTCGATTCAATTATACCCTATGCACACAGATCTGTGCAATTTTCTCATTCAGTGGTGATATGGCTCCTCTTTCGTCTCTATACTCGTCTAAATTGCGGTGACCGCAATTACAAACTTTGAGAGGTTTCAAGCAGTTTGGAAACATGTCATCACCTATTTTGTACAAAACGGTTATAAACTATGTAATTACTTATTAGAACTAGATCGAATGTGACCACAAAGTAAGTACATAAATGAGCACATTTTTCAAAATTAGTTGGCAATGTTTATTTTTTGATTGTTTAGTTATAATAACAATATTTTTTTAAATATTTCTATTTACAATCATTGTAACAAGTCGATGTAACGAGTCGATTGTAACTTATGGTGACATTCCCGGCCAAGGTCCGAAAGTAGACAGACCACGCTATTACTGACCCAGCTTAGTTATTTCTGGCCTAGGCTCCTTGATTCTCGGGTAGTAACATAATAATAAAACCAATAGTTCCATGATTACCATTTTCATTTAAATATTCTATTTGAATCGGATGAAAAATATGAAAAAGAACTTGGATGGCGTCTCACACGATTTCCTTCCTTCGGATCGGATTATTATTGTCTTTGATGTGGAATTGGAGAAAGTGGAAAGAAAATTTAAATGAAGAAGCTGAGATGAACTGTATAATTTGCAACGTCTTAATTAAACTCTCATTTTTAATCTCAAGTTAGGCGGTTTTTTCTAACAATCCGAGTTTCCAAACTTATACAATAAGATAAACTTGTTTTAATTTCAATGAATATTTATTCGCAAAACTTTTATATTAAAAACTATTTGAGGCAAATATTTACTTCACCAAATTTGATTAAAACTGTTAATTAACTGTAGCTCAAACAATATAATATAAATTAACTATTTAATATATAGTTTAACTTATTAAAATTTTCCATTTGGTAGAACGCGTGATGTAATTAATCCAATTTCCTTGTTTTGTTCTGTATTTATCTATCGAGCTAAATATGTAACCTGATTTTGAAACAACAATTCTTTTGTAAATATCATTCTGATGTTCGATTTAACTAAGGCGGGATTTAACAACCATTGTAACAATTGAGATTAGCTTAAACCGTCTTTGCACAATCGGCTAGACATATTTAAATGGACGATTTTATTTCGACGATTTTACTACTATAAAACGATTTTTATGTGCATGTATTGTATATCTATCCATTTGTAATTTTTAATTGAAGTGTCTTCTGCATTATTCTCTTCTCCGACAAGACCGTAATTATGAACAGATTATACTCGAAGTTAATTTACAATAATGAAAGGATTTATGCAAGTTGAATTATTTTCATGTTCGCGAAAAACTTTTTTGCGGATATAGCACTGTTGGATGAGAGGAAACAATGCGGACAGAACATTTTCTGGTATAAACTAGTATTAAATTGAGTTATTTCTTGAAGAAGTTTAATTAAAAATAAGACTCTTATAAGTAGTTCTTTTCTCCAAAAAAATTATTTACTTTAAAATTAAATTTGTTTGTTCGAAAAATTACATTTTTAATGTCATTAAATTACATCCAGTAAAACACAATGAACAACAAAAGCATCTTTCTAAAAGCGTGTTTTAAAAAAAATTGCCATTCTTAATGCAATTCAAATTAGGAACATTTAGTGAGAAAATTATGTCATGATTAGAATCAGTTAGCTTAGCGCATTTCACATAACCATCCTCGCATTTCCCCTTCTTTTATTAGGCTTGCTGCAGTGTCAAATACTATAAAGGACCAGGGCGTTCTCAAATTGTGACGTCATGTCACTAAATATTTAAAATTTGAAACTGTTCCGAGCCCAAAAAAAACTGCAAAAAATTATATTCGTATGTAATTTTTTATAGTAAATATAAAAATTGAGTAGACAGTTTACTTTTGCTTACGTTTACAATATCTCTGCAATTATACTTTGGGTTGGAGCACAAAGAGACATTATACGATTTATATTATACTAATTTAACTTCGAATAAAATTTGAAGACCCATATTGCATTCGTGTGCATAAATGCAGCCATACAGTAAATTATAGTTAGTACGTGCTATTCTAATTTAATATGTATACAAACGTATACAAATATAATCCTTGTTTAAATATTGGCGCAACCTTATTTTAAGCTTATTTTTATACATTTTCCGCATTAAATGGTTTGAATTTGCACCTTTAGAATAATAAGAAATTTATAAGTAGAATTTGGAGAGAAGAATGCATTCATTACTGATGGGTTTAATGTTTAACAGTAACTTTTGTTAGACTTAATTTATAAAGGGGTAGAATCTCTCTACTTTGTTAAAGTTAAAGGTATTTCTTATTAAATATATTTATTAGATTTATTTAGTTTTATCATCAAAATGAGAAAATATTTTCTCATTTTTGCCGAATGTGTCATAATTTCATGTGTTTTATTAAAAACTCGATAGATTTTTACATTTGTTGTTAGTAGATTTGAATTGCATATTCAGCGAAACCAATAGTATTATACTCTCTGACCCTGTATTTATAATTTATATTACGGTATTGTATTGATTCTCGACTTAATGATATTCATGCGGAAACCTATAATGTGATAAAACCACCTCATAAGCTTTAAAAACTTTAGAAAACTTAACTTAAAAATGCAACAATAATTTATTGCCTTTTTTAATCAATCACGCAATCGGTTTTTCTTTTAAAAACAAATATTTTTTCTCTAATATATTTTTTTGTTATATTTAAGTGCAAGAGAAAAAATGCTGAAAATGAGATTCTACGCGACTTCACTCGTTAAACTTTCTCAATCAAATTTTCAGATCTTTGTTACATTTATTGTGAAATATATTTAATCGGGTTATCTCAAATTTTTCACTATGACAATACTTCCTCTAGGAGAAAAGTAATAGAGGGTAAAAATATAGAGAACGAGTGCAGGATAATAAATTCTCGTCAACTATATGGACTTGACCCACTCCACTATATATACGGGTTGAATGTTAAGTACAGGTACATGTCAAAAATGCAGGAAGTAATTCCTAGTCCTATTTTAACAAGAAAATTATTAATAAACATGTGCTCGAATGAGTGATATGGGATATCCGTTTTAGGCCTTCCGAGTGAAACCGTTCCTTGATGATGAATAATTTCTTATCAAATCTTGCGTAGATATTTTACATACATTAAAGGAAACAGTTTGTTTATTTAAAACTGTAACAGTTTACCTGATATTATATTGCATGGAAATACTTTGCAACGCAATATTCTAATTGAGCATATGCATGAATAGAGCACATTCAATGTCATTTTTTGCAATGATGCCCTTCATTTGCTCTATTATATCTGAAATCCTTTCAGCTCAATTTTATTGTATGCATTTGCTGCAGTTAAAAAAATATTTTTCCATGTACCTATTCGGATTATCCCCGATTGTAATTCAAATAAATGGCAGTTTTTATCAAGTAGGATCGATTTGAACTATGGAGTGGTTTTCGCTTGCAGATATTGCTTTCGGTAATATATATCGATTACATTTCACGGAAAATAAACCATTTTTTTTTTCATTTAAAAATTCTGAAAAGGAAATCAATTTAATGTAATATATAGAAAATTGGAACATGTGTCAAATGAATGAATTTTGCCCTTCTCACAAGTTGGCTGGTTCATATATCTATAATGTACAGTAAAGTTATTGATTTTATCATAGAATGTGTTTGAAAACTTCTCAGATTCAAATATGCTTTGATGCCGATTTCAAAGAAACTCTTCTCAACCACACATGACATTTTTTAAATGTTCAATGTACCGTTGGAAATGTGTACGCAAACAAAATTTATTTGGATTATTACTGTAAATATCGAAAAGTATTGCCTTTTTCCTATTCGAAATTGACATACTAGTAGCAAAGTTATTTACTTTAAGATATATCATTACATTAAATTTGATTTATTAAATTTTTTTTCAAAAAAATTATTTTTAAAGCAAATAATATATTAAATAAATTAGGAGCATTTTTCTCACATTTTCCGTGTTTTTAAAAGTATGCGTAATATCGAATTTTATTTTAATTACATAAAGCCATTATGCTTTTAGTTCAGCTACATGTTAAATTAGGAACCTCACTCCGCTGATTTGCGGCCAGCCAATTGGAACTGATCATCATAATTTAGTTGTTGCATATTATTCCATGGACACTGTTCGTGATGGATTTTCGAGTTTTGTCCTGTTTATACAAATGGATTACACACGTTTTGAATAAAAATTTCAAACATGTGGATTTTAATATCAAATTTGTATGATAAAAAAAAATGAATTAATGTTCTGATAGGATGTATGTTGAATGTTGGTCCATTTTTAAATTGTCTGTTACTACGAAATTTTCTTTTGTGACGGGATGTCTTTTTGGCGATTAAATAATCTACCAAAATCAATATTAAAAAAAAATATATGGTTTTGCCGTTTAAAAAGTGTCAATGGCCGTTATAACTTGAAAATGAATTATAGTTGGAAATTAATTTCCATGCAAAATGAGCACTTTTTTTAAAAATTAAAATCGAACTGTTCCAGATTTGTATTCAAAACATATTTGTTTGAATTTTACTGATTTTATTCCATACTTTAGCCGTCCGCTATATATAGAACGTGTAGGTTGATCTGCCATTTAGCAAACAATATTTATGAAATTTATGAAATTTACTCATTTTATAAAATTCCTGGCGCTGGAACGTCAGTTTATTACTTTGTCTAGAATTTGTTATGCATCAGTTTTAAAATTGTCGAGAATAGCTCTTATATATTTACAGCACTGAAATGGCGCTTTGATTAAAAATCGTTTCATTTCGAGAAAAAGTGTTTTAAAAAACTCTTTTCATCTAGTATGGAATAAACCTACCTTTGTCTATAAGTGTATCATAAGGAGATAAGGAGAATTTTTGGAATCCTAAGTTGAGAGGTACCGCTTAATGTTAAGCGCCTTGCTTGTATATAGTTCTCACCATTATCAACAGACTAATTATTGATGCATATTTATATGTATATATGTATTATAATTATTCGCGTTGTACATTAGCATAACACGAATTACCATTAATTGTGAGACTCGCACTACTGCGACGACATAGATAGACTCGATTCAGATACGATGAGCTAATTCATTCCGCTCTGGATATTGAATACCACAATACCTGCTATATATATAAAATTGCATTCGTGTTCGTCTTATCAATGCAAAGAAATCCGCCAATAATTCTTAGAGAATCATATGCTTTTTTCTCCGAATGATTTTATTTATTTCTCTTTGGTCTATTTCACACCGCTCCAATAGGCTTTTGACCACATATGCTTATTGTTCTAGTCTTATATATTGTCTGATGAAGCAAACAGCATCTTTTGCTTTATATTAATATTTTAAATTTGGCTCGCTCCACATATTTTGTACAGAGACCCCATAGGCGACAGCTGGACCAGCTAGAACAAGACCAGAGGCTGCACAAGCTGTGCTAGTTCTCTAAGTGCTGATAGCTGCTTCTTTGGTGAGATAGTTAAACACATTCTTAGATAGTCTTATACAAGGAATGCTTTTGTAATTTGGATTTTCACCTTTGAGGTTCATCTTCACCCCCACATATTTTGCATATCATTTTTTCTACCACCTTTATGATATATAGAGGTTCTAACTTCTAAGGCAGCAGTGTCCACTGAAAAATCCACTTCTTCCTACGTTGTTATCACTCCAACTGTAGAATGTTATCAGTTCTTCTTTTAGATAATTTTGCGGTTTGTGGTTTTCGCGGTTTTGGTCTACAATACCTTTCCGAATTTGCCTTTACGTTGTTGCGGAGCTTGCTTGCTAGTTTTTTGAGGGCTCTGCAGTTTGGAAAGCCTGCAGGCTTTTTGCAGTTCTGTTTTAAGCATAGGAAGGCTGTAGACTAGCCAACCAACTGTTAACGATATCGTTGCTAACAAAACCCGTTGCAAGGAGACTCTTACATCAACCCTTCCAGCAATGTCTAACTCAAAAAAAAATGTTTTGTTTTGTAATACTTATGTTAAATAGTTATTGAGTTTTTGTCAGAAGATTATCTTATTAATTAATTTTCATAACTTTAATTTAGAAACAAAAAAAGATAAATTTATATTTGATAGTATTTGCATTCAAATCTCATTTCATAGTCTGTTCACAGTTCAAACCTTTCATCGTAGAAATGTAGCCATTTTTCAGTTAAAATGAATGTGCTTTTATTAATGTAAGGTTTTGCTGAAACTACATTTTTAAAGAAACATATTCTACATAAAAATGGAATCCAATAAATTATCCACTTTCATGTTTTAATTGGAAATTAGTGAAAGTAAACGAAAAATTAATGCCTTTTATGAAGAACCATTTATTCAACATCAATCAATAAAATTGTAGGGTGCATGATTAAGATGAACACTAAGGGCAAGTGACTGGAACTAAACGAAAGTCATAATATTATAGATTAGTAATCAATATCAATTCTAAATTGCAGTCCAGTTTACTTGTTCATTAATCATTTTATTCAATAAATTTGATTTTTCATCATTTTAAAACAAATATCATTTTCATGACATGTAGTAAACGTATCATACAGAAATTAATATCTACGAGATGATATCTTTGATAATATAAATTTAATAAGATTTTAGAATAGATCATACATGTGTACTTTTTCAGTAACTTAAGTATGGTTACTGAAATAATGCGCTGCTAATGTCTTGGGCTAATCGACAATTCAATATTGTGAGTGACATCAGCTATTGTTAAGAATGCTTTGGATTAATGATTATACAAACTTTTTTAATCGCACCAAAAGATCTCTTACAAATATTGATTTTGAAACTCTACTAGACTTTAATGCAAATCTAGTTAATAATTTTAGAACAACTGAACAAATAATATATTTCTAATTAATAATTCAACGATGTGCTCGAAATTGAAATCAATAAATCGTAATGGAATGCACGATTTCTGACATTAAATATTGAACAAAGCACTAAGATATAATAAATATTAATACAAATTCTTACAAATATTTTTACCGTGAAATAAATTATCGTATAGCTTACGTACGTGGTAAATATCGGTATATATGTATTTTCTGGAAAATATTTTCCAGCACAATTTTACTCTTCTTTCTAAATTGATTCTAAGAAATAGCCCTCGAGCTGCACTCTCGATGTTATATCTTTGAACCAAATTGATATCGTAAACCTACAGTAGTTTCAAAAAAGTCCTCGTCACATAATTTAATAAAGTCGAATGTGTTAAAATATGGCGAAGGCGCCGTGATAAATTATGAATCCAATTGTGGCTAATGTGCATCATAATTATCCCCGAATTGTTCAATTAAATAATGTAATATAAAATAGTAGTAGGGCATTATTAGCCTCATAAAATGCTAAAGTGATGTTATCTGCTTTTTATATTAAAAAGGTTAGCGAGTTTTCTCCTTCGTATATCATATTTATGAAGAGACACACTTTATACATAATCAGTAATCGATACTTTGAACTTTTGATGCAGGAGATACTTTTTCTTTTTTGAGGTCGTCGTTGGTTGTCTTCTCTATTTCCTCGAAGTTGTACACAGTTTTCGAAAAATATCATATCGAAGATGTAACATATATGAGAAATACCGACGTTTATATGATTTTCCACAACATAAAAGTTTACTTTATCAGTCTTAAACTCATTCAACTACTCACTCATATGAGTAGATGTACTCATATTTAAAATATTGCTGATACATCTTCATTGTGACTGGTTATGGCAGAGAATGTGATTATCCGTGAAATATGAATATACTGGGGCTTCGTATAGAACATTTTATACTATAAAACGAATATAATTGGTTGAGGAAAGACGGGTTAAAAATGTTAAGGAAATTATTTAATAGAGAAGTAATTGAGTTATCCTTTCACTCTCAGCCACCTCAACATTATAACATTAAAGAGCACTTCACTTGTATTGAATCGTGCTATATTTAGGTATAATGAAAAAATTACGATTGGACAAACTTGCCTTGAAATTATTTTGTGAAATATTTTATTAGATTATTAATACTCATTTTTCCACATTACATTAAAACGAAAAAAGACGATTGCATATTTCGATTCCAGACGCTATAATCACAATCTATCAATATTATAAATCCCCCTAGGAAATTAAAATATTTGCTCAAAAGAAATGAGTGGAAATGCATGGAACACTCGGTATAATTAAATGTTCATAAATTGATTGATGGCATACTGATCAATAATGACCTACTGAACATAATAATGGAATAATAATTTAATAATGGATATGTCAAGATTTATTTAATAGACTCATGTAGGTTAGACAGAAATTTATGTATGTGCTATATAAAAGAAGACGCAATCGCAAAACATGTTTTCAAGAAAAATCCAATCTAAAGTATATTCAGATCAAATATTCTTTGATATGTATTTCCTTTCATGCATTGAAAACGGTGTGGAGTTACCCGATTTTTTTTCTCTGTGCTATGGTTTAGTTAAACCGTGAGCGAGTTTGAAACAGAAAAGGAAATCTGAATATGTGATTTTATTTACAAATACAAACATTAGCTAAAAACATTACAAAATTAAACACCTTTAGCATAATTGGATTGGATGGAAATAATCACATATGCTTTATATGTACTTTACCTTAATTTTAATTTGTAATTTGTTCTTGAAAAGAAAATCGATTAAATCCTAATGGTTTTACAAATTTGAAAAATATACTGAATATATAAAAATAAAACTTTGGATAGTAATCAATAAATAATTATGCAAGCTTTGTGATCGATGATATAAATTAAAATTTAATAAGAAATCATGTCTTGAATGATAAAATATTTTGTATTCCAAATATTCAATATCGCAATATTGATGTAAATACTCTAATAAATGATAAAGAAAAATAGGTATAGACGCAACAAGATTGGATAAATATGAAAAATTGTTCCCTTGGCTGCAATCAGTTAATCTTAATACGAAATATCTTCATAAAGAAGAAAGAATCAAAAGAAAAGTAGGGAGTTTCGTTTGCAAATAGGAATTTCGAATCTAATATTCCAAAGTGATCAATTTATATTAAAACTAATAAAGTAAAAGAATATGGCAAATATTGTCCATCCTTTGTAGATATTTTTACTAAATTAGCCAATAAAGCATTTTTTTCAATATAAGTTGAAAATTTTAGAGCAATTTTTAGACGAATTTGGACCACTTTTTTGTCCCCTTAAATAAATATATCAATTCAGCAGAAAAGTTTGATTAAAGGAATAAATAACTGAGTAGTATGTAACCAATTTCAAATCTACGCGCTGTTCAAACTTCAGATCAACTTGAATGTTACTTTTCTATCATTTCTATGATTGATTATAATTGTACCTTTTTTTTGCTTACGGTTTAATTTAGTGCAAAACCAATAGACTATTCAATTTTAACCCAATGTGACTTTTCGATCTCAAGATAGCTTTGAATAGCAACGAACTTATTTGATTACGTAACAATTTTTCTGAAAATTGGCCACACAACTCTGTGACCTACTTCGAACCGTTTACATTTCAGATCAATTGGATGATGGATAATTTTCTAGATATGGTTTTCCATTGATTATAATTGTCGATAAATTTTTGATTACTTAACAATTTGGTCTAAAATTAATGCGAGCGTTTGCTGTCTCGGAGATCCTGAATTTACTAGTCCTAATTTGAGAAATTTGAGTAAATAAATATTGATACCCTTTCCATGAGAAAATAAAAGTTAAAAGATAACACATCAACAAAAAGTCAATGTTATGATTTGAGAATTTTATCAAAATGATTTATTCCCTTTGAAACTTCTCGATTATCCACGAATTGGCTTTATGCACAACAATGCTAATAAGATCAAATTCAAAGAACAGCATAAGGAAGTAAAAGAACTAAATCGACTAGTCACTTTGTATGTCTAAATCGGTCTCTTAGGAACCTTTGTTGTCATCAACTTGATACTTGTTTGCAAATGACAGTTATCAATATACAAGAAGGAAAGTTAAATCACTGCAACAGTTCGGTTTGAATGCTTTCAATGCTTTTGAGCCACATAATGAGATTGGGGATCGAGTAAAGCTACACATAATTTATGTTAAAGCTATAGGAATTTTTAAAAGTTTAGTATTCGAGGTGTATTTTAAGAATCGAGAAGCTACAATCGAACATTTCCAAAATAAAATGTTTTATAAACAAATCCAAATAAATGTGTTTTGTTACAGTACCGGCCACCACGATGGATGGACGCAGCAGCAATATTATTGTTTCTCGGGTGTATTTGTATATCTGTCGGCGAAGATAGCAATGTCTTACATATCGGTGGCATCTTCCCCATTGCCGGCGAGGGTGGTTGGCAGGGCGGCCAAGCCTGTATGCCAGCCGCAAATCTCGCTTTGGAAGATGTTAACGCTCGCAAGGATCTCTTACCAGGCTACGTGCTCAAACTACACAGCAACGACAGCGAGGTAAGAATAAGAAATGTATATTCTTTGTCCTGCTTTTTCTCAAATAAAGTTATATCCGTCCCAGGTTTTAATAATATGATATTAGGAAAATAATTCGGCATTACGGAACAAATTAACTTACGTTCTCACTTGTTTAAGGATGTGAGTTTAGAAAGAAACTCCCCCTTTTAAATTTTAATTGAAATCAAATGTTTTGCAAAATAATTGATTACATTGAATAAATGCATTTTACAACTAGTACGGATTCATTTATCTCGGGAATTCAAAAGAAACCTGCCTGCATTAGTTCGTCCTAGTTTAGCATATTTTTGCATGATAAAACTTTGTTGACTTTTCGAAAATTTAAACTTTTATTTGTGTTTTGCAAAATTTTCATAAAATGAATATGTATGTGTGTGAGTTTCATTTATACATAACTTTATTGTTACGTTAATGGAATTTTACATCAAAAATGTATATCTGCAGATTTTAATCTCTGTTTTCTAAAGTTTTTTAATTTACTTTAATTCTACGATTTGCACAAGATTCAGCTCGTCAAAAGCAGATTAAAAAATTATATTGTATTCTTATGCATTACTCAAATGAATTTTTTATTATTGTTTCTACAACAGCCAATTTCTTTTACAAATTTAAAAAGCACTCAGTCGAAGGGGTGAAAAGCGTACATTCTATATTAATATTTTCAATAAGGCTTTGTGAAGTTGAATAACGTTACATCTAGTCACCAAATTTGCTGCTAATCGGTCGACTAGTTTCCGGGATATTACAAGTCAATAGACGGACGGACCGACAGTCAGACGGACGGAAATAAACACAAATCATAACCCAAAGCTACGCGTTCCAAATATTTTAAATAATTTGCATGGGTAATTTTTTTAAATTGCAATGCGCTCTTTAGGAGAAAAGTAAAAATCATTACCCCAGTATATTTACACATGAAACATTTCATTTATTCACAATTTGAGCACAACTGGTTTAATTTCAGTTAGGTACATATAATAGAGAATTCAAGAGTACTAAAATAACATTTTGTTGAAAATTAAAAAAAAAAACACACATAAAGCTGACTTTATTTAATAAATTCAGCTGGTTTTGGAGCAATTTTTTTGCGCCATCCAATTTAACTAAATTATTGAAGAACGTATATTTTTTAGTAGTTCGTTCATTTCAGTTGAAATTATTTTACAGCAAGATTTATTTTTATCGAACATTTTTGTTGACTTGCACGTTAAATTATAGCTTCTAACTAAATTCAAAAACATTTTATCCATTATTTCATAAGTTAAGGCTCGAGTTAAGGCTTATTAAATATATTAGTATTATTTTAGTCATGCAACGAAAACGTTCTCCTTATTTCCACGTATATTTATTCTTGGATATTAATATTTTCCTACTATAAATTCAGCTGGATAAGACAAGGGAGTATTACAGAGCTAACGTCACTAACTTGTCATTGTAATGTTAAACACTATACACGTATTACATGTTACCACTTTGATATAGTAAAACTGAAAAAAAACTGAAAAAAAATTGATTATACAGAAGAAACTCGGGGAATACTAAACAGTATGCAAATAAATCTATTTACATTATACGTAAATATAAAAATTAAATGATTGCAAAAATATCTACGTAGGCTGCAGTATCATAAAATATTTAAATATAGATTGTCAGAAGCATGCAAATTAAGTCCATAAATAAAAACGTTTAATCTCACGTCACCAGCAATTTTATTTTCATTTTAATTTCTGGTGGCGTACGTTACTCGGATAAATGTGATAGAAGTAATTTAAGAGTTTTGATACCTCCTGTCCTAGCCTAGATTGATCTTCGGCATCACACTAATTTTATGGCGCATTGCTTAAAACGAAAAGTGCAGACCTATTTCAAAGTAAACAATCAAAAAAACTTCAATATCTTTCTAGTGCAATGAAAAATAAGTAATGCGATATCGTATTTAGCAAAATATCCAAAACGGAAAAACAAACACGGCTTCTTAGACATATAGGATGTATTACATAACATGCCAAGCCATTTATAGATCTAACAGATATAAGTATATGTAGAGGCAATAAAAACTTTTGATGAAATGTAACCAGCGAAGAGGGTTTCGTTATAAACACAAGGCTTTCTTATATTTTTTTTGTCATGTTTAATCTATTGATACCGGGTGGAAATGGCTGAATCTGAATTCCGAACTACATTGACTATTTTTACAGCCCACTTTCTATTTTACATTCGGATCGCAGCAAACATTCTATTTTTGTTTTTCAGTGGTCGCTATGAATAAAATGGTTGATAGCTTTCCGCTTTTTTTATTCGTTTCAACTTTCCGTAATACAGCGGCTTTTTTATGCTAGCGAAATTTCAATTAGTAATGTGATCATTCTCTTATTATAATCTAATTTAGTCTTGACGCTAATGCTTTCATTCCGGCTAAATGACATTTTTCGTAATTTTGCTGCAAATATTATTGTACATCGGAGAATTAAGCGCATAATATAAAAAAAAAATGCTGAAAATGAGATTCCACGCTAGTTCTCTCGTTGTTATGTTGAAATTTTGAGCGGACGTCTGTCATTTTTATTGACATCTCTAATTTTTCGTTGACTTTTTTTTGATTACGTAATAATATGGTCTAGAATCAATTGGGTTCTCCCGCTCATATCCAAATTTCACTCCATTAAAATATTTCCCAAGACAAGATTTCGGTTGCTTTGCGAAGAGATCCGTATAGATCAACTTTAATTAACTTTATGCTTGGTACATTTAATATGAACAATGTTTTTACCACAATAGGGCTTGGGGTAGAGAGGTTTCTGAAGTACATTTAGTTGTTTTTAATGAATTGAAGTAATACAATATTGCACAAATAGAAAATTAAATGGGAACCCATATTTAATATAACTTTGTAGCAAAAATAACGGTAACTTAACACTACTGTTCATTAAGTTCTAGGAGTTTCATTTTATAAATTTCAACAAAACAAACAATTATCCAAGTATTTTTTGTACATTCCAAAATGCGTTTTTTTTTATTTAATAGTTTACAATTTTAACGCACAACATTCACTTGACGCATTTATACATATAAATAAGGTGCTCCATTTTTAAGAAGTTAAGCTCATGAGTTATTCAAATTGAGTGGAATTTTCAAGTGAAAATTTTATTGCAACAGTGTTAACGGCGTATTATGCCCTGATGCTAGTTAGATAGGTGCATTTATAATTTATATCAAATGTTATCAAGGTGCCATCCATATACTTCCAACAAAGACTTGTTGGGGGTGGCAATGATGAATTCCATTATATCCTGGGTACCGAACAGATGCACTCCACCTACCCGCGCTGTTCAAATAAAATTTAGTCATTCGTCAATTTGAACTAGTATGTTAATATTGGCCGATGGGTGAACTTATATTGGAATTGCCCGGGCAAACTTAGCAGGAATAACTATGTGCTCACAATGTTTGCCACAATATAAAATTGGACGAATATTAAACCCGAGAATAACAAGGCAAACTTAAATTGGCAGTAAACGGATGGATTTCATACTGGTAATTTAAAAATGCATTGAGTAGTGTGGCATTTTAGATATATTACGATCAGTACTTATTAAACTTAGAAAATACAAACCAGTGCGTGTCGATTTAATTTTAAATAAATAACAATGTCCGAATGTGTTTATTTACACTAGCTACTCGATGCTACTCTAATTTACTTGACCTAAATCAGTTAACTGCTCTTAGGCGTCTCCTCTAGAGTACTTTAGAGCAGGACGAATCGAATAGGCAAATGTATTATGTTTGTCAAAATAGCATTCTAGATAAGTAAATGTTCTCCGTCTGAATTGCTGTCTTTTATACACAAAGCGTTTGCAAAAACGAGGGTGCTTTAATGGATATTTACGATACGAGTGGGATATGGACGTTATTAATACACGCGTGTGAAAGTAACGTAACCACACAAGTTACTGATTGGATTCTCATATAAAAACAATTCTCGCAGAAATGTTATTGGTAACTCAATCCCATGACATAGTGTACAGCTATTTATTTCTTCTATAAAATTTTCCAGTACTTAGCTGGTTCGCGAATTCAATTTTTACTATAAAATATCGGGTAACTGGAAAAGTAAAGCACGACCGTACATCTTATATCGGTTGAATAGAAAATTTATTGTTGAGTCCAAAAATGTCTTACTGCAGCCAGGGTGTCTCTTTCGGAAAATAAAATCAGATTTACTGGTTGTGAACCAAATTTAGTGTATTTAACGCAGAAAGCCGGCCAGTTTTAATAAAGCAAATTTTATTGAATGTGAATAAATAAAAAGTGCTTTGAAGCCCGATCTGAAATAGACACCCTGTCGTACGTAAAATCGAGGATAAGCTACTTTAATGTATGTAAATTTACAGTGCGAGCCTGGTCTGGGAGCCAGCGTTATGTATAATCTACTCTACAATCAGCCCCAGAAGCTGATGCTGCTAGCAGGATGCAGCACAGTATGTACCACCGTTGCCGAGGCTGCTAAAATGTGGAATCTCGTAGTGGTGAGTTCATTGCATATATATAGGTATATATATAGTATACATAACATGAATTTAATTAATGAGTCTATAAATTATGTAGCCGAGAGAGTTTCAGCTTAGAAACATTTGTAGTCGCTTGAATCGCAATCAGGATTGGCTCAGACAGTATAAATATGCCTCTAGTAATTTCCTAATTGAATTTTCCAATTTTTATAGAAGTTTTACCGCATTTTGGCTTTTCATTAAAGTTATTAGTAATCTTGCCTCAATTTGGCACACAAAATAAATCTAAGTCGGTGGTTTAATTAAAATTTATTTAAAAATAATTAACGCACGTATATGTATAAGAATTGCATTAAGCGACCGTAATTTTCAGCAAAAGACTTAGTGCATGCTTAATATTATGTAAAGAAATTTCCTAATTGGGCCATTAATATTCTATAGCACCTGAAGTCATTTTATGTCATTTCATTAATTTTCAGGTTTATTACGAAATGTCAATATAATTTAAACAAACTTATTCAGTTGGAAAATACATCTTTACTTACCTACTCGTAAGTCGTAATTGTATTGAAAAGCCATAATAATTTCATTTTAATTACAAATAAAACAAAGTCTAACGATCATTAAATCTAGTTCTTAAATGCGATAATAAAGTGAAGACATTATTTTTTTTATAGTAGGGATTCTTTACACGATGTTGCAATTATTGGTTTATCATTTTTATAATTTTTTTCTTATATGACAAATTAAATTTATTAGCATCTGTATTATTAAAAATCAAAAATGATTATGAATAGTTAGTAAATCAATTCCAAAGTAATGTGATTTTTATTTCGTTTCAACTAGATTAATTAAACATTGACACTATTAGAAAGCGTCCATAAAACCTGTCAATTGCATTACTGGCCATAACATTTAATTAAGTAAACACGCTGTTCAAAGATTGATACTAACTGAACAAAAACTATTTTGACAAATTAAAGTCATGTAAAACGTTTTTATAGAAATGATTTATTAAAATAAAATAAATGAATTGACTCTACTAATTACGGACAGTTTAATATTTAATTATAACAAAATGCAATTGTGAACTACTCGTATATTCCTATATAGGCGATACAAATTAACAATCGGCGCCTTTTTCTTGAGCTTGGCGTCACTCCTCTGAGCTTTCGTAGATAGCGCCAGTATAGAATTTATATTAAGCGGTATGATATGCTACCAAAATAAGCCAAATCAATCTGTGATTATTGTCATTCATTTATTGTTTACATTCTGTGAATTCGGTGAAATACAATATTACGAATAAAATCACACTTATTCATATTCAAACCCGTAACGTAATATCACACACTTATCGTATATCGCAGATTGAAGAATGTAAACAATAGAACTAATGCTGAGATTATTGATTGACGTTAATGTTGGTAGCACATCGTGCCGGTTAATATAATTTCTACGCTGCTAAGGAAGCTCATTTGAGTCACGGCAAGCGCAGAAAAACGGCGGCAAATTGTTAATTTGAATGGTCTATAAACATCGTATTTTCACATGTACATTGTTATATTTTGGACCATTTTAATCATTTTTTATCTTGAATCTTGTCATTTTGTAAATTGTTTTTCTATTAAAATATAAATCAACGAAAACGAAATGTAGGTACTTGAAACGTACGAGTATATAACGAGGTATTGAATTTAAATTCAATGTATAAATGAAATATCCATTCGCAATAGTATCAAGATTTTGGGGATGTTAATTGAAAAGTTACTAAATATACAAATAATATTATACATATTACTTAATATTTATTTTTTTATAAAAACTCCAGGAAAAGAGGATTTAAGCAATTGATGACCAAACATTTTTCAAAAATAAAATCGTGCAGGAATATTTGTTAACGCGCGCAAATGCTTCATGTATTTTACGTTGGTGCTCGCTTTATAACTACACATATCATTCGGTTCAACTTTGGGTGCAAATATTTGCATATTTACTTATTAAATATAATCGCTTAGTGTCGAGGGCTTAAAATCCAAATCCTTATCAAATGAATATTCAGGAAAAATTGTCGTTCAGCTCATTGCTCGATTTATATATGCTTCTACTCTATTATAACTTCTCTTTCAATACCGTGTTTACTTTGTAATCAAATAACTGAGTCAATATTTTATGCATGCTTTAAAAATCCTTTGTATAACGAACACTATTGAAAATTATAGCTAAATAAATCCCAATTTTTAATCAGATTTACAAATATTAAATGCAGATCTTCTGAAATTATGATAATTATATTAGAGACTTAAAATTCTCAGGAAATAGACCTATATATTTATGAAAATGGATAATTAACAGATTTATTGTATAGTTTCCTTAACAACTAGTACATCTCTTAGAAACAGCTATAAATAAATGTTGTTCACACAGAAGGCTAAAAAACAAACGAAAAACAAAAGTCAATTCAGTTCATTTTAAATTTGTCAAAAATCATTCATCAAAATGGATTTAGTGAAAGAAATTTCAGAATTTCACAGGGAATTGGGAAAGAGGTTAAAAAAAAAGTTGAATGACCTACAAGGGCGAACCGACAGCCATTCACTTGAGGAAGCTCAATCTCTGAGAGATATATTGGGTTCAGAGACCGATTTCGATAGTGAACCCGAAAGTGAACTTGAAATTGAAACACGTAATAAAGCCATGCAGGAATTTGCCCAGAAATTCGAGGATTTTTTCAATAATTGTATGGCAGTCGATGATTACAAAGCCGTTGAGTATTGGTTGGGCAGAGCGAAAGGCCTCACGATAGAGAATTACAAAACCATATTTCCGAAGACATTCCGAAAGACTTTAGATGAGATACAAGAAATAAGGGATCGGAACCCAGTTCTTGAAAAGGTTCTTGCTCAGTTTAGTGCTGAAAATACAGCTACAAAAGAATCCGAAAACGAATCCAAAAATTTCTCAGACAACCCGAAAGAACTCAAAAACCCGGAAAACGAACTCAAAGAATTTATTGAGGAATTTAATAATGTTGTGGAAAAATCTTTCATAGAAGATTGCCAAACTGTTCAGGATTTGCCAGACAACAATTCGAGGACTGAAATCCCAGATACAGAAGAAACCGAAAATGAACTATCTAGCGAAGAATTGACTGAGGAATTCAGTGATGTTCAGGATGATTGTTTGGAAGTCGAAGATTACGAAACCGATGAGCATTTGTCAGGTAATACGACAGCCGATGATTGTGAAGAGAAATTTGGATCCTTAGAATTTGGATGCGCGTTTGAAGAAGACGAACAATATTTAATTTCGAAGGGAATCGAAAATCAGTATGATATGATGCTGGAGATAAGGAAGCACAGCTCTGCCCTTAGTGGTAAAGTGCTAGACGCTCTACAATCAGAAACAGAAAATGAATCTGGTAGTGAAGAAGAAATCCAAATTATTAGTGGGGTTCAAAGAGATCTCAACGATTTGAAAGCAAATGATTTGATGACTGATGATACGGATTCAGAAGAACCCGAAAATGAAGCACCCATGGAAGATTTTACTGAAGAATTCAATAATTGTGAGAATTATTGTATCATAGACGGAGATTACCAAATCACTAAGAGTTCACTTTGTAAAACGACAGCTTGCACGACAGCCGATGATTGTGAGGAAAATTTTGGGTGCTTGGAATTTGGAATTCAAAAAAAGTTGGAAAAATTACTAAAAGATATGAAACAGAACGCAGTCTTTAGAGCTGAAGTGCGAGAAGAAACTTCACAAGTGGAAAGAAAAAATCAAACCAAAAGTGCTAAAGGTATCCAAATCAGGAGGGTTCAAAGAAATCTCAACGATTCGAAAGATAATAATTTGATGACTGAAATCACAGATACAGAAGAATTCAAAAATGAACCACCTATGAAAGAATTTACTGAAGATTTCAATGATTTGGAAGGGGGAGATTATCGAACCGTTGAGAATTCGCTGGGTAAAACGACAGCCCACGCGACGGCCGATGATTGTCCAGAGAACTTTGGTTTCTTGAAAGAACCCACGATTAAACAACGAAATTCATTTGCGAAGGACATCCAAAAGAAGTTGGAAAATTTAGTAGAGATAATGAAACAGAGCTCAGTCCCTAGGGCTGAAGTGCGAGAAGAATCTCTACAACTTGAAAGGGCAAATGAAGCCAGAAGTTTTGGGGGTTTCCAAATCATTAGGGGGATTCAAAGAGATCGTAACGATTCGAAAAATAATAATTTAATGACTGAAAACTCAGATGCAGAGGAATCCGAAAATGAACTATCTGAGGAAAAATCTACTGAGGAATTCAATGATTTTGAGGATAATTGTATCATTGACGGAGATTACCAATTCGATGAGAATTTTCTGGATGAAACTACAGCCCACGCAACAGCCGATGATTTTGAAGAGGATTCTTTGATGACTGAAAACACAGATACAGAAGAATCTACAGCCCACGCAACAGCCGATGATTTTGAAGAGGATTCTTTGATGACTGAAAACACAGATACAGAAGAATCCGAAAATGAATCACCTATAGAAAAAATTACTGAGGATTTCAATGATTTTGAGGATAATTGTAATATAGGAGAAGAATATAAAAGCGCTGAGAATTTGCTGGATAAAACGACATCCCGTGCGACAGCAGTTCCTAGGGCTGAAGTGCGAGAAGAATCTCTACAACTTGAATGGGCAAATGAAGCCAGAAGTTTTGCGGGTTTCAAAATCATTAGGGGGATTCAAAGAGATCGTAACGATTCGATAGATAATAATTTGATGACTGAAAACTCAGATGCCGAGGAATCCGAAAATGAACTATTTTCTGAGGAAAAATCTACTGAGGAATTCAGTGATTTTGAGGATACTTGTATCATTGACGGAGATTACCAATTCGATGAGAATTTGCTGGATGAAACTACAGCCCACGCAACAGCCGATGATTTTGAAGAGAATTATTTGATGGCTGAAAACACAGATACAGAAGAATCCGAAAATGAACCACCTATAGAAAAAATTACTGAGGATTTCAATGATTTTGAGGATAATTGTATTATAGAAGAAGAATATAAAACCGCTGCGAATTTGCTGGATAAAACTGAAGAACCAAATTTATTTTTCGAGAAAATCCAAAAGAAGTTGTATAATTTACTAGATATAAAAAAACAGAGCGCAGTCCTTGCGGCTAAAGAGCGAGAAGAAGCTCTACAACTGGAAATGGAAATTGAAGCCGGAAACGCAGAAGGTTTCCAAATCATTAGGGGGATTCAAAGAAATGTCAACGATTTGGAAGATAATGATTCGTTAACTGAAAACTCAGATACAGAAGAACCAGAAAATGAGTTAACTGATATAGAATCTACGGAGAATGATTTTGAGGCTGATTGTGCGACAAACGGAGATAACCAAATCGGTGAGAACTTGCTGGATAAACCGACACCCTGCGCGACAGGCGATAATTTTAAAGAGAATTCTAGATTTTTGAAAGTCGAACGTGCGATTGAAGAACAAAAAATATTTTTAGAAAACATCCAAAGCAGGCTGGATGAGTTACTAGTGATAAAGAAACGTAGCTCACTTTATGTGACTAGAGTGCGAGAGGAAGCTTTACAGCTGGAGAGTGAAAGCGAAGTCGAAAGTGAAGAAAGTTTCAAAATTATTGGGGGAGTGCAAAGAAATCTCAGCGATTCGAAACACAATAATTTGATGAATAAAAACTCAGACACTGAAGAACCCGAAAATGACCTACCTAAGAAAGATATCAAAACAGTTACTGAGCAATTCAATGATTTTGTGGGGGATTGTGTCATAGTTGGAAATGATGAAGATGTTCAGGATTTCCTGGACAAAACATCAGCCCTCGCCTTAGCCGATGATTCTGAAGAGAATTTTAAATGCTTGGAATTTGAACACGCGGTTGAAGAACAAAAGTTATTATCTAAGAAAGTCCAAAAAACGTGGAAAAAGATATCAGAGATGAGGAAACAAGGTTCAGTTCTTAGGGCTTTAATGCGAGAAGACGTTTTAGAATTGGAAAGAGAAACAGAAGCCGCAAGTGAAGAAGGTTTCCAATTCATTAGGGGGTTCCAAGAATATGTCAAAAATTATGATGCTGAGACCAAAAACACAGCCACAGAAGAACCTGAAAATGAACATGAACTTAGTGAAGAATTTAATGATTCTGAGGATAAATGTACCACCGCGGAGCATTTGCTGGGAGAAACGACAACCCTCGCAACAGCCCATGATTGTGAAGAGAATTTCAGATCTTTGGAATTTCAAGTTTTTAGGGCTGACGTGCAAGAAGAAGATCTACAACTGGAAAGGGAATATGAAACCGCTAGTGAAGTAAGTCTCAAAATCATTAGGGGTCAAAGAAAAATTCAACGATACAAAAGAAAATAATTTGATGACTAAAATCACAGTTACAGATCAAACGACTATCAAGATCTGACGCAAGACTAAAAAAGAATTAGTTTCCGTTTTCAATATATGTTTTCTTCTATGACTCAATAAATTCTTTTCTGGATAATTTTCCTGTGTGGTTATTTGTTTTAATGTTTCAACGCAAATTAATATATGAAAGTGAAAGATATTTAAGCATAAACTAACACTTTAATTAGACACAACCTTAACAAATAGTTGGTGAGCGTATTAATATGTTTTATGACAGTTGTTTGATATATGATCCAATAAGAAAATGATAAATTGGAAAAAAGTTTTTCAATTACTGCAATTAGGCCAATTTCAAATATAGTAAATTTCTCTAAAGCAAGCATGAAATGATAACAAAATATTTCGAAGAAATAAATCAAGAAGCCGCTATGACTTTAGAAAAACTTCCATTCAATCAATACAAAAAAAATTAATTAGTATTATACTATACATATATCTACATATAGATGAAAATAAAATGAATTTTGAGGAAATAAACTAATGGGCTTATCAGCCTCGGAATTACAACCCTTTAAATACATTTGCATTTTCATGAATATTGTAACAGATATTAAGTCATGTTAGCTACATTTTGTATAATTTCTTCTAATTGAAATGATGCACTTTCTAAACTAGACGACCAAATGGATGCAAAAGTTATTATGCTGAGTGCAATTCAATTACATTACCTATTATAACATTAATATCCTGAAATTATTCTTGGAAATTAAATCAAATACTCAACTATTGGTAATTAAATTCAACGAATTTATTGATTGTGAAAAGTGTAAACTTTTTTGGGTTATTGGCTTCAATTGTGGTTCAGTAATTAATGTTTAAGCAATTAGATGGTACTAATAATACCCCAAAATTTCATTAAAATAGAAACTGCGGCAAACCTCGCAGTCAATAACGGCTATCCAAAGCAAGATATAATCACTTCCAACCAACTCTTTAATTACAATTAAGCACTGCATCCAATTCACGAAGATTAGCAAAATTAAATTTAATTTCCAATCAATGTTTCACATTTGTAAATTGTATTTGCACAAATCTTACAATATCTCATTCAGTAAAAACTCTAATAAATCATTCCGACTGCACAATGTTTTATTGTGCCTGAGTCATAAATTGCTAAACTTTTATGGAGTTTATACTATTTGCTCAGTTTTCAAAGTTCAAATACCTATGTGTCCTTTACATATCAAGATTAAAGATTGATTGATACTGAAAATTGAGTTTCACAGGCGAACTATTTAAATCGCTTCCTATATTAAACGTCAAAAATATTTCGAAGACTTTGCAATTTTTCAGGAGAGTCTGTAAATTATTGAGATTCCGTAAACTATTTTAATAACTAAATTTTGATTCAAAATATAATTTGATATACGAGTGCATTACGTTGATGAATTAATAAACGTAAACGTTATAACTGTGTGTAAATTGCAAGCTAAAATCGGCATAATCCTACGTATTAAAATTGATTTAATCGAATATAAATTATTAGCATCTGGTATTGTTAAATGTAATTAGTTAATACTGTTTAGGTTGTGACTAAAATTTGAAGAATGGGATAATAATATTAAAAGTGCAAATTCGAGTATTCATGGTTTTAATGAAATTTGTTGGATTAATTATGCACGCGTGTAATCAAATTAATATCAATATTAACTTTAAAATTACGTTTAAACAAATGTCCGTGTTCGTATGCACATATGCCCAACTGCATACTATACAAACCGACATGTGAAAAGCGTTGCATAGACCTTTCAGTGCGACTGAAAAACTGAGGGAGAGCATGTGCTTAGAAAGAGACAGCGCGCTCTACAGTTGGTGGGGACAGGACGCCGTCTCTTTCTACAACAGTTAAATGCACGTTCACCTTGTCACGCTCACTGAATTGTCTATGTAACGTTAATCATTGGTTGATCGGTATATTATTCAGAACCGAATATCGGCAAAGGTTTTTTTTTAGCAAACGTTTTTTTTTAGCAATGATGCTTTTCAATCTTTTTAAGTATTACGTATTAATATCGTCAATTATCCACCAAAATTTCAAATTCGTTTTCACTTTAATTTAATTTTAAACAAGCATATCAGTTGAAACAATAGCATATTCAATATAGAGGATATTCGCGTTTTCGTTATATTTACCTCGAAGTTTACCTGTTCTGTTTCTTTGAAACTGTACTTCTAGAGGCATTCATGATAACTTAGGCGATGAAACAAAGAACGTTAAAAATGAAAAGAAAAATGAGCTGGATAACAAAAAAAAAAAATATTGAGTTAACCGTAATTGGATAAAGATACTTTGCAGTTTTGCTCTGTATTCAATTTCTGGAATTTAGCAGCCAATTTGTCGTTAAAAAGTCGCTTATATTTTTATTTAAAAAATATTCGAATATGTTCTTTGTTACCAAGTTATAATTTACTTATAATTATCTAGCTGTTGCATATTAATTGCAAATTATAGGCAAACAATCTGAAATCTCCTGAACCAGCAATAATAAATTTACTGTCGGATGCTTATACGATGTATTTTATTTTTGAGCTAATATTAATACAAAGTAATTACTTCATTTAATTAATTATTCATTTAATTTCCTATTAATGTCATGAATGCTCGTATTTACACTTTTAATAACAATTATTAATTTAAAATACCGCCCAACCTTACTAATAATTCTCGTACAATTCCATATTTTAATTATATTCGAAATTGTTTTAATCTCATATAATTGTAAGACTTCATTTTCGCTGCGAATTAAGCTTTACTAGGATTACAATTACTAACGCTTACAATGGCTTTGAAATACAAAAGTAATTAATTTATTAATGGATAATTAAATAGTTATAATTCGCCTATTAGCCAAAAATTGTTTGTGGTAGGCAATTTTTTGGACAATTCTATTATTAATCAATCTTTAATCTAGATATGTAAAGAAGACATAGGTATTTGAACTTTGAAAACTGAGCAAACAGTATAAACTCTATAAAACTTTAGCAATTTATGGCTCAAGCACAATAAAACATTCTGCATTCAGAATGATTTATTGCCCTTTTTACTAAATGAGATAATTTAGGATTTTTGCAAATATGATTTATAATGTGCAGCGATGATATGATATATTATTATAACAAATTAATATTACGAGTAGTATATTTAAATTTAAAATTTACCAATTCGGCTGAGCTCCCATTTCTCCTTTGGGGCAAGAATGGTCTCTGGATTATTCACGTACTACACCTTTTCCTTCACATTGCCGCAAAGGAAGAAGTCCAAGGTGTCAAATCGTACCACCTTGGTGGCCAATCAATGTCTATTCTGGTGGAGATGACGCGCTATTTCGTGCGATTTGGCACCCCTGGGCTTCTTCCTTTGCGATGTGAACGAAAAGGTGTACGTGAATAATCCACGGACCATTCGTGAGCTGAAGGATATCAACCGAGGAGCTATTGCTGAAATACAGCCAGAATTAAGGAAAACGTCCTGAAAATGTTTGACAAAAGAAGACAGAGCTGTCAGAGAAGCCACGGTTGCCATTTAACAGATGTCATATTTTATGTTTAATTTCTAAAAAGCGTAAACGGCAAGTGATATTTAAAAATGGATTGACAATTTTTACCATTAATGTTAAACTAGTCCTTAAAGAAAGCGCACATATTTCTGAGAAATAAATAAAATCCTTCCAATTTAAATTGACTAAATCCAGCATGTTTCAATTTGAACGATCTTTAAACAGTAAATATTTAAGAATGGCTATTGACAATAAACACAAATCTTCTGCTCACTGCAGCAGAAGGAATCCGATTCTCCCAAAAGGGCCAAATATTTCTGCCTCGTATAAGATGCGCTTGAGATCAAGGTATCAACCGACACCACCAACTTCTATTTACAAAAGCATTTAGTTACAGTCTTAAACTGAATATCAACACAGTATACTAATATACTAGACAAATAAAAAATATCTAAGCAAATATTGATGCTTCCTAAAGGATCCAGATTTAGACATGTTAGGGAAATATAATACCAACAATCCTCTGCTATTCACAATCATTCTCGCAATTATTCTACCACAGATTTACGCTGATGCTAACATGATTCCGGCCAATGACATGTTCGTTAATTAGGTAGAAATTTTGTATAACATCAAGACCAATTAGTTATAATTAACAAAAAAATGCACAATAAACAAGCTACACAAATGATGAGGAAACAATATAAACCAAACAATACCTGACAAAACTTTCCTGAAAATAATTAAGCCTATATTGTATTATATAAATAAGTTTAAATAAACATTCGTATAATAGCATGTATATATTACTTTTAGAGCCGTTTGCGGAAACGTGAGTTAAAGTTTAACCCAGTGTTAAAGTTTTAACTCTGTGTTATACTGCTTCAGATACCAGATTAGGGTGTCAAAACGCAATATATGTTTTTCAAAACTGAACCCATGTTTCTGCAATTGGGTATTTCAATTTTACCTCATCTATCGTATTACATATTAGAATATCGTCTCGACATGTTTTTAATTTACTCTCTGTCATTAAGAAGGACGATGAAGCAGAAAGGAAAATCAAATTAAAAATATGCCAAAACCATTCTAATTCAACTTTAAATTAAAAGTTTAAATATGTTTATTATGTTTTTGTTTCGAGAACAATTTAATTTGAAGCAAATAAATCAGTTTACCTGAACGAATTAATTCAACAACGAAACAACTGTTAACTTTAAAATAGTCGACAATTATTTTGGACTGAGAACAAACGTTTTACTATTAACAATATTTTCTTTTTGGGATTAACTTTAATTTATATATTTTGATATAAATTATTTTCATCATGAAATAGCGTATTTTCCTTTTACAACGATTTGAAAGAACTTGCAATTACATGTAGATGTGCAATTTGCAAACGACATACATTGATAAGACTTATATTCATATTTAAACATTTTTAGCTTTTTCTTTGAATCATCGTTTCGTGCTTTAATGAACTTTCATTACTTTCACTACACTTGAATTACAAGTTTCTATTCACTGATATTATATAGTATTTAGATGCAAATAATAATTAATGCAGGAAGTTTATGAAAAAATGTACATTTTATATCTCAAATAACGTTTCAATAACGTTTCATAACGTTTCATTGCCGATGTTATTTGACCCTTCTTCTTCGACTTACACGTTGAATGTAGTCTGTGCTATATTTTGGAGTTTGTTTCGTCAGCAGTTGACCGAAACTCGGCATAAATAATTTTGTGAAATTGAAGTTTATTTTTAAATTGACCCTGAAATAAACAATGTGATCCATTTTAATTGACGCCTCGATTGACGTGCCATGTAGTTGAAAATGTATCCAATTTTAAAACATTTTGAAAACTTTTCGTTAGCAACTATATTTTACCAATATTTATAAGAAAAAACTTGTATGTTAGTTCAATGCAATTTAAATGTCAAAAATATTTGTTGCATCTTGTCGAAACCAAGCAAATTATTGTGATACCTTGTATGGTCCTTGTTTGAATGTTGTTAATGTGGTCGTGGTCGGATTCTGATTGTGTCCTCCGACGCTCCGTTTTGCCTACAATATGCGAGCTAGAGATCATGAAAGGATGCTAAGGTATAACCTGGGAGAAATTAATTCACTCAACATAACATAATAAATAAACGATTACTCCACGTCCCCAAGTTATACCATTTCAGAAAATAGGAAACCCATTTATCTTGCGGAAAAACCTAATTCGAATGCTTCCACGACAGTCAACTTGAACTTAAGTATGTCTGACTTATTCACATTCCATATTATTTCATTTTCTTTGCGGCAGTGTTTTTCATATGTACGCCAGCTGGATTCCACATACGGAATAGTCATTCACAAATGTCTAAGATCAAGCAATAAAAATAAAATAAGGGAAATAGCGGCGCACCGATTTGGCAATTGACGGCGTACATTATGCTCTTGTAATGGATTATAATTTCAATTAAACCATTCTCAAAAAAGTGTTTGAATATTTATATCACAGGCGTGTGATCTCCTACACAAGAAGCTTGGTTCGATATTAATCGTATTACGTATGTCAGTCCCATCCAGCTGCTGTTCGCTGTTTCAAATAGCAGTCATTTGTGTTTGTCGTTAAATGTTTACTTAAGTGTCAAGTATTTTGATATTTTTGGTCACCAAACCAAGCAGATTAAGCAATTAGGCTAGTTTACGAACGAAATTGCTTTTAATTGTACACCAATTCTTTGCCCATCATCATTTTTTTTATGTGTGTTGTTAAGCTCATCGTTAATAAATTATTATGGGAGTTAAACTTTTATTGATACTCGTTCAACTTCTCCCAAATAATAAGGCGGTTAATAATAATTAGGAGTAGATATTCAACGTGGAAGTAGATTACCAAAAAATAGACCAAGAATGGTCTCCTAAAATACCTGCCCAAACTAAGAACAACAAGTTCAGTATGTTTTTGGATACAATTTCGCAAAATTTTGTAGTCGATCATAGTCATCTTAGACTCCTTTGGGAAGCTCTGAATTCTTGGTAAAGTTGCTTCAACGATTGATTGTTGTTCGGTGCAAAATGTCTCAAAACAGTTACCTCTGCAGTTTGAATCATAATTGGTCATTTTATGGAAATCACACACTGAAGCCCGGGCAAAATTGTTATTTTTGAAAAAGTTTTGGCTGTCGAGTTTGTTTGTGTTAGAAAAATTCCTGTTCTATACAATAATTGTGTGCAACTTATTCTTGGCTCTTGGATTCAGTGCATTTATTGAATCATTTATGTGTGCTAAATTGCTTCATGCATTATTTACTGATTAAATAATCTAACGTTATATTACTACATATGATATATATAGATACATATTTAATATATCAATATGTTTGCTCCGAACATAAATATCAACGTAATTACAGATGACAAATTATGATTGCTTTTCTAGGGCTAGATTAAACTCCCATTCTACTATTAAATCTATCGTAGAAATGCATAAATTCGGAACAGAAAATTTAAAATGCAATAGTTAATTTGCTTGGTTTTCTATAATAAACCTTCTTACTCTTCTCGTAATCCAAATTTTAAAGTTTTTTTTATACGGGTCATAATGGGAGGATTTATGATAAAGAGACGACGAATTTATGTTATATATTCGCCTAAGAAATATATCCATTTATTTTTTATTCACAAATCAGAAGATAAATATTCAAAGAGCGCCACCTATTAAGGGGCGATAAAATAAAATTGTTGGACTTTTAAAATCGAATTTCGTTTTTCTAGAGAGGCAATAAAGTTTAGTTGGCGTGTTACGTACTCACGTATAAGGACAAAACCCGAGAGTAACAATTAAAAATTTAACGTAATCTATGTAGATCGAGGAAAATCAAAGAAAATGTTGTTTTTTCTAATTGTTAGTGCTCGGTTTATTTATTTATTTTAAATGCCGCTATAAGTTGATTAACTTGAAGAGTTGATTTATGCAAGAATAATGTCGAAAACAAAGACAAAAGAACGCAATTATCTGCAGGCTGTTGAGTTTTAGCTCGTAGTCTTAATATATAGTTTCTAAAGTCCTCTACAGCGACTTGTCAAGATAAAAACCTAATTAGAACAAGATATAATCTTTTTAAGATTTCCATCTCAGCAGCTCTTTATATTATTAGGCCATATAATTTCAATGAAAATGCTGGTGAAAATTGTACCCATCATTATAGCGGAGCAAAGCTTTTATAATATCTCGCTTTTTATTAGTAGCAAAGGAAGAAGTGGGAAAAAAGGGAGGTCATAGTATAATGTTATTTGAAAAGCTTTCAGCGAAATCAATAGTCGATCGAATCAATTTGGAAAATGCGGAAAAAAGTGCGCCAACTACTTTTCAATTTACAAATGTAATGAACAAGATATGCAATGGATGGGATGGGATGGGGTGGTGACTGGTGTGAGGGAAAAGTTCACTCAAAAATCAGCTCCAATCTAATAAACCTGTAAAATTAAATCTAGCCAATAACGAAATACACTTGTCAAAAATGAGGAGAAAAAGTATTCGCATTTAAACATAAAACAACCCTCGTCAATCTTAATTTGTCGTCCAAAATATTCCAAAAAGCTACGGTGCAAATATGAAATTACATTTATTCTGCGTTAATTTATCATCTAGAGTGCGTTCTCAACAGTGCTCTTTCTTACTAATGCATAATAGAACAACTTTCTATGTCGCCATCATTTTACATAAAGTGATGAAACTTTTGTTTTAGACACAACTTAGAAATTATCTCTTTCTGTTAAAATAAATTACCAGCATAGGTTAAAATTAAGCTTCCGAACAAGCTACTGCAATTTGCTAATCCAATGGTATTATTATTTTACGAGCAGGTAATTTAAGGAAATGATATTGTAATTCTATAGCAGAAGTATATTTTGCACAAAGTGAATTTAATATCAGCACTTATGGCTAAATCCGAGAGTAAATCTTGACGAGCGCGAAATAGCTTTAATTACTAAATAATAATCTGTTCAGTATTCAATTTATTGATTTTTCTATTATCTCAATGTAATCTAGATTTTCACATCCAGTACATCCATTAGCATCCAAAATATCTCAAAAAGTAACTAGACTTATTCGCCTTGTTGGAAACATGAGGTCACTTCAAGACGTGAGGAAAAGTATCAAAAATTGGTAAAGCAGTTTTTATCGTTGTTTTCCCCTAAAAAATATCCAAAGCTGCTGAAAATAGAGAAATAAAATATCTTTGGTGAATGCTTTAAAAAAAAATCTGAAGTTTTTTAAAGGGTTGAATTATTTTTTATTGAAAAGTTATTTTTTTAGTATCTACTGGATGTATTTACTAAACCTCCTTTGACAAGATCCCATTTTTACTCACATATGAACTAAAAATAATAATTTTCAATATATGGAGATAGATCCGTAGCAAAAATTTCTAGTAAAGTAATACATTCATGAAGCGCTACTTCCATTTGTAAAATTGTATTTTAGATATTGCAATATTGCATAAAAATATTTTCTTTATCCTAAACGTAACAAAGTGCTATGAAAACAAAAATTTGTTTCAAGCCAAAAAAGTTTTACAAATCTTTTTCAAAGCTTCACGAACTCGAAAGCACTTATTTGGTTTAGAATTAAATTAAAACATAAATGCGTTAAATGTTCACTTTTGTGTTACAGTTATTTTTTTTCGAATCCCTTGTTTGGTTGTGAATACATTGATTTTTCTGTCACGAGTTAGCATTTTCTTTACTGATATGAACAGAAATTATATGCTTATTATTTTAATTTTGAAATTAAATAGATTATTCTAATTATCGTTGATCATGCAAGTTTTTCCGTTTACAACGATTTGGAAAATTATTTTTTTACACAGTTAAAACTTAAAAAATGTAGATAGTTTTTAGAAAAATTAATAAAATTAACATAAAGTGTAATAAATTACATAAAATTAAATTCTATACATTGAATTTTCCCCTTTTGTCTAAAAACACCTTTAACTCTTTTCTATTGAATTCATTAAAAAAGTAATGTCCTTTTAAAAAAATGGCTTTCCTGACCGCTCGAGCCATGTTTCACGTATATATAGCACAGTTAACTCGCCCCCTTAATTTAGTTTAATTGATTGTTAAATATCCACCAACTAAGGGCATCATTTGATTACGAATTAAATTAAATTGCAGCGCATTAATCTAATTTCAAACGTTTCCAAAGTTTGGCCAATTTGCTATATTCTTGTTCATCAGGAAGTATATTTTTGGACTTTTTGTTATGTCTGCATTTATAGACCGTACAATTTAATTAAAAAAGTACAAATCAATTTAATATGTCAAATAACTTCAAACAATATACGAATAAAATTTACATTAATTTTATAATAATGCTTTATCCACAACAACAATTCATTTATCTATAAACTTAATTAAAAAATTCGGAATATTAAAAAATTACTGTTATTTCATAAATTTATTGTTTTACAAAATATATAGCATCAAATTATTAGATAATTAATTTTATTTAATCTATTGATATGCATAATTTAAAAATCTCATTTTAATTTATTTGCTTTAAATCGCAACTGAAATATAATCAGTCATAACACAACTCAAATGGATTGCAATTAAACTGCATTTCAATTCCAATGTTAAATTAACTACGTTCCGACCAATGAGAAATTTAATGTTCAAATTATTCTAATCAATGACATTTCGATGAGAGATTTTTAGTCTCACTAAATATACGTATTTTAAACAAAATTAGGAGTTTGCGCAGTTATTCTAAAGTTTTATTTTAACTTTTCAAAAATTTAAAGTCAAATTCAAGTTAAGTTAAAGTTTTACTCAAGTAATGTGATGAGTTCCACCTTTAAAAGTGAATAATTACGCGTACCAATAAAAATGAAAAATGTGCAGTAGTATTTATTTTATTAACAATAATGACATCACTATAACTAATTCGATGGTAATGGATGTGAGCCATATTGAATAATAAATAAATGCATATTAATTATGTATTTTCCAGCACTATTAAAATATTTTAGTTACTAATTTTATGAAATTGGTAGGTGAGGATAAAATAAACTTTGAGCTTTTATCAGCCACAAATGATAATTTTTTAGTCCAATAAACCAAATCCTGTTTGGCGTAAAATGGAGAAAATAAATTAGTTCGTGAGGACATTTTGTGGAAATACGCATTTGGCAAATGAAATTAGACATAAAAAAAGCGCAATAATTAATGAATGAAACAAAATCGAATAAAACCTCATTTGGACAACAATTTAAGATCAGTTGTATTTTTGGTTGAATGCCAAGCGCATCATTTGCAGAACGTATAATCTTATTTTCGTGGCGCCTATTGTACAGACAAAGTTCGGCAAATGCAACAAAAATTTTGCATGTAAAATGAAAAAAAAAAAATAATCGAACATTTCCCGTTTTTTTGTTTCAGCTGTGTTATGGAGCCAGTTCGCCGGCATTGTCCGATCGAAATCGCTTTCCCACATTATTCCGAACCCACCCATCTGCTACCGTTCACAATCCCACAAGAATTAAACTGATGAAAAAATTCGGCTGGTCCAGAATATCAATTTTACAACAAGCTGAAGAAGTGTTTATTTCGACTGTCGAGGACTTGGAGTCACGATGTACGGAAGCCGGCATTGAAATTGTTACTAGACAGTCGTTTCTATCCGATCCGATGGACGCGGTGCGAAATCTACGACGCCAAGATGCTCGAGTTATTGTCGGCCTGTTTTATGTTGTGGCAGCCCGGCGAGTTCTTTGCGAACTCTACAAACAAAATTTATATGGCAAATCTTACACTTGGTTTTTTATAGGTAATGTACAAACTTTTAGTAAATATCTGCACCCCAATAATATTTTTGTTCCAAATGACGAAGTCCTTGCCAAAAAGTTTGCCTAATATCAATCAAAAAATCTTTGTATTTTTTCTTAGTTAGAGGTAGACTTTTCTTAATTTTCGCCTTGACGATTAAACTTTGTGATGAACGTTTTGGTTGTCGGAATTTAATTCAGTAACAAAGCTGCTGCATATTTATCTTAATTTAATTTCTGGATAAGTTATCTGTTGACTTTACTTAAAGTAGTTAAATGAGCTCCGCAAATCTATACTGGAAGTTAGAGACCTCTAAACTTAATTGTAAATATATAATGCAAAGCACTTTATCCTTGTAGTTTTAGTTCTTCAGATTAATACTTTTTAGTTAATATGCTCTTTTCTTCAACAACTACAGAACTGCTATTGGTTGCCACCAATTCATTTTGGTACTTTCTTAAGATTTCTTAATATTTTTTAAAAGCCGTCTATCAACTTCACTGGATGTGAATCCATCAGACTTTCGCTGATCCAAGGACTGTAGTGCGATAAAAATCTTGTTAAATGATAAAAATCCAATAAGCCTTTTAAAATTCGATTAGATCAGTATTAATTACAAATAAAACACCACTCGACAATGTCCAACTCGAATAACATTTTATATTTACTAGTTTTTCTATGGACGGAGTAGTTCAAGAGAAATTCCCCGTTTCCACGTTTTTTATTCCTATAAGAACTAAGAAGAGCATTGAAGCGGTTGACATTGTCAGATTCAATTTAACTCTTAACTAATTCACTGGAGAAACTGAATTAATGTAGCCGACCTTTACTACCACAAATATGAATATACTCTAACTTCTAACTGGAACAGCAGAATGCTAAATGCTTTATCGACTTTTTACTTTCAAGAGCAATTTGTAAGAAAAACTTTCGCTTGAACTAAGATTTATTTATTCCGAAAGAAAAAATCGTATTTTAAGTTCTGTGTACAGAGTATAATTGTCCAACACCGGGAAAGCGAACGAATTGTTATTACTTCCGTTTTCGTTTCCTCGCTCGTTACTGAGCTATTGTAAATCTACCCACACATATCAAACTGTCGATAAATCGTTTTTTATCCGCAAGATGAACTTTTTTATTTCTCAAATCATTTGAAAATAACTTTTTTTTGATGATGTTTTAAACTTGTTTCAGAAGTTTTTCTAGGAACATGCATTTATAAATTTTCTTCAATAAATTATTTTCAGTAATTTCTTTCCTCAAACAATATAGGTATCTAATAATCAATAGCACGTAAATTATTTAATCTTTAATCGGTCTTACTAGAGGTTTGAATATTGATATTAATTTAAACTTCTTAAATTTTTAATTCAATTTTGTTTCTATAATGCAAACAAAATCAAAATCAATGTTTATGAATAAGACAGAATGTATATAACATTTTTCAAAAATGCTTCCAACTTTTAGAATTATACTTAACTTTTCAAGATGCTTTTCTTGTTTAATTCCATGCAAATTTTTAAGTATAGGCACTAAGTTCTGAATGCTTTCCAAACAAATAAAGGGAAACTTGAACCAAATATGGGATTACATAATATTCCTATAACTTTCAAATTGCTACTGTTTACAAGCTTTTAGCAAATCAACAAAATTTTAATCAATAAAAACCAAAAAACAGTATATGCATCAAATCCAACACTTATATCTTCAATAATAGAGCTGAATAATTAGGATAATAGAAGTTTAAACTGAATGATTCAATAGAACAATGCAATACACCATATAATTTGCCGTAAAGGAAAATCTGAAGCCACAGACACACGTTCATGTCTATCATTCATCACCATGCATTCAAATGAAATGCAACGCAAATATTGCCATGATATAATAATATTGTGAACTACGTGTTAAAAATATCCATACTGGATTATCACATAAAATAACGATAGCCGCTGATCAGATTCTGTCGTGCGAAGCCACCACCATATTTTGTCCACGTACAAATTGATGTTCGATCTGAATGTGAGGAAATTAATGAGGGACATGAACGTATCCATCTGTATTCAAATCAGAGTGCAATCAGAACATTTTGATATACGTCTGATAGTAAATTGGTTGATTTTCGAAATATAGGTTGGTACGAAGACAATTGGTTTGAGGTGAATTTGGAGAAAGAAGGCATTGATTGTACGGTGGAACAAATGCGGATGGCGGCCGAAGGACATTTAACAACTGAAGCTCTGATGTGGAATCAGAATTTGAACGAACGCACTATCTCAGGGATGACTTCAGAAGATTTTAGACTGAGGCTGAACGATGTGCTGCGACGCGAAGGTTATGATATCGATAATCAACGGTATCCTGAAGGATATCAGGAGGCACCTTTGGCCTACGACGCCGTTTGGTCCGTAGCTTTAGGTAGTTTTTGAGCTTTTCCGAAATTGGTACCAAACAATTATTGAATGTTTGTTTGTTTCTCCAGCATTTAACAAAACAATGGATCGTCTGCACAAATATGGAAAGAGCTTGAAAGATTTTAATTACAATAACAAGGAAATAGCTGACGATATTTATTCGGCCATTAATTCCACGCAGTTTTTGGGAGTATCGGTAAGTAATTTTACATATTACGTGTGTTATTAAAAGCCCCTATGTTTCATATAAATTATGGTCGTTATATTGACAGGTGATATGTTATTAATAAATTGAATATTGACAAAGTAATCAAATCTAATTGATGAATTTACATATTATTGAATGTTGTTGGCTGTGATGCCGGAACGAAATGTTGCTGCTGTTTGATACAGTGGAAATGAATTTTAAATACATGATTTCATTTTGGACAATTTTAATAGCAAGCTTTCTAGAATGAAGCCAATCGTACTATTTATTATGTCAATATTTCACTGCATGTGCTATTAAAGCATATGGCGGACTGTAGCCACCAATTTGGCACTTAAGAAGCGGAGACGAGGCGCCTGCGCACTTGTACACTCAAATTAACCACAATTAACACATTACTGGTTGTTGTTACGAACCTGGTTCACGCTATGCGACAAAACGGTGACGTCATATGTATTTTAACGCCGCAATAATCACTTAATTTGACTTCTCTATAGCGGAAGCACAGATCGAACTTGTTTTTAATTTTAACGTCAGTCACATTGGATAAATAAGTTGTGTGGGATGAAGTTCTGTTTATTATTTATCATCCCTTAACAGATTTCTAAATTGAGATAATATAAAGCTGAATTGCATGAATTGTTAAATTCCATTATTACAATAAAGTAGCCTGTCTAATAGCAAATGAAAATTCTGGTGATAAGTAAAACTCTGAATTTAGTTATTATAAAACAACGTATCAATATTTCAGAGAGTTTATTTTAAAATTGCTCTATTTTGCAACAAGGATACGAGAAAAAATGGAAAAATACTAAGTCTTTCAATTCAAATTGGAATATGGTCTTTGCAAAGTGCAGCGGCCAATTTTCTTTACAGTTTTGTTCAGATTGAATATATTTGATCTAAAGGAAAATAATTTCCTGTCCGTATTTCAAAGTTTCAAATGCCAGAACATTTTTCATTTCAAGTCTAGTATTCATATTTCGGATCAATAAGACCATCACTTTTCGAAATATGATTTTTAATGGATTATAAAACTTTACATAACAATTTGGTCCAAAATCAATAGTCCTCTCGTCGTGAATCCTAAATTTTCATCAAACCAAATTCAGCCAAACATGGTATTTCGTTCTTCAGATAGCGTGCTTACGAGAAGTGTGACTGAAGACGAACGGACGGAAATAATTTAGAAAGTTGTGAGAAATTCGGTCTAAATTATGCCGCTGAAAGAATTTTATATTTTGGAATATTATTCACGATTTTAGACAATTGCCTCCTGGTAAATGCAATAAATATACGCGAACAATTCTGGATTCATTGTTTTGAATTCTAAAGGAAACTATAAAAAATATTTTTATTTGGTTTCTAAAAAAAACCGTCTATTGAACTTTTTATACATTCTGTAAAGAGTATTATGTTATTAACGGTTCAGGGTAATTTGAAAAGAAAAGGAAATATAGACATTTTTTTCAAAAAACACGTAATAACACATTTTTTATAAATAATTATCGAATTTTGAGAATCAGTATACATTAAACTTTTCCAAAATCGATGGAGTTCTCATACGTTTTCTTATAAATGGCGTAGAAAATATTTTGAAAGCTTGAACTTTACGTGTTTCTTTTTATTTCTAAGAAATTGGTTTTAAGTCGGACAGACGGAACTATAAGGTATGTCGGATTCTAAATACTCTGAGACGCTACAATGCACCTCTCTTAATATATAAAATTCTGTAAAAGCGTTATTTGATGCATTTATATTGTATGTAGGTATGCACTAGCATCTATCAGCCAAACAAGTAAATTTACCTTTTGCCTTGACATAAAAGCTAGTGTCAGTTACAATTTATTATTCTGAAACGAAGTGGAACAATATTTTATATTGAAATTGTTGAAAAAAAATTAGTGAATGCATCTCAACAGAATTTTTGCGACAAACAAAATAAAAAAGGATAACTAAAAAGAGATAGTTATATTGAGAAGTTTACAAAAATCGGAAAATAATTTCAATCAATTCGGATGTGGTGCAATTAGATATCCCAATTTTCGAATGTCTGCATTCAACAGTTTTCTCGAAACTCGTCACAGCACACCTTGTATAGAATTATTCACTTAATATCATTCCACTGCCATTCATTAATCATTTATATATAATTAATTGCGGGTAGTTACTGTATTTTAGCGGAAACGAGACGAAATTGGATAATACAACTTCGCATTATCGATAATTCGAATTCGAAATACATGATTATTTCCCTCATACATATTAATCAATAGTAATCGTTTGTTTTTATGTTTTCATCCATTCGCTTTATAACTACGTGATAAATAAGATAAAGTATGTTTATTAATTGCCATTTCCGCGTTTTACTGTATCGTACAACATAATTATTGTGAAAACTGTGGAAATCTGTAAACACCACCAAATTAATACGAGAACGACGAAGTTCTTTGGAATGTTGCTCATGATTAAAGGAAGTCCATTACAATAATTCAATTACATTTCCATTTCCTTTTTGAATGATGTAAATTTTCAGTGCAGTATTTCATCTGTAAGTGTTACAGAAATCCGACAGCGTATTAAAAATTTAATAAGAGACATACTAGTCCATTAAAATAACAAAGCCCGAGTGCTTGCTTCTGCTAGACTTAAACAGTTCTGTTTAATTAAATGCTGAGTAAAATTGTGTTGTTGCAAATTATTTTTTGAAAAAAAATTAATTTTAAATCAAACATTTGTTGAAAAATGTAATCACTAACTAAAATTTAATTGCTATGGGATTACAAGGTTTACATTAAAATGATTTATTTATTGTACACGTATGAATTAATATATTGACATATGATACATATTTTCCAAATATTAATAAGTAATGTATTGATTAAATTTATAGGCAATTATTAAACGTTGTTTGCTACATGTATTGGTATAGAATTTATGAACACAAATGTTTACAATTTTGCATTATACAAAACAAACAGTATCTATCCTAAATCAAACTATATTATCCAATCTACAGATCGACAAGTGAGAAGCGTTACATAGACTATTCAGTACGTGTGACAAAGAGAACATGCTTTTTACTGTTGTCAGAAAAAGACGGCGCTTTCTCCCACCAACTGTGGAGAGCGCTTTATTTATTTTACGCTCATCTAAGGTCAAGCTCTATCTCAGTTTTTTATCCACACGGACTTTTTTATGCAAATGCAACGCTATTGAAACAGACTTTCAGTTTCCGCAAATGAAAATGCGAAGCGAATTGCTGGTAAAATGAGTTGTTTTGGCGAATTAAACCCATGTGTGTAATTTGGTATAACGTCAATCAAGATAAACCACGATAAACTGCATGTGAAAATTACCATAAAAATGATTGCTGCGGTTTTACATCCCTGTCTACATAACATACCTCCTACTGACGTATTAATTGGGGTGATAAACTATTATTACACTTTCGGGTAATTCAATTTTAAAACTGTGTACTAGGTATTTATTTAACGCCAAATTGCATCAGTCGTGGCGTATATACACTTTATAACATTATGATATGACTCCAACCGCAGCGTTAAAATTTATAATTAGCTTAATAAGATTGATGGTATAATTGTAGCTTTACATGATGGTCTAATTATACGCTAAAATAATTTGCAGGGTTTCGTGGCGTTTAGTTCGCAAGGAGATCGAATAGCTCTAACTCAGATAGAGCAAGTTATCAATGGTAGTTACGTGGTGTTGGGATATTACGATACACAAGCAGATAATCTCACATGGTTTGATAGAGAAGTTTGGCGCGGTAAGTTTCCCTCAAACTTTATAATTTGTACATTGTTATCTACTTAGTAAGATGTATAATGGATGTTTACTTCTTACAAAAATAAAAAAAACTAGGTGGAAAAGTGCCTCAAGACAGAACAATCATAAGAAAAGTATTGCGCACCGTTTCATTGCCACTCTTCATTTGCATGTGCGTCATTTCCAGTATTGGTATTTTAATTGGAATAGCATTAGTTATTTTCAATATGTGGAACAGTCATAGACGGTAAATTGAAACGATCACACCAGAACCCCGAAGAAACAAAATCCAATTACAATTTATTTCAGAGTTATTCAATCGTCGCATCCTGTTTGTAACACTATAATGTTGATTGGAATAATTGTAACATTGGCAGCAGTGTACCTGCTTGGTTTAGATGGTAGATTTGTAACCCCTGGTGCCTATCCAATTGTATGTCAAACGAGAGCCTGGTTCCTCACAACAGGCTTCACTCTTTCATTTGGTGCCATGTTCAGCAAAGTCTGGCGTGTGCATAGGCTCACAACAAAAGCGAAAAGCGATCCGAAAGTCCGAATGGTAACGCTATATTTTCCACATGCATTCATTTATACGAAAATTGGATAAAACGCTTTAGCTATCTCTTTTAATCCTTAACACATTTTACAAAATCTCGAAAGTTTCGCTAAAAATCCAAATAAGCTTAACGTAATCTTCTTAGCATTATGCTGCAATAAACCATACGAAAGCAAAACATTTAGTACACGCATTTCGCTACTAAACTAATATGAAAATGTTGACGAGAATAGTCAAATATCTTGAAAGAGAAACATAAATGTGCGTATTCATTATGGAATTTTCTTATCTTCTTATCGCACCCTCAAGGAAACCCTTGAGGTCTTATGCAGGTTATCTAATGAAGGATCAGAAGTTGAGAAGTAAACACATAAAGAAAATCTTGCAATGTAAACTCGCACGCTCGATTTTAAAATTTTCGTATAAATTGAATGTATGATTGAACTACTACTAACTTTTAAAGAGTAAATCTGTATTTGTCCAGAAAAAGGTTGAACCATGGAAATTGTACTCGATGGTGTCAGGATTGTTAGTGGTAGATATCATTATAATGTTAGCATGGCAATTGTTAGATCCATTACAACGACGTGTTGAGATGTTTCCATTAGAAGATCCTGATTCATCTTCGGACGATTCGAAAATTCGGCCAGAATTGGAGCATTGTGAAAGTCGCAATAACAGTGTGTGGCTGTCTCTTATTTATGCATACAAAGGACTTATTTTGGTAAGTTTCATCAATGGCATATTGGCGTCCTATTCATGAAAATGTCCTTTCAGATTTTTGGTTTATTTCTCGCATACGAAACAAGGTCGCTGAAAGTGAAGCAAATTAATGATTCAAGATATGTTGGGATGAGCATTTATAATGTGGTAATCTTGTGCTTGATTACCGCACCGGTTACTATGGTTATAGCGAGTCAACAAGATGCTAGTTTTGCGTTCGTGGCTTTAGCAATAGTTTTCTGTTGCTTCTTGAGCATGGCGCTGATATTTGTACCGAAGGTAACAACCACAATGCAAATTCGAAAATTAAATTAGATATAAATTTTAAACGAAATTATCAGGTGATTGAAGTGATAAGACATCCAAAGGACAAAGCGGAGAGTAAGTACAATCCGGACGTGGGTATCTCAAAGGAAGACGAAGAACGCTATCAGAAATTATTAACGGAAAATGAAGATTTACAACGACTTATTACACAGGTAGACTTATTAAGCAATATTGAAGCGATTTACTCCAATTTTGATAATAAATTGAAATGTAAACAGAAAGAAGAGAAAATAAAGCTGTTAAAAGATCGATTGGCCGAAAAGGAGGCTGGCAAAGGTGGCTTATCACCCACAGCTTTAACTCAAGGTAAGCATCAGCAGGATACGCTTATTGTAGCCGATTTTATTACGGACGCAGGGACATCGGATTCGGCTTTCGGAGGCGGTATATCAGTCTATACACGATCTTCAAGGTGCAGCCAATCGGACATAGAATTCAGTGAAAGCTATCTCTAGATCTATTTCAATTTCTATTTTGAACACGATACTTCAAAGGTAGAGCAACAACTACAATAACTATTCATACTAAATATTCACCTTAATTTGAAATGTTGCAATCTACAATCAAAAACTTTAACTGTAGTTTGTAACTATATACATATTACAGATTGGGTCATCAAGCTTTTACAAAAAGGCTACTATACAGATATGACAACACTTTACTAGTTTCAAATTTTAACAGAGTTAAGTGTCTCTGAGAGAATAAAAAAAATATATTTTGGTAAACTCAAAATTCTTGAATGGCATCTTCAAATTTATTTGAAGAACTGAATCCGATGAATTCATTATTTGATAAACTGCATAAATTGGATCTAAAATTATGGAACTGTAATGCCGGTTGCTAAAAATGCACCAGATATTGTTGAATATATGGAGTAGTAGTCTTGATATACCATAACATATAGCGCATGCGCGTATTAGAAGCGCGGTAATAAATAATCTAAACGAGTGCGCATCCAATCGTCGCGTATCATGTTATATCGAGAGTGCTCTACCATGTGTGCAATAGTTTTCAAAAATATTTAATTCCTCAAAATTGAACCAGATATTTTTATTTGTATGTATATTTAACATTCGTACAAATAATTAATTTGCATGAATATTATTAATTTTTGTTTATAGAACGAGATAATTATGAAATAATAAATAAAATGCAAATACTGCTCACATTATACAAAATTAAATAACAAATAAACTCAAATCACGCCAAAGTCCCACATAATATCTGGTACAGTTCTTCTGCAACGAAGGAGTCATTGCAAAATATAGAAAAGCTGTGCCAGATACATTTTGTCACAAACTGTGTATTGAAATTATGGAGTTGCTGGAAAATTGTACCAGATTTTTTTTGTTCGAATGGTATAATGTAGAATAGAAGAAAATCAATGATTGAAAGTATTGTTGGTTGTCTAAATCAAAGGAAACTGAATACAAGAGTTCGTTGCTTTTCAAATATTAGTTTCATGATCACAGTTCAATGACAATAATCGAACAGATTAATAATTCTCTGAATTGGTCAAGTTTTATCTATTTTGTATTTAAAATGATGTTGAAGAAATGAAGAATTTATTAATATATATATATTTAAAAAAATTATCGAAACTAAATTAAGATTGTTAATCTTTTTTTAAACAATTTACACCATATGATTAATCACTTTTAGCACTTAAATCCTCTAGACAATCGATATTATTAATTAGTGCAATAATATTAATTAATTTAAATAAATTGTATTCATAAAACGCACAGATATACCCATTTAAAAGATCCAAGTCAATTAATAAATGCATGATTGTTAAAATTATTATAAGAACCACTAATAAATCGTTAAAAAATTAATTGTTAAATATAAAAAGTTTTTTTTGAATTCTATGTACCTTTTTTGGTTGCCTATATAAATAAATAAAGTTGTTTACGAATTGGAATTTAGCATATTAAATAAGTAGATTATATGATTGTCGCAAATATATTAATTAGTTTTAATCTCGTTATAACATAAAATATTGTTGCAAAAAAAGAAAAATGTCTTTTTCTCCCAAAACCCAATTATAATAATCATATTGTTTATGTTGTAACGAGATAAAAAAAATAGCCTTAATTTTTTAGAACTTTTCTAATGACTTTTGGGAGTTAGATATTTTTCTTTTTAACAGATACAAATGATGAACGAATATAGTCTACTACAAGTACACACTCAAACAGAAGAATATACCTTTGGGTAGAAAAAGTTATATAGGTAGGTATAAACATTCAAATAAAATTTATTTTTAAATCAAATTTATAAACTATATTGCTTAATTTGCCTGCAATCGAAAAGGCATAATTATTTTGGATTTTTGCGTCCAGATTTCACTGGTCTTGCCATCTATCCAAAATGTTACTCAACTAAATCCAAATCAATAATGGGGCTGTCTACACACTTTTTTTATTTAATTATATGATAGATTATTATACGAGTAAGTTGTTAAATACGGATATAAATTTTTGGGGGACTTGGAAGGGGGTTTAATTTCGAATTTAAAGTCATATGACGTCATAATTTGAACACGTCTCGGGCTACTGTTCGACCCATAGTAATGGGGGAAATGGGAGGGTTCTAACTTCAAATGCGCAGGTTCTAGTTATGACGTAGTTTTCTTACTAAATTGTTCTAATTTGAATTCTATTCGTGGTTGCTAAAAATGTTTACATGTTTTGGTAATAATTTTTATTACCTCATCTGCTCCTCTTAATCGTTTATCGAATTTTTTTAGTAGACATTCCCATTTATGTTGACATATTAAATTAATTTCCATTATTTTTTTAATAAAATTTTATTAAAATTTAAAAAAGACAATATGATAATCTTACTAGGTAATAAAAAAAGAAAATAATATTGGAATGAACGATTTTTATATCAACAATAGCTGTGAAAATTATTAATTTAATAATAATGGTTGATATGATACTCTTAAGAAAACAAAAATCGTGATAAGCATAAAAAATACTGTTATATTATTAATTAACAAAGAAAAACTCTGCACTCAATTGCAGATTTTTTTTTCTGTCAAGTCAATTGCGAAAAACACAAATTTTTATAAATTAATTTTGGTTGTTGTTTAATTTTTAATTATTACACAGATATGCGTAAAATTACTGATATCTGTGATGTTAGGAGTTAGAGACGAATTTATTTTGAACAAGCAAATATGTATGATAGATATGTTATGTACGCATTTATTAGCTGCTTCTAATACACTCACACAAAGTCAAAAAGTTTCATTATTATCACGAAAATAAAACATTTCAATGTCTTATGTACAAACAAAAATTAAAGTCTGAAAATTATGATTTTCAAAACTAAATAGTTCATTGAATGTAATAATTTGTAACTTTGTGCAATCAATGTGAGAATTTAATTTGTAGAAATTTTGAGTGTGTAATAATTTAAGGAAAAACTAAAAGAATTAAATTAAATAATACCCAAAAAATGTGAGCTAAGATTATCTTAGCATTATTACCTTATAGTGAGAAAAAATCGCTCAATGTGTTACTATATTTAGAATATCATTTTAGATGAATTTCGTTTCAATTTGTGGTTAATATATTAAATGAAAAATGAAAATAGAGCAAAAAGTCTATGTATGTGTCTATTTATCAATTCTCAAGATTTGTACTATAATTTTCAACACAACGTCAGTTTTCGTAAATCAATGTGTGTGCCATTCATTTACCTCACAATATAAAACCACACTGTCTTATAAGCGTTTCACAAAATATATTTTTGATTATAATAATCTACATATTATTAAGGAGAAATTGTAACTTTGTATAATTTTTTTCGTTAAAGGAACTAAATCTCATCCAGATTGTTATTCATTGTTCCAAGCCACTGCTAAATAATTAATTGTAATAATTCGATTTAAAATTGCACATTATTTCAATACAATTTACGAGAATGGTTCAAAACAGTCGTACCAAGCTCCGAATTGAATATATTGTGAATTTTCTATTGAAAATCTTAATAACAGATAAATTCTAAATGTTGTGATAGAAAAGAGTTAGTGATAAATATAAGAAGCGGTGCTTGGAAATCTGTTTTGCATCTGCATCTACATTTCGTAGTTATTCTAAAAACAAATTAATTATTAAGAAATGAATTTAAAAAAATGAATTCATTCTTAGGTTATATACAGGGTGAATCAGGTTTTATTTGTAACTGTCAGTAATATCCCAAGAACGTTGATGGATGCGAAATTATTTAACGCCATTTTCGAAAGCACGTGGCTGGGTAAGATCCCGACGCTGAAGGCGGAGCGCTCTTACACAGTATCACGTGCTTGAGCAAGCGCGTGGAACTACTTTATATATTTATATTAATATTTTTATAGATATTTTATAAATATTTATAAAAAAATATAAATTTATGATAACTTTTGCCACTTATTGATTCTCCCTCTATATATACTTTACGTTTTGGTTATTAATTCCAATGAAATTTAAAAAAAGTGGATTTTGAACTATTATTAACGCGTAGGAAATTTGAAGTAGTAAACGAAATAAATGTTATAACGAGATTCTTCATTAATTTAATGCTACAATATTTAATATTCTAAATTTAAACGGTTGTACTGATCATTAAACAATGAATATATGTTTTTATTACATACTATTTAAATGTTGGTCTCCCCGTACGTGATTATACACTATTTTGTAATTCTTATAATATAATAAATAAAGAAAAAATACCATTTAAAGGTACGACAAGCAACAGTTTTTAAACATATCACACAATTGTTTAAAACATCGGAAACAATGAAAAGAAATATTTAAGAAATCTTATTAATTACAATAATAAACACTGTTTTTGTCGCATTTTTAAAACATTAAATCAGTTAATTATACTTAACGTATGATTTTCAAATTAAAGAATTGTTATCTGAATAAAGAAAATAAATATAGTTGTAACCCATATTAATGTTTAGCAATATATTATTATGTGTTAGTTGTTAAAAAGCTCTAAATGCGTTAATTGCTATTTGATTTTATCACATGTTATAATTAAGAACATTTTTGTTAGATTGTTTTCAAATAATTATCTCCATGCAATAACACTTTATATACATTTAATTGTATATAAAGCAAATGTAATTCACTCAAATTCACATTACACTCAAGAATTCCTTTGTTATACACTTTAGAGATATTTAGAGGTATTTTCGAAAATGGAGATAACATTTTGAAATCGTACATTTCCATGTCCAATTTATTAACGTGTTAGTGCATTGGATAGGGAAAGGATTTATGCCATTTTGAACTGCGTTTAAAAGGTATAGATAATAATTATAGTAATAAAAAGCCGGTCATACCTCATTACGGCTCAAAATGTGGTATGACTGTTTAGTACATATTAAGAATAAGGTAAAAGTACTCTACACTTTATGTTAGATAAAAATGAGAAAACATACTATTATATACTGTTTAATTAATCTACTATGTAAGTATATAAGATTGAATAAGTATTGAATAGTACCTATACATTGCAGTTTTACTGTCAAAATATGTGTTCAAAACCCAATCAGCTACCTAATCTTATGTCAAATTAAAATTTAAGTGTAAATTGTTTTCTTTATTTTCTACAAACTAAATCAAACCAACATCCTTTAAATTCAAGCTGGGATCGTAGCTCAATAATTTAAATATAATATACAGTTTTGGTCAAATATATTTACTTCTTCCGTAGAGGAAGCATTGTAATAAAGAAAATTTTGACATACCCAAATATTTTAGAACGCGCAGATTATGAAATAGCTATTTGTGCGTGCTTAGAGCTGAAAGAAGTCTTTTGCCGCGCGCGCATGGATTCCATTCGCGGCAAAGACTCTTTCTGCTCGAGGTGCACACACTATGAGGTAAAATAACTGGTAAAACAATGAAGTAAACTGGTTAGTTATGATTTCGAAAATCCTCTTTATTTCACTGTCTAAGAGAAAACCTCATCCGGCCATGCTTTACATCCAGACTAAGACATAAATTGGTTTCGAACACCCTTAATATTATTTTCATAAAATTTAATAGCACTGTCCATGCCCTTTATGTTCATCAAAATAATCGAATTGATCTGTTTATTTTTCTCCGTCAATATGCTCGTATCCACCTGCTCGATTGGCTCGGTCTGAGTGCTGACATCGTGAATTTCCACACCCATTGTTTTAACATGCATCTGAAAAATCCCAATGCTAGAATGAATTAGTTAATAATAGAAGTAATTAAACTTGCCTCAGTAAATGCTTCAATGCCACAAATAGATGTTTCCGAAGCCTCGAATTTTTTGAAATAATCAGCTAGAGGAATTTGAGGCATCTCTCGATTCTTCTTCTCGGCTTCAGTCCTCAATCTAGAACGCTTCTCAACTGCTTTGCAAATTTCCATTGCTCTTTCGGAAATAGTTTGAGCTTCTTCAGCTTGAACTCTATCTTGATCTGTCTTCCGCGGCACGTCCTCCGATATAATCGACATTTTGTTGAGATCATTCACCGTTTGCTTATGTGTGAGCTCCATTTGCGAAGACATTTCTTCTTTTTGATCCAACAATAAAGTTAAAACTCTACAATTATATATGCAAAATTAATTAATCAATTTAATAAAACGTAAATAACTACTTCAAATTGTTATCGAGGGCATCCAGAGCTTCCAATTGCTTCGAATACTCCTTCGTAGATGCTAGATTACTATCTTGTACTTCCTTGGACATACAGGTAGGACACTCATGCTTTTCTTCTGGTTGAACAGAATGCTTCTGTATTATACGGTCACACTCCTCAAACAATTTATGATGTTCCACAATTTCATCCCGACGGGCTGCAGCTTGGTCGTAAATCATATGCAAAAGTCGCTTCCTGCGTTTGCTGCAACTCATCGCTAAATAAGGTCCATACGAATTTTGGACTTTCAAATTCATAATCGCATTGCCTACTAGATATTCTACAGTTACGCTATCAAACATATTTCTACCAACAATCTCATCAGCAATTCGTTGCAGAAGCCAGCCGTAGAACGCTATGATTCCTCTGCGCTCATCTGAAGCTCTTCCTGGAAATAGTTCTTGATTGCCCGTAGATTTGGAAGTGATAGTACTGGAATATGACTATTAGCAATTATTTCTTGGGGTTGAAAAATAATACTCGCACCTGGTACTTCCTCCGCTGCTCATAGACATTTGCTTTTTGTCGTCGCTGAACACTCCAGTAGTTACAGAACTGCTATCGTATCCTCGGAGTATCTCGGTGGTGAAGTAGGATTCTAGTGATACCCATGGCTGATGGATTGCAAATATTGTTTACATTTTTAAAATAAATAGATTCGTTTTGAATTACCTCCTTTTTAGCCTTTTGGCGCCCATATTTAATTTTTTTTTTAGTATACGTAATGTTTACTTCAGCAGGATCGTACAAAAAAGGGTCTTCCAATTCGCCAAACTGCATGCAAATTATTAAGCGCAACATGTAATTGTTGCGACATCGTTTGTGATGGACTCCTACGCATATTTCGGAAGTTAATTTGTCTATCCAATTCTGATGATAATAGATATGAGTAAATGAATAAATTTTGTTGGAATTCTTACTAGACTTTTCGTATAAATTTGCGTATCGTCAATTTTTGTTACTATTCGAAAGGCGAATTCTAGGTAATAGAGCATGTCGTCGTTGAGTTTCAGATCTTCGTCCATTTTTATAGTATTTTAATATCTTAAACTTGAACGATGGGCAATTTGCCCTTGCAATATAATTGACACTTTTGTTCAGCGCTTGCTAGATTAATTTGAATTTATTTCTGAACGCCATTAATTGTATTGTTGGTTGCCGCTTAGTTTTTTCGCATCAAATTTAAATGTGTATTGTTGGTTGCGTAGTACTTTAACTTCCTAACTAGACCTTAGGAAATTAATGTGACACGTTACACTTTCCAAATAGAGCTAAAACTTGTCACTTTATTCTTGAAAGTACATAAAATAAAATAGTTTTGTGATTTCACTGAAAATTCAAATAATTTAAATGAATTAATATCGACGCTAGAGACATCTGTTATTGTCTAGTGTACGTTTTAAGATGTGGCGCACCGGGTTGCGAGCTGTATCATTGGTTGCCTAGGTTAAAGTATACATTTCGATTTAAATGAAGCCGCAACATGAATCCACAAAAGTTTGTATTCATTACTACAATTAAGTTTTATATCTTTTTATCCAATTTTATTAGTTAGAATTATCATATAAATTTGCTTGATCCCGGTCAAAGTTAGACAACGTTATAGTAATGAGTAATAATAGCTTGAAAAGAACCAATAAATATTCCCCCATTTAAGTGAAATGTATCGTAAACTGTTAACTCAGTATATTAGATGTTCACAGTCGGGATAGATAATAAAAGCAGACAAATTGCCATTATAGACGAGCAAGTTCTCCCCTTTTCTAAATGCAAATTCCTTCTATCAATAAAATAAAAGGAACAGAAGCATTTGTATCCCAAAATCGTATTTAATTTATTCGTAATTTTACATAACAAGTTAAGCACGATATTAAAATAATCATCCAATAAAAAGATAGTTAGAAGGATATAACTGGTTTTAATATTTATAGACGTCGTATTAGTGGATGTTGGGGTTGCACATTATCTCGCCCCACAGTCTATTTGCGTCGCTGCCCTTAGGGAGCTTTAATATTAATACAGAGCTAATAACGCAGAGTTAACACTTCCGGTCCAGTGATTTCAGCTCACCCTACAGTTATTATGTTATTAATAGATCCTATTTCTATATTAATTACAATTACAAATAAAAAAAAGGAAATCCATGTGTCTACTGAGTGTTTGGATCTTCAATTCTTCAACTATAAGCAGTCCAGCACCAATATGACTAAATATATAATATGACTAAGAAAGAAGGGGTTGAGAACAGGGTACAAGGGAGACCCTCAGTAACCGGATATGTTTACCAGAAACCTCGATCTGAAGTCCCAATCCATGAATAACAATGTACAAATGCTTCCCGGCGCTCAGTGCGCGCCTCAATCATCTTATCGACATACATATCGGTGAACATGTGGATGAAATCCCAATTCACCCCAAACACATCTATATAACTTTATATCTTCTATGCTAAAGCAGAGATCAAAACTCGATATTTAAATTTATTCTTTTACACGATCACAATTTTATACTTAATACTTATACATATACGCGTAACATACTCTGAATTACTAAAACGTTGTAATGAATTTAGTTTTGCGTTTGCAAAGATATTTCCAAAATTTACCAACAGCATCAGAATTTTTCAAGAAGGCTTGCATTTTAATACTTTAACCAAGAACTTCAAAACCAAGAAAGCATTTTATAAATTTGATAGCACCAAGTTCTGAATTCATAAAAGCATGTTTGTATTTTAAGTATAAGTCTCTGTATAAAAGCGTAAGTTGCACTTAGTACTTAGTGATTCACTAACACCCTGTATGTAGGAACTTTCAAGAATGATTTAAACTAATGGCAATTTCCATTGTTTGTTTGTGAGATAAATAGCATTTGCGTTAAAATCTGGGCCTGTACAGAAAAAAAAAAAGAAGCAAAAGAGAAAAGCAGCATGTGGTGATGTATGACTGTAAAAAGCCTTAAAAATATATATATGTATATATATGTGTGTATATGGGGAGAAAAAGGAGACTTTTATACATCCAGCTTATATATAAGAGTGGGCGTCCACGAGTGCAAGCCCGGAAGATGAATGCGTATATATGTATTGTTTCCGCTTTTCTCTAAAAGAAACCCTCTTAATTCGGCGTGTTACTTAGCTAACGACTCCCATATAATATACACAGTGGCAGGACTGCACAATAGGATTTGTCGCCGTCAAAATTAGCCGTAAATGAATTCTTTGCGGGCTCGTTTATCAAGTCAGCCCTTTATTCTCTTTATTCGCCACACTTTACATTACATTAACTTTCGTTTCGGTTGCTTTATAACATGAGAATTATCTTCTATAAATAATTCAATAATATTTCGATGGTATCCTGAATTAAAAAACCATTTTTCACAACAAAACTGCATATAATGTCTTTCTTTTTGACTTTTTCTTTTTCACTTCACACTATATAAAGTACCGGGTGTGCGCCATGCAAATAAACTCAATGATTGTTGAGGTAAAGTGTTGCAAAGTGACTGTGAACTTGATTAGTTACTGTTTAATCAGCAGCTTGCGTGACTACCCCATATACAATAATTTAATATTAACTGCTCTTGTACAGCCGTTTCTCATAATAAAATCAAACAAAGCTAGTGGTACTTAACTTTTGAATAAAATACATACACCACTCAACACACTCCATTGTACTTTACTTTCTATTATTATTACATTATTATGGGGTGGCGTACAGAATAATTGACCACACAAAATTTTATTCTAATCGACTACTTTATGCACTAATAATGCGCATTTTTTTAACACCAGTACATATCTCTACAATTATCTTTTGGACCTGTCATTCAAAAAAAATTGTGGGGTTGCATCAATACTAATCGAATTTCGTATAATCGTTTGGTTTACTTCTTGGATTAAGTTTTGAGCTTTTCGTTTAAATAACGATATTGTTGAATTTTTTCTTGAAACTCAAAGCTCCAACCATTATCGAAATGAAACAGTTTCCAACAAAATTCGATAATTTTTATTAATATTGGTTCCAGAAATTGAATTGATTTAGCAATTATAATTCGAAATGGCTGCTCTCCAAGTTTAAGGTCATTGGTCTGATTCGTTTTATCAGATAGAAGAAGGTAGGTAGTCGGTGCGTCGTGACGCTTCATTGGTTGCGTTGCGACTCTAATTCGCTCGAAATTGGCGACCATCGAGTGCTGCCACCTCAAATAATATCAAATTCGTTTATTTGATGCGCAAGATAAACACATAAATCCCTTTTAACATCTAAAAGAGTGCCATTTATTATTACCGTCAAATGGAATCGAACTACTAATGTAGAAAAAACATCGAAACTTTGTGATATCGAAAATCTAAAGCAGATACAAATAGCTTCATAAAAAATGAATGTCCGCATTGAGGATATTGGTTTAGATAATATTGAAAAATGTAAAGAGCTTTTAGGGTGAATTTACGAAATAAAAATAGAAGAAGGAAATTTATCAGATCTGCAAGAAAAATCTGTGTATGGAGAGAGCATAGGAGAAAATTTGCGGAGAGGTCACACAAAAAGCAATAGAACGAGTGAGTCAGTAAATGTAGTAAAGTGAGCTGATACGTGCTGAAAGGCCAAATGCCACATGAGAATACAAGTTCCGGTCGCGATCACTGAACACTGATAGGACCCTTTTAGTGGCCGAGCAAATCGTTCCAGAATTATTTATATACTTCAACAAATTACCCTCCCCTTTTCATTCAGTCCATCCAAATGTTTCAAATTCCATATATAAGCAAAGTTAAATCGAATATGCAAATTAAAAGTAATCCTTGTAGCAGACCAGCAGCAGCAGGATGGTCATACTAATGCAATGAGTTTGGCAATAGTACTAGTGAAATAAAAATGTATATTTTGTATTGCAAAATGTGGAGTTCCAATTTTATTGTTGTTTGTGTTGTGTATGACACCAAATTAGCTATCATATGAGCCTCCCCTGTGCACTACACATGTATAGAATAAAATCTGGCAAAATTGGCATGATGATCATGATAATGATCAAGACAATAGAATTTATGCGGGGTTGTGTTGGTTTTGGTATTGCAGTCAAGCGCCGGGTCCGATGGAGGCGAATGAACATTCCAATTGCTATTCATGGTTTGGGACCGATCTGCCTCCTTGCGACATGAATTTACATACTAAAACATATCTACAATCTGAGAACCAATTTCAACACACTTTGTGATGCCCGAATTCACACTCCAATTCACTATATGTATATATTTATATAGATATAAATATATTCTTTATGAAAAATTGCGACCTTGTGGGATATCCTGACTGTATAAATTCCATCCCTTGCCTTTTTGGTATGATTGATTTCTATTGGAGTGCTTTTAAATCAAGCCAGTGCACTAAAAATGCTATTAATTACAATGTTATTATTATTATTAATGCTGTTTAAGTTTAATTGCCTTCCGTTGTGCTTGTTGAATGATAAACTGTTTTATAATTGTACGCGTTCCGCCCGCGCTATATTCAGAATCAAAAACAGGTTGACCAAAAAGCTCTTCTTATCTATTATTAAATACATGTTTTGGATACCTTAATTTACCTATATAATACGATGGAATCATGTCATATTCTACCTCATGTCCTCTAAAGAAATATGTCAACTGCTATTCTTTCATGAAATTCAGCCAGTGAATGAATGATATTGGCTGAAATAATTCAAGCTTTGCAAAATTACATAATTGGGTTTCTAAAGATAGATCAAAATATTGTAAAAAGAAATTCACATGTCCAAATATTGGATTCATTCAAACAAGGACCTGGTGGCGTAGCGATCAAGATCCATCCAACCAACTATATATTACCACTTCCAAGCCATCAGTTACTTGGTTCAGTTTATTGGTTCATGCCAGTTTCTACTAAAACTTTTGGATCTGTAGAAGAAAATGCTTACTTATTCATAAAATCTTTAAGTCGACGATTGCATGAGTGCACTGGAGACTCTAGAAGTGGCTCTGTTTTTCTGCAGCGTTTATTGTTAGCGATTCGGAGAGGAAACGCTTTTTCAGTATTGGGAACTTTACGTAATGGAAAAACTTTTATTTTTTCACATTTTATTTTATTAACATAATGCTATTATTACTACATATTTTAATAATTAAATGATTAACTATAGGAAAATAAATATATTATTTTCTTCCACTCGATCTTGTGGTTAGTTCGCAAAAGCCACCGCGCAAATAGCATCATAAAGAATCTTACCGACGTATTCTATTTTAATGATAGCCAATTTTCTGACACTTTTCGACTATCTGAGAACGAATCCTCGTGAGAATCTGCTACTTTGCATAATAATAATAAGAAAAACGAAAACTTTCCATTCCATATTATAAATAATTTAAATGCATATAATTACAGAATGTATTGTCATATGTTTTCGAGAATTGGTATAATTATTTGCAAAATAATTGAAGTATTATTATGTACTAATACCAGACTCTAATACTCGTATATTCTTAGTTTCGAAACAATTAACGTAGAATTTATTATAAATTGATACTGGGACAGGCTGTATAGATTGTGGTTAACGATGAAAATTGGAAGTTTGGTCCACCCAACAACATGATGGATTGTGGGTTCTTATCAATACATGCATTTTGTTGATTGTGGTGTTTCTTAAATGAGATAGCTTTTATAGACACAAATTAGTCTCGATGTCTTTTTATTCCTTTGGGACTAATAAATGCAATTAACTTTTCATATTTATAATTGGTATAACTACAACTGTATAATTCGTACACAAATTGGCAATTGAATTAAAATTGATAGAATAGTGGTTTTAAAATTGGTAAAATCTAAATTATATTTATCTATATTGATTGAAGTCATTAGAAATGTCAGCTTTCTAATTTAGATTAATTTAAGATCGACGTGACTTTGAGATTATACCACATTATACTATAAGCAAGTCTGTTAGATGTTGTTTTTGGGGCGACATCATTAATTCAATATCTACGGTAGCTAAATAGATGCCTGTGAACTTTTAGGCTACTGGATATCTACCATCAAACTTGTTCTATATTTATCAAACCAGGAGAAAATCTTCGAATAAAACCATTCAGGTATTTATTGGTATTAAAATAGAGAACTTATTTGAATAAGCACTGGAAATACTCACTCGAATGCGATTGCAGTGAAAACAATGATGATATATTCAATTATCCAAAAGTGAATTTTCGTTTTTGCACGTGACCACAATCGTACGTGAATATTAGCACTCAATCTAAAAACTCATCAGATCAACCAACAATCTATAGTATAAAGAAGACCAGAAGCCATAATTCATAATATTCCTCTGATGCATCTCTACACTTACTTTTTTCCAATTTTGCATGATAAATTTGTGCATTATACCCATAATAATAATTTATAACAAGATTATGTTTGTTTATCCGCACAAAATGCATTTGAACGTGAGCAAATTCTGCGGTTAACCGAATCCCAAATTGAAATAAATTATTTGTTTGTTCAGTGCAACCATATTATACCGGGTAAATCAAAATGTTAACAAAAAGGATTTTTGCACACAATAGCTAAAAATAATTTTGTTTTTCAAAGTACAAAATAGTGTAAATTTTGCTTTTGAAAAAAAAGGTGGAATAAATTATGTAGAGGAGATCGTGTGGTAGACCTGGCGCCTTGCTCCTTGTCCACAGCCACTCTGATTGATATTACTACGATTTGTCGGAAAGCTAATGTGTCTCATATCTCACTATTCATCTCAGCTATAAAGCGTGGGCACAACTACAACACCACTACACTATACACTTCATTACTTTTATTCGAATTTAAAAGCTGTTTATGCTTTTACTTTCTTATAAGGTTCGGCTACAGGTATAACTTTATATACTGAATGTCAACTGTTTTATATTGTTTCATCGCATTTTTTTTATGTATAAAACGTCTTTTCGATCTTTTGTATGAACAAATCGATATTCAAATTTTGAACAAAATCGATAAACGTTTATCGAAATAAAAAAACCAGATAAAATAGAAAGTCGACCTTTTTGAAGATAAAATAAAAATAATTTTGTTAAACGAAAATTACGCAACGCAACAAATGACGTGATGACGTAGCGTTCAAGATCTACCCAACAAACTATAAATGAGTGAAATGTAGCTCAAATGGGCAGCCAGACTAGTTTGTTAAAGCACCTAAAAGGTAGTGTAGGCTTCAATTAAAATTCGAATCCAAAATGCTCAACTGTGACATTATTTTCGAATATCAGTTTAATGATGGTGCCTGATAAAAAGTGATTTCGTGATACAGTGCGTAGATAAATCGACTCCAGATTCAAATAAACTTCTAAAAATAATCAAATCAAATTAATTAAACCTACATGATTTATAATACATATTAAAGGATGCCATAAAACTGTGAAAAGAAGGAACCACAATTAATATCAATATAATTTGTTTTAATTATCACAATATAAAAAATAATGGCTTTTTAAATAACCATTTTTGTATGTAATAAATACAATAATATATTATCTAACTTTTTATATTGTTGTGTAAATAAAAATAAGAAATAAATGTTTCCTTCTTCCAAATGAAACAATAAAATTATCAAGTTAATTAAAATTTTAAATTAATTATGAATATATTTAAATAACTGAGTTGAAAAAAAAAGGAGACAAGCTAAAGTGTTTAAATTTGTTATTGTAAACAAGGCGAGCATTTAAAATAGTATTTCCGCTAAATAAATGTGTTCATTTATCTTAAGTGTGCGTTCAGTGAACAGGTAATGTATGCATCAAGTTAAAAATACAAAATTGCTGTAATGAGAACAATTTACGGCTAATCGTTTGTGGGGATCTAAAAATCAAGAATTCATTTTTAATGAGCTTCTACCCAGTTTAATTATTTACATTTATTAAAAAAAAGGAAACTTTTCACTTTTAACTAGTATTTAATTCCCGTTCGCCATTCTGTTCAAATAGTTCCAGCAAATTTGTTTTCTTTAAACGTCTCTATATAAGGGTGTGACATTTATACCTCAAACATACATAAGGGTGGCTAATTAGTTCCTAGGGTGGTCTTATCTTGCACCACTAAGTGCTTATAAATGTTTTTGTCTCCCACAAGAAAAAACTAATCGAAGGACATACATACAGATCTATAGAGATGGTCAAAATTATTATAGTCAATGTCTCTGGGACTTCCAGTGTAGGCGCCTAAAGGTTACAGGTGATACTATGCCACCCCTGCTAAATTATACAGTCTACAACACATTGCCCCAAGACATGTTGTGTGCTTGTTCATTGAGAAACAGCCGTTTTGTTTACCTGACTTTATTCCTACTATAATATCAAGCGATCTGTAGCAAATAAAGGTTGCCTCCAGTTTGCCAAAAATTATAATTTTTTCTGGAAAATATCTGTCGGAAACTATTGAAGGGATCCAAACCAAATGTAGATCATTCATAAACCCTAAAAATTGTATGAAATTTTTAAAGGTATTATTTGAATTATATGCGGCTATAGAAGGATATTGGAAAGACTTTGGTAAATTTTGAAAATCCAGCTTTAATTTTGTTGTGAATTAAATTAAAATTACATTTTTTAGATTGACTTAAACGAAACGCTGCAACTTAATTATATAAATCAAAAATCAACTACATATTACATGCAATTTGAATGAAATTATACTGTGCAGTTTTTCATCAAGACCATATAAAATGATATTAACCTAAATTTGCTGCATGATTTAAGTCATCAAATAAACATCTCCTTCAACATATACTCTTATTTATTTTTCAGTTCGTTTTTTTTTTGGGTAATATGCCATGTGCTACCGTTTTAATTAACTGAACAATCTTGAAAATGACGGTGTATACGTTAAAAACTTTCGACATGAAATTTCGTATTGTATAAAATACAGTTTAATTGCGCTGAGCTGACATTCATCTAAAATAAAATACATTTAAGCCATTAATACTAATGGGAATATAATTGACGCATGTATATATATTTTTTTATATTTATAGAGAAGCAAGATTAAATTTCGAATGACAAAAAGACAAGTTGCGCCCAGTTAATAACTTATGTATGAATGTGTTGTATCAAAACATGCACATGAAATGCTATAATAATTAAGTGAAGGCCACTCATGATTTGTTCATTTAATAATAATTAGCCTTGTTGATTTTATATGATTGTGTGTATAGGAAATTTAATATTCAAATTTGTATTGTTATAAATCATTAACAATTTGCTTTTAGACTAATTGAAGTTTAATTATAATTTGCTCTTTCAATCCAATTCAAATGAAACCACTATAAAATATATATTAATGGAGAGGAAAAAACTTTTTAAAAATAAATCGAAAGAATTTTATAACATAATTCCGTAAAATCATCATCATAAAAACAAAACGCAGTGCATTAAGAAAAAAAATTGGTGAAATGCATTTGTAATAATAGCCAACTCTTAGCACAAGTTTCCCATCATCACAAAATGACATGGTGCCGTCTGTGCGCCCTTGCACTAATGTCATTTAATTTGAAGCATATGTTTATCAGAAACAGAAAGAAAAAGTCCAACCCATGTTAATAATTGCTCGACAGAATGATATTTATTCGACAATTCCAGGACGACTAAGTGACTATTATCGTGGCTCCCACAATAAAAAAAAGTGTATTCGAAAAAGGTATATCAAAACTGTTATTGAATGCATGAGGGCTAAGCGGTGAGAAGCTGCAAAAAAAAAATGACGTGTCTCCATATAGGATGATATGCAGTGGTTCTGAAATTGTTGTAACTACCTGCTATACATTTTGTTTCCTTTTGTTATTATTATAGAGTTACGCTTTTATTAAATGATAGTCATTTTGGAATGACCAGGGTTTTTTTTTATATTAATTTCAAATGAAATGTGCTCTGCCCCTTCAAATTATCGATTCAAAAGGCAGATGGCGATTATTATTTTTTTCATTGTCCAATTAAATTATTAATTTAGAAATTAATATTTCTCAAAACAACAATTGGACAATACACAATAATTAACTATTAGAATTAAACATTTTTATTATCATCTCTTTATGTGGTTTAAGGACCATTAACGACTGAACGAGGATATTTAATATGATATGATGAGATTAGATTGTTAAGTGTAATTGTAGTACCTGTACACATTGCAGGTGTGTCACAAAAAATATCATTTTATACAGGTATTCAATTATTTTGGAATCTTCATCGGAATGATGAGCGCAGATTTTTGCTTCTCTCGCAGTTGGGGAAGAAGCATTTGACATACCCAAATTTCATTTTTTGTTGATATTTAAGAATTTGTAGATCATGAAAAATTATTACTAATTTCCGTCGGTCTGTCCGTCCGTCGGTATCTCGGTCGATCTGTCTGTTCGTTTCTCAAAACCACTGGGAAAGTCATTCCAAAACTACTGAATTGATCCAAACCAAATTTGAATTCTTATTTTCTTCTCCTTAATTTATATTTTTAAATATAAAAATGACAAACATTAACTAAAAATGTTGGTGTATTAACGAGGTAGGTAAGTACCCCGGAATCTCGTTTCCAACATTTTCCGCTCTAAATTCGGCTTAATCTGTATTGAAAATATCAATTAAACGAGTAATAATTAATAAATACTAAATACAATAACTTTTTCAATAATTTTATTTGTTATAAGGTCACAAAACAGATGTTGACACACAAAATAATTTTAGGTAACGCCCAAAAAAGCTCGTTGCAGGACTCGCAAGTGTTCAGGCTTTGGCCTGCGGCTTCAGCCTGAAATGTGCATGCTTGCCCAGCAAAAGCGCATTAATGACGCTCATCCGATACTTCTAAGTCCAATAGAAATTTTTGCGTACAATTTAGTAATAAAAACAGAAAGTAAAAATTGTGATTTATTTTATACGGTATTTAAAAATAATTTAAATCGTTTCATGCCGTATAGTTTTCAAAATAATGCGGTTAAACTTAATAATCCCATACTAGACTTATTGATTTTATTAAAAAATAAAAGAAAATACGTTACTATTTACAATATATTTTTTGACCACAATCCAACACGAAAAAATCTGGAATAAAAACATTTTTCTTGCAATTTCTTCAATCTGATAAAGATTATTACAGGTAATTAACTTTTAACTTGATTTTTATTGTTAATTAACGCTTTGCATGTATCATTATGATTAATATTAATATAACTCGTTGAGTTAAAATTTAAATATTACAATAACTATATTATAGGGAATTTTTTTAACCTTGGCTCACGCGTTTTCAAGATTAAATTAAACATCATCGTTGCAACAAATAATAATAGTATAATAGGAAAAACTCGGTAACCTTTGTGAAAAAAACACATTATGATTATAATAAATTATAAATAAATAAATATAAATGTGTATGTTATATTCTATATTAATTTTAGTATGATAAAAATCTGGAAATCGTATAATTGAAATTGCCTCTAAATACAGCAATTGTAATTACGATTATTCCAGATATTCAACCTTAATTATACATTATTATTCACATTATACATTGTTTATAGTTAGATTAATTATGTTTAATCATTTTTATATTCGCAATTCCAACTTGAAAACAATTTATAAAACAATTAAAGAACATTTATATATTCTTTTCCGTTTTTTCCTTCAAGAAACGAAGGTTATAAAACGTAATTTATTACCGAACGAAAAAAAAAGCTATTATCAAAACGCTTTGTAAAAATAAAAATTATTTCATGTTATAATTAATTAAAAAAACAAAAATGTAATTAACACTGTGTGAATACAAAAAATATATTAAAGTTAATTTACAAACACATAAACTAAATTAAATTAAAGGCGTCAATTATATTTGATTAATTTTATACACATCGCGCACATTCAGCCAGTTATTTTGTTTTACAAAATAACGATTTTTATTATATAAAACGAAATAATTAAGCGAAGAATCTTCACGCTTAATAAAATTGCTCATTATTAGTGCTTTATAATAACAGAGCAGAGTACAATAGCGCTTCTTTTTTTCAAATCTAATTTAATTTATAACAGAAATTGAATCAAAATATCACAGTTGGCGTTCAACTAGGTGTCTCGCAGCAAGTGGTCAGTTTACAATACAAAAAGACGTCAAAAACCACCGGAAATCATCATAGAAACGCTCTATTATCATCTGCCAGTGCCCAGCGCTTCTCTACCTATGATGGATCCATATACCTATAGACAATAGAAATTTTGCACTATTAACGTTAATTACTATGGTTATATAGTTTCCACAAAAATGAAAAGGCCCGAAACAATAATTGTCCAATTCATTCAGAACTGATGGTTTTTTTCTGGTCCATATCAATGAATGAACTTTTAAGTGATGTGGGTGTGGAGTTTTGGTATTTTTTTAATGGACCACTTTACTCTAGATTTTAGATCTTTACGCCTTGCGGCTTTTATACATTTTTACGATTTTATATAAGCTTTCGGGCAAAAAAATATACAAAACGAAACCGTAGACAATAATAATTAAACTGTCGTTAGGGATTGTTTGCATTTGCATATCAACCATTTGAAACTATTATGTTTTGGTCACCGGTAAAATAGAAAAGTATCAATAAATTAAATGATTTACATAAATGCACCAATTAATTTTAAATGCTAATTAACCTTTTTTAAACATTACTAATTGCACTTCAACTGAGCCACATTACACACAAAAGTATTATAAAAGAGGCATTGTTCTCACCAAGACAATCATCGTCAGTTTAGTTATAGTTTTCTCTATTGAATATTATAACAGTTTATTTCCATATTTTTTTGAAAAATAAACCGTTTGTTTCTCGCAATTTTGTCAAATTTTTAATTGTTAAGGTCGGTCTAGACGGGTACAACACGTTTGTGAACGCAGTCAAAATAATCAGTGAGAACGGGTTTTGCGCAGAAACGTCTCATTTTAAATATGACAGATGCAGAGCTATTTTCAAAGAAACCGACTGAATTTTCATCAGTTATCATCAGTTATCAGTCAATAAAATCAGAAAACATGCGTTTAATTCTAAAAGAATTAGAGTTTAGACGTATATTATAGAAGTCATCACAGGATGATTATTTTTCTTTAGCATTCCATTATTTTTTGTTTAATAGAAGACGAAGAAGAGAGAAAGAGACGTTAAGCTGGTGCTGGTACTATCTTCTTATATTATAGTAGGTTGTACGTTGTTAGTGCGTTAGTCCATCTATTGGGTCAAATGATACATTCACGATACGACATTAAATATAAATATAAATACATAGTATATGCTAGAACCACGTTTTATGCAATAATTGGTTGGGAAGAGCACCCAGCAATCATGGTCTGATAACCAATGGCGCGGTACAAACGCGTCCTACCCATACTATATAATTCCACAGTCATAGACTTCTGTAATGACAAAATAAGAGCCTTCTTTTCGAATGACACAGACAGCCAGACCAACATTTCAGAATTGAATTGATATTGGACGATTGCTGCAACTTGCTTGAGCACTTGGAAACAGATGAACATTAAAATTATATACATATATATATAGTTAAAATAAGATAAGTAAAAGGATGACTGAATGTTGTATTTAATTCTTTTACGTGATATTTCAAACCAATTTATTATTTTCAGAGAGATGGGACTGATATACCTTCGTTGATGCTCTTTACTATGTTATTATTTTGCTCCGTGCTGGTATATAAAGTCGATTGATATTTTACTCAAATTATATAGATAAGAAAACTATATAAGCAGTTCTCATTTGTGTGTGTCGGAATAGACTGAATGCTTGTATTTATTTAGACGTTTTTTTTCCTTCTTCTTTATTATTTTATATCTCGATAATTATGCATGATATTAATCAATTTAATTTATATACTATATAATGGGAGAAATTTTCTTATATATCTAATAATGTTTCTGTAATTTTAAAAGCTACAAAGTAGATGTATAATTTCAGGTGATTTCAAGCACATGAAACTCATTAATTTTGTTTAAAAAAGCATTAGATAATTAACGAGACGTGCAATAGAATTAAATTGAATCAAATATCACTTAAATCACAACTTAATTAGTACGTATCTATACATGGTCATTTTCAATTGTGTGGGTGTAATGACTACATGCGAATGCATTAAAATATACCAAGAAATTATATTATATAAATAAATACAATTGTATACTATTTAGATACTATACTATTTTTTTTCAAATTAGTCTTCTAAAAAAAATCTAAAAATTGAAATTTTATAAAAATTGGGGCATAAAAATAGCATTTTTAGGTTTAACGGATTTATTTTCCAATTATATAATAATATTAAGTGATTATTCTCAAATATATTCATAAATGCTTACAACAAACGTACAATTATTAAATTATTGGTTATTATCAATGTTAGTCATTAAATTCAAACATTTTTAACAATAAAATTCCAATTTTCCTATTTTATTATACGCAATTTATATAATTATCATATCATGTACGGCCAATTACAATATGCAGAAAATGTAAGCCAATAAATGTAATTTAAATTTGAAAAATATTTTTTATATAATTCTTTGTCATCGTGTATATTGTTTTGATTAGCAATATTTTTACAATATTATAAAATATAATAACGCACACAAATTGTACAAATACAATAATTGTAAATAATTAAACAAATTACATAAAGTTCCGCATTCTCGCGTATATGTGCAGTGAATAACAATACGATTGTGATAATAATATTTTATAATTTAATAGCATTGAATGGCGTGAAACATTTTCTGATGATGGCTTTCATCCTGCATGCTGCATGATATATACCTCCTGAACCTTATATACCGGGGATATTAAAAAATTCTTATATTAATACTTCGTACAAGCCACTTCTTTGGATGCATACATTAACATCAAAACAATGCATTTATTCAAAGTATTTGAAAGTTAAAATTCAACAAAACATAATAACATACAATGAATTATTTCTTTAGTGTGACCCTGTATGTCTTAACATATGTGCACCCTTGCATACATTTATAATATAATAATAATAATTACTAACATGCACATAGATAAAATATAATAAGTATGAATTTTTATGTAATAATAAAAAAATAAATATTACTAATAATGTTTATGGAATATTTAGATTTTTGTTGCGTAATAAAATTAATTAGGTATGCAAAGTACCACAATCGGTCGTTCAACAATGAGCTTTCGCTAATTGGCCTCTTAAATTAAATATAAAACCCTAATTAAGGTAACACTTATTGGTTGGCTTGGCCGAATTTCCTATCAAAGAGCGCACACACATTTTTATTTTCGGCCAAGCGCAACTTCAAAACGAAACGACTAGTCCATTACATGGGCGCCGGAGTTTCAAATTGCCCGGTGGGAGACAAATTAGTGCCGCAGGATTTTTTTTACAATTTTAAAGTTACACATTTTGGAAGATATTAAAAAAAATGCGAATATTTTTTAGTAATTAACGAAGACTGCTCCGTCATTTATTGAAATTATCAAAACATTAAATGTTATAATTGCAATAATGTTAAATAACGGATAGAAGAAAAAGAATGCAATAATCTAAAAATATAAATAAACATTACATTTTAAATCAATTATGATAATATTAGATTTTTTTTCCTGATTCCTGAAAGATAGCGATCAACTTTTAGTTCAGTATGCATACGGAATACATGTACATTCATTCCTAGCCGGAAAGAAGTATCTCTCGCTTTATACATGCATATGCAGAAATCAGCATTTCGATTAAAAGTTTTAAAAGGCAGTTAGTGCGATAGCGTGTAGTTTATTTAGAATAATAGTTTGGTAGCTTAGCACGTCACGAAACCGGAGTCAACTAGCGTACAAAATGGCGTTTTTCTCACCGCTTCCGGCAGCAGAGTTTCCGGTCAGATCATTACGGATAACCGCACTTACACCGGCCACAATTAGAGACCCAACATCACACAAACATTATACATGCTATATATTTATAACCTATATAAGACCATTAAACAAGGCATTAAACATAAAAAAAAATTGAACACAATTTAAAAGTTGTGCAAGGAGCTTTAAGGGGACAAGTTCACTCTGCTAGACACGTCATAAAGCTCAAATGGTGAAACTATGTTAGCAAAGCAAGAAATTTTATTAATTAGAGAAATAGAGAACATCGCTTTGTTTATTAGTTGGAAGCCTGACGCCATATCAATCAGATCTTGGTCCAACTACATTTTGAGAAATTTTTCTTATTGAAATGTTATTTTTTCCTGTAGATTCAGTAGCTACTAGATGTGCTATATATTTACTGTACTGGTCCCCTTAACCATTTCAGCTATGGTTCAAGTATGTATAGCAAAATAAACTCACCCCTTTAAGCGGTGAGGTAAGTCGAAGTTCTAAGATCGATTATTAAAGTAATTTCGTTTCTTTTAGCTTTTAGGCAAACATTTAAAGTGACGTGCTGTGGTTTGTGTTTGGGAGCGAATTTATTTGATGGCCAGAAATTGATTGCATGATTTTAGCGCACAGCTCAGCCGCACTAATCAACAATTACCATGCATTAACAATTTGCAATCGTAACGTAAATTGGCGTTCTTAAACAGTTAAGCCTCTCCATTTACTGCCTGTAATTGTATATATAAATACGTAATTTCAAGAAAAAGTTTCATAAAAATGTTAATGAACAAGTATAATCATGTATACCTACATAATAGTTATTTATACAACAAGTAGCAAAATGTAAGTTATTTTTTCACGAGTCGTAAATTTGTCCAACGAGGCGTCAGCCGAGTTGGACAATACGAGAAGTGAAAAAATAACTTATTTTGCTCGTGTTGTATACACTATTTTTTGCAATTTTTAATTAAAATAAAAAATATTAAATATTAGTTAATAATCAGATGACAATCGGTTGCTTGATTCAAGCTTAATTTGTTATTAATTAGAGCAAGCATTGATAAAACAATTGAAATCGCCCCTAGGAACGAAAAATCAAACAGCTTCCTTCACATAATTCAAATCGAACAGAAGTGTTTACTAACTCAAATTTAATGGAAATGTTGCTTATATGTTTCTGTTTAGTTAAATATTCTTACTAATTGTACAATTAATATTGTTAATAAATAAAACATTGCGGTTTTATAACTTTTTGCCCCGTTTTTAGCAATTTTTAAAATAATGAAAAAAAGTAAAAAGAGTGAAAAAAAGTAGAAAAAGAGTGAAAAAAAGTCTTTTTTTCACGCTTTTTTTAGAACAATAAAAAAAAGTAGGCTGTTTCAACATCAAAAATGGCAACTAAAAAGATGTCATTTTAATCGCAAATTGCAAAAATACTTTCATATTCTAGCGTTCCTAAGAATCATCAGATAGATTTATTCCATATAGGTAGATAAAAAGTGACTTAATACCGCTTTTTTAAATGCATCAATAAACTTTTCTAGAGGCTCTTTCGTAATTCATCGCTTTGAATACTTCCAATTATTTAAAACAAAACACCTCCTAGTTGAAATTGAACTATCTTGATGATTAGCTGCGTTAATGATCTCGACTATTAACGAATGCACATCTCAATTTGCAATTCTCAAATTATTTTCAATTATAATTACTATAAATTAGTACCGAAATGTAATATATATTATTAGCTACAGTGTGTTTCATTTCAACTGGAACCGCCTTCATATTGTCGTTAAAAATTGATCACTTTACATGGAGTAAAGGTATAAAAAAAAAACTTTGACCAAAATTTTCTTTCATATTGATTTCATTAAAATACGTTGCCTAGATCAAAAATTCGTTTGTTCTTGTAGCTCTATAATGAAGTTTGCACACATACATAATGGTCTAATGACATAACATATTCAAATTTGCCGTGAAGAAGTTGCAATAATGAGTGCACTAGTCTATATAATATATTATTTACGGCTGCATAAATTTGTGTAAAGCAATTTCAGATTGTTATTTAAATCAGATAAATATATTTGCACCTTGTTAAGGTTTATTTATTTCGAAAAAAAAAAAACTACAATGAGAGGCTGATAAATAAAAAGGATTTCTATATGAACTGTGCGATTATTTTTCTGGGCATAATTTGAAGAAAAATATGTACATTTTCACAAAGTACATCAAGCTCAGTGGTTATATCCTGTTGTTAACGAATGCGATTCATTTTGAGATTAAATTGTTTAAGAAATTTGAGTCGAGTTTCACAACTTGTTTAAATGGGGGTAATTTGACTACGGTTTATTCAGTGCTTGCTCAAATTCAAAATATGAACGAGTATCCTATAATTAAAATGTAGCATAGCCAATATACCGACCCGGCAGGAATGATATAAAAATTAAAGTAAATTAGTTTTTAAATGAACAAAACTATTAGGTTGAATAAATTTAAATTGCTAATTTGTTCATTTGAAATTTGTTTCTAATTTGGCAATTATTTTATGATTCTATAAACATTGCACACTGACGTTTTATAAAACATTTAATTGTCCGTTGTTATTATAAAGCTTTAATTAAATGATATGCTTTATGCTCTGATAATTATAATTTTAGTTTCTACATACTATGCTACATACTCGCGTATATTGATTGTAACACTTTCACTGCCTTATTTCTGGTAACACATACTCGTATGTAACATGCATAATATAAAGTTATTATTAAAGTTTATCATGAGAAAATGATGATTAATTAATAAAATCGTCTTCCTACTTCATGCTTCCACATTATTGTTTTAATTGTTATATTATTACGTTCAATTTTACATTATTTCTAAAATTTCGATTCGTATGTAGAAAATCTACTGAAATTACCGCACTAGCGACCATTTATATTGTGCGCTAATTTAAAGCCAGCAATTTTGTTCCAATTTAAGACACTTCCTGTCATTTTATATCTGTTACATATTTAGTTTTGTTTTATTGTTAATTATGTGATGAGAAATTATATACACTTCTTTTTAAGTATAAATAATATTGTTATAATTACACTTTATTACACAGCAAGTCAGCAAATCAAAAGTTCTTTTGCAATAACAATCTAATCTGCAGATTTAATCGCATCGGTCTTAATGAAAATTGCAGTGCATTTATTTTTCATTTCCTTCATCGAAACGAATAAGGAGCTTTTTAAGGGTCCTCGTCTGAGCACAGCCTTGTGTTTGCGTACTTCCTTCCCTTAAGCACCAAATTACATATCAGATTTCAATTTGTTAAATTAAATACCAACCTAAATTGCTATAAAATAAGAAACCCCTGAGCCATGAAGTTTAGCACAAAGTAGCTTTTATATATATTATATAAAAGTGAAGAATATCGTGCTGGGAAAGAACTGATACAATCAAAAGATATATGGTATATAAGCGGACGCGATAAACACAGCAACTGTCGTGCATTATTTTTTTACACTAACATCGTGAAACGATCCTTAATAATTGTTTCACATGTTTTTTTAACTACCCTCAAAGCCTAATTATTTTCCATTCATGCTTATTCTACGAGTTCATGTTTAACGCGAATACGGCGAGTTTATAAGATAGATGTGCTGATAAAAGTAGGTGTCCAGATAATGCAAAGAGGCATTACCATTTTTCTATGTATACTAGCAAAATCCATTTAACTTAGATGCAATCTCCGGAAAATGCAAACATTTATTCAAATTTTAAATCATCAAAATGCGCATTATTTCTTTGAGGTTTAGCTTCAGTATTTTTGAATAAACGATTCTTCAAATTACATAGATTAAAAATACCAATATTTTATGGCTTGAATATCTAATATATTTAAAGTAAAATGAATTAATAAAAAACTATACTCATTATTATTTCTTCTGAAGGACTAAACAAGTCTGTTCCTATAAAGCTTCCGGATCGTCAGCAAACAGTCAGAAGCAGTCCGCCAGATAAATCATGAGAATGAGATAAATCACATCATTCTCAACATTTGGCCGGGCTAACCATTTTGGACGGATCCACAGATCAACAAATTCACCGACGTATTTCAATTGTATCATACTATTATGATATTCAATATCTTAAAGGTCTATACTGGCTTTAGCTCCTTAAAAACCAAACTCATTTTCTCCTGGTATCTGACCTTGACTGCACAAACTTTATAATTACGTCTATATAAATCGTTTATTAAAGTGAAACACAGCTCAACCGATAAATAATTATACAACAATACATGTAAGAAAGCAGTCGATCTATTTAGGTTTCGCTTTCCTAGATTAAATCTCTGTCTACGCATTGCTCTATTCATGGTCAGAGACCACCATAGACTGCGTTTAGTGTAGTGCGTTCCGATTTTCTTCCGTCACAAACCACTTCTTTTACGAGGGATCATTAATAAAGTGATCATCCTATTGTCTATCTACGATGCCAATAGGCAGGAATAGACAGGAATCTACAGGACTCCACCCCACCGTCATTGAGCTCTAGCGACTAGTACCAAGCAAGAAGCAAACTAATTTGTAGAATTCTCACAGAGACGTTTAATAAGCTTATATCGTGTTCATTGTTTCCTATCACTAATTGCTCTTGAAATAACAAGCAAAATATCTGATTGCTCTCGTAATTTGTCAATTTCTGCAAAGGTCCACGTATTAGTCTTTTGTGGAGGAAAAATATTGGTCAGTGGTCATCTTGATAGCGGTTGCTGATGTGAGCTTTCAAGGTGGAGTGGAAATGCAACAACCTGTATTTCTCACGGTTTTCCATCTGAAATGTTTTGCGGGCCCAATTTGTCAAGAAACTTAAGAGGATGACCCTTATTTCCTTTAAGTCTATTGTAATCATTTAATCTGATAATACATATTTGAATAAAATAAGTAATGTTAAACTTGATTATTTTGTTAATTCATTTTCATGAGACATAAACAAAGTATTTCCTTTCGTATTTTAAGTAATTTGAAAATTTAAATAAAAACTTTTATAAGTCTTATGTTAATTAGTACGAGTAGTGTGTAGTATTTTAATGGGTAGTTTGTAGGACACAGGAAGTTTATCTGGTTCTGAGCATCTAGATTAACCGATTATTGAAGTAGAGAAGGCGTCGTTGTATTTTCCATATAATAATAAACAATTTACATAATTCGTTGAGGCGCACAAAGTCAGCACATAATAACTAGTTCACAACTAAGGGCAATTACTCAACTAATTAAGATCATAATAATTCATAAACTATTATGGGTCTGTTTTGTGCACGCTTGTGGGAAAACTTGCTATATATATATATATATATATATATATATATATATATATATATATGTGGAACAACGCAGAACCTCAAATGACGGCTCTCTTAAGCTCGCTCAGCAACCAAAACTTTTGCCCAAGAAAATAAACAGGAAACTGAAGGAACGTCATATGCAAGAAGCAAAAGGGCATAACACAGAGAGCCGGAGTATCGCCGCACACTCTAGTATTTAGATGTTAATTTAGTGCAAAGGAGAAGTTCTCAGGATCTTAAACAATGGATAGTCAGGCACAGTTAAATACAGACATTTTACACTCTGGTGAGCAAGACATTTTCTTGTTATGTTCTGCATTTGCTGCCAGTGTAAATAAACGTAAACTTGCTGTTTGCCAAGAAGAACTATGAATCATGCTCAATTGCACCCACTTGCATAAATGTTATTGCGCCTTTGCTGTATAATTTTATAAAAATCCCACTTTAATTTATTGTCTTTTAATACAATCATTTATTAGTCTACGAGGAAATAAATATATTCTTACCAATTTTCAACGTAATCCGAGGTCGCTCTTGTCCTGAATGTAAGGCCTGAAACAAATCGCAAATTGCTTAAAACATGTAATGATGATAAATGAATTATTAATTCAAATTTATTTTTTCTTATAAAACCTTAGATCTACTTTTACTTTTAATATTTTTACTTTCTAGCTCATATTTTATACTGCTTGATTACAATTAGATGGTAAATATTTCTTAGTTCACAATTAGTCCAAATTTCTTAGTATTCTACAATCAAATTTCATAAAAACTTAAATACCAAAATGTGAATTCTAAACGCTATTTGAGTAAGTGTAGGAATTTTAAATATAAGTTCCTAAAAACAAAATTAAACTTTCTTTTATATTTTACTAATTTATTATATCGATTTAATGCTCGGTTGCTTAAGATGGAACTGTTAAGTGTTAATTTTAAATGAAAGCAGAACCTTTATTTTTTTTAATCTATTTGCTTTATTTTATTTAAACACATGACACATTTAAATTAAAATATGTTAATTTTGGGCTTTTTTACTACCCGGCTAGCCGGTCGGGTGGGGAAATACTGCCCGTGCGAGTATTTCCAAAAATTTGGCGGGTACGCCGGGTACCGGCTAATCGCCGAGTATCCGCGACATCCCTAGTTCCAAAATTTTATTTGTCAGGTTTACATTTACAAAATTTAAGTAAAAACTGTCATCCAACACCAAGGTACTTTGTTTTGTCAGGAATAATATATCACGATCGTTTTGTCAAATAATGTCAAAATATGTGTCAAAATTAGGTTTGGCGTTGAAATGTATCTGTAATGCAGTGTTCTATTTCACAGAATGGTTAATTGAATTATGAAATATGTATTTAATTTATATAAAACTATATGAATTATAAATTTAATTAATTAATTGTATTATAGATGCAATAAAAATAAATTTATTAATTATGTTTATAATACGGAAGCAAATTACATAAGAAATAATAACAATATACAAAAGAAGAAGAATTTTCACTTTTTTTTCTATTATATAGTGTCGAACATAATTGCTATAATATTCTATATAAATGTATATGTATATAGGTGCAATTAAGAGCAGAGTCGGAACAATGGTGCGGCCAATTAATGCAAAGCAAAAAGTGCTTGATTTTTATATGTATTTTTTCATATTTAATATATTAAAATGGAATTCATAAATATGTATAAAGTTATTTGTTAGAGTCTCGCTTATAATTTAAAGAGTGAACACTCTCATAACGGACTTTCACTCTAAAAATAATAACACTATTATATGAAATGTTCACGCTCCAGACAATATACTTGCGGACTATTATATACTATCTAATCGTATAACCATCTATATATTTTCATTATGTAATATATTTAAATTGCTGTTTCTCATTACAATGCCAATTATAATATGCGCTCGCTCATTTGATATTTTTATTTCTATAGAATACCTAAATTATAATTTTACATTTAAAAATTAAATTATTTTTATTAACATTTAGTCGGCTTTTTAGCAAAAATTAACGCTTACTTAATTTATTTCACAACTGCCAATATTAATAAACCGTTAACATTCTTTCGCTAATTAAGCATTTTTTAATAACAGATTAATTTGATTCTCTCATTATCCAATCAAGTATAGTTAAATAAAATTAAGGGTAGTATATATTAGTGGCATATAAAGCACGCACATCAGACAATAGACATAAGAGGGGGTGTACAAAAGCACACCGGCAACCTGAGCTTAATCTGATTGTTACTATTACCACTCGGCATAGTACGAAAGGAAACAGATGGTGTCACAGTAACAATTATGTCGAAATTAAGCCCTCTTTTATGGAAGTCAAGCATGAGCGCTCACCGCCAAATTCACGAGTGCACAGAATTAAACCCCTCGTCCAAAAATTCAGTGGCGGAGGACTGTGGAAAGCGTTTGCACTATAAATTTTCATTCGAAATTAAATTTAGCAAAATTAGTAAATGTGTGTTCTCAACTAATTTATTATTAAAATTTCAGTACTATGATTAAGTCAATTTCTCAAATGCATTTAAGGCATCAAACCATGTTCAAAATTGATGAGTCCTTGGCGGTCGGACGCTTATGTGCCAACTGGAATTAATTCGCACTGCCTATAGACCGCACATTTATAATGCTCTCAACAATACAAAACTGGCACTGTAATTATTTATCCTTAAATGTGCTAGGGGGTGAATGTTGATAAAATACATGATAATCAGATAAAAAAAATGGTTTTGCTATATTACATACGTACACCTTCACATGGCACGAATTCTACTCCAACCAGTGGGAAAAATGACCATTTAGGATATCCTGTACAGATAAGGGCAACAATTGTGAGCAAACCATTAAAAAAAATAAATGTCATATGCATGGAGATTATTGTCGGTTGGAGTTTTACTCTTAAATTTTAGCCAATTGCAAGCTTAGAACCTCATTTAGAATGCGTTCCATCATCTGATAATTGCTGAATTCATTTGCAATGGATGTAAAACTATTTAATTTAAAATTGTAAATACGCTTATCAAAGTTAATCAGTCATTATTTTCATTACATGTTTTTTTATAAATCGAGAGTAAAAATTGCGGGAAAAATTGTAAAATTTTATACACAAAATTGGGATTATTATTTATAACAATTATGAGACGCGTTTTACCAATAGTAGGAAAAGTCGCATCCGATGACAGCTTCTCAGGATATTAAGTTTTGACCATCGAGCTGTCGGCGAGTATAAAAAAGTATTTTTATAACTAGGTATGTAATGGAATATTACATACCTAGTAATATTCCTAGTAATTTTTTTTTTAAATCGTTTATTTAAAACTAGCTAATAGCATTTTTATTAAATTTCTTAGATAAGATAAAACGTTTAGTAATTAAAAACCCAAACTAATTAAAGTTTAAAATTTATTATGACACCGTGAACTAACTCTATAATATATAATACAAAACTCTAATATAATAGACTCACAATAGAGCAGGTTATTTCTCCAAGAGTAGCTTTATTATGTAACCAATGAAAAGACCTTTAAGCATAAAACTGTTTTCCTAAATAGTCAATCTAATAAAATCTCTTCCAAAGTCCCTGCCCATAAAATAAATACAAGACGACAGAATACGTACGCCTCGCTTTTCTGCCAAACGAATTCATTGGCGGACCAATTATCCGATAACACCAACCATTGGCGCTGCGTTTAGGTGGGAGCAATGGGATATTGGTGGGGACTGAAAACATGGCTGATTTACTGCCAGTTCTGTCACGGAAAACATTTTGTAGGTTAGTTTAACAGAATACTTCTTCGAGCGAGTGTTCGAAAGGCAGCTCATCAGCGCACACACACCTGTTAACGACTCTACTCTTCAAACATTATTAACGAGTGATTGTTGCTTAAACTTCTGAGTTATCATCGATCTGTTATTAACGTTGCTAAAAAATATACTATATATATATTTATTTAAAAAAAATATTTTTTTTTCAAAAACCAAAAATTTCCAAAAAAAAAACTTAGTGATTTTGTGACTGTTCTTCAGAAAGTGCTAAACGCGGTCTTAAGAACTAGAACATTTTCAGGCCGAATCCGACAGGACTAGGACGTTTTCAGTTGTTTTGCCAAAGTGTTGGGTGTAGGCGAAAAAGTGTCTGGTACGGTAACTGGCATGACCGTGCAAGACGAAGCCAGGGCCATGCCTCAAACTGCAGCTACACGTTCGCGGTTTATGATTACGGATATTTTAAGTGGCCCACCAGATGGCGGCGCCCTTATCCGAGGCAGATCACCAAGTCCTGGACCACGCGATCTATCCCTACATTCAAATCCCATACATGACAGTGATACCGACAGCTCTGGCCATCCTGATACCTCCAGTATTTGTTCCAACGGTAAGAACCACTAATTGTAAATACGCATAAAACAGAGAATACTGTAAATATTACATTTTGGACATATTCTCAAAAATTTAATTTTTTATGTCTGAATTTTAGTATTTTTTTAGTATAAAAGTATTTAGAAAATTATTTACTGATGCCAAAATAGCTATTTTTAAATGAGCGGTTATAGGATTGAATGATATTATGTCGGTTGAAATTCAAATTTAGCGCGCAATATTCAAATTTAACCGGTAAATCTTGAAAATGCCAACATTTTTGAAGTTGTGCCGTAATATTTAAATAAACACAATTATTAACAAGTTGTAGTGTTCAGTGGTTAGAATAATGTAAATAAATATGAATGGTATTTAATATGTATGCCTCGATGTATGCATATACAACATGATAATAGTGCGTATCTGATGTTTTATTAAACACGTTAAAGTTAAACTTTCGTTTTCATATATATTTATAAATAAATTTCTAAAATTGGTTAAACATGTATGTACATAAATAATATAAATAAATATAATGCTTCCTTTATTTATGTAATGTTTGCGTGCACTCTCAACAAAAGAGAGGAAGTTATAAGAATGAACAATCCCAGGCATTTTAATTTATGTTCAACAATTTTTACATTAAAAATTATACGTAACTAAAATAATTAAAATATATAATATTCCAGCAAATTGTTGGCAATTACGTTAAATTAATTAAGATGAAAAAAGTAGGAATAGAAAAAGTCTTACAAAAATCAAGCTAATGGGGAAGAAACTTAAGAGGAACTCAAAGACTCAATAAAATCAGAAGAATCTTCTTTGAAGGCGCAATCATTGTATAAAAAATTTAAATTAATTTTTTAAATTATTTTCAAACTTGATGTTCATTCAAAATATATAGTTCATTCAAAAATAAATAAATTTTATTTTTTATTTTACGAAACATAAAAAAGGTTATTCCATCAAATTCGATAAATTATGCATTTCCAATAAAAAAAAAAAAATGAAAATATCCTGTATAGAAAAATAGATTGCGTTTAAGGTTATAGATTTGCGTGATATGACATCAAATTATAACCGAATTAAATATTTACCTCTATAATAGTAGTCTTTTACTCATGTTGATCTAAATCATCGTGAACAGACTTAATCGAATCCTGAATAAATAATAAACGTTTGATTTGTGGTTGTTTTCCTTTCCACGTTTCCAACCGATATCAATATTTGTACAAACAAATCAAATTAACCAGTGGCGTGTTAGGAGCATTTCTGAAAATAACTGCTATGTGAATTATTTAACGTTTTTTTCGGTATAGTTGACTGTGGCCGCTGTGCACAATCAAAATTTTAATTATGATATTAAAAAAAAAACTTTCCTTCGTTTTGCAAGCAGAAGCAAAACTAACAATGAATTGTGTAGTATATCAATATAATTGGCATTTATAATAAACTTTTTAAATTTAATTGTGGCAACAACGAAATCAAAATTATAATTGGCATTAATAAACACATAATTTTCGTTGTGAAAACAATGTATTATAAAAACGGTAACAAATAGACTTAACAAGTGTGTGTGAATTTACAGAAAATTAACTTAATTAAAACAAATCTGAAACAATGGAAATATAGATAATTCAATTTAATAATCTAATATGAAAAAATAGCACACAATTATTATATTTCAGATAACACCGCATATAAACTTTAATTACTCAAGTTCAGCATTGTAGATATTTTAAATTAGGCAGTACCACCAAAACTAAGCCAGCGAATTATCAAAGCGAATAAAAAATAACGAAATTTAACTGTAGTTAATTTCGGTTTTTGTTACGTTTAGAACAGTGTTTTATGTATAATTAAAACAATTTTGATTAAATTACGAAACAAGTATAATAGCTGAAAAATAATTATCATTATTTTTGTGAGACTTTGCTTGTGTGTAATTGCACAATACCGTGTCTAACAAAAATAATCTAAATTGTTCAACTTCCGTGTAAAAGTGGCCATTATTATTTTTGTTAATTACACCCGTGTCTTCTTGATTTCAACTGGCACATTAATCTTTGCCTATTTGCCATCATGCCCGTCATTCAATTGTTTCTTCCTTCAATTTTGATTTAATCTTTCAAATAATGGCTAGCCACCACATAACTGTTTAATAATTAATATTCTTGGCTAAATTAAGATAATAATTATTGTTAAACTAATTATACAAAATAAAAGTTTCTTTTTGAGTGCATGAGAATCAGCAATCAGGAAGCAGCATAGTAAAACGAGGAATGCGGTGGAAACCGTTTAGTAATTTCCTAAAATGCGATAATTTTCAATTGACGTATTTTGGAAACTGATCTAATTATGGAGCGTTATTAATCAATTAAGGCTATCGTCGGCTTATTAATTAGGATCAGATTGATTAGCGGCAGCAGCAGCGGAATAATATATTTAAAAATCGTGTGAATAAATTTATGAAAATTTAACGACCTATTCAAGGTATATAACATACGATATGCTAATGAATTGATTAGATCAGAAGCTTTATATATATAAAAGAGCAGACCTGCAGTTGTTTCCCTATATATACAAATTTGTAGAAAGGCCAATTCGTCTTGTTTTTCTGTTGACTCCATTTGCTACGAAACACAATCTCGTATCCGATCTAACGTTTCCGGCCCTTGTGTGTATGTGTCTGACTCTAACATAGATTGAAATGGAAAGGAAATTTGATTTGGCCAGTGATAATAATCTTTGTATATGGAGAGAGAATGGACAAGAAACGAAACGAAAAATTTTTACACCCTTACAAATTTCATATTATACCTGATGGTGGTGAACATTTTAATTATACACGTGTGAAATTGACTTTTTAGAAGTCAACAACAATTATAAATACGTTAAGCAGATTAAAATTGAACAAGAAAGGTATAGACTTAATCCTATCAAAGTTGACGTTTAAATGTAGCGCCTTTTGTGACAGGCTCGACTATATTGAGAGGAATCACTACTACCGGTTTTCAAAACCGATTTCTCACTTTTGTGCTCTATATGCACACCGAGGCGACTACTACACGAAGCAATTTTAAATGAGGATTGATATTTTAATGCGATAATAATAACGACAACATCAAATCTGGAAGGATTGGATTACCTTTTTTCAAATTTACAAAATTATTAAATTCATATAATTAGAAAGGAAACGGCAACGTTTTTTTTTTGCATTTACCTCATATTATAATAAAATTAGCATTCTATATCTGCATAAAATGCGAAAAAAAAAGATATGGTTAAATGCCAATTGACTGTAACATTTATTTTATGTGAAAACGACATGACTGGGCGAGAAAGGACGTGGGTGGAAGGACATCGCAAAATACTTAATTGAAATAAACAGTTTGATAAGGGAACATTAAGATAAGTGAATTATACACAATTGTATAGCCTGTTTATTATCTCTGACACAAGTTTAATTTTAAATCGATTTGAGCGAATACATGGACGACGGTTAGATAAGACTTTATATGTGGGATGGAAGGTATGTGTACATGACAGTGCCGAGCGAGACCACCACTACGTTGATTTTATTTATTTATTCAAAGTCAAACGTCTAGAAACAAATTTTCGCCTACAACTTTTCAATCAGCGTGGAATATTATTAATAAATCATTAAAGAGTTCGAGAAATCAATGAAAAGTTGTGGTCTATCAAGCTTGTAGTTAAGTACTGGAACTAAATGCTAACTTAACATCCTCTATCCAATATAAAACTATTTATTACACAAATAAATACCAGTTTAAATATAACAGGAAATTTATTCAATTATTTTACTATATCATTTTTGAATTTCAACTTTTCCATTCAGTAATAAATTCCTATTTATACCGGCATAAAGAAATCGATCTCCAATATACCTCTTTTAACATTCAAAAAGCTTAACTCTTTTGTATTGCCCGTTATTGACGTTAATCTTGACTCTTTCAGCAAAATGTAATAAAATTACTTCTTTACAAAACCCTATGTGTGTGTGTGTTTGTTTATTCACACCCCTTCAGTTTACCCTTAAATTAATATATAAGCGCACAAATAGAATGTGGTGGCTTTTCAATCTTTTCTCTGATGTATAAACCGAACCAATTTTTCAATTTATATTTTTTTGTTATTTGTTGGCGAATCCAAAAATTTCAAATATTAACTCTTCCATTGGGAAGGAAAAGCTTCTTCACTCACATGATTATTTGATTTTGCTTTTCTTCTCGATCGTGTGTAAAATAACAAAAGAGCAAATAATGAATTCAAATGTTCCAAATAATATACAAGAGTCGTTAACAGTTTGTTTGCGTGATCGTCACGATCATTTGAATATCAGCGGAATCAAAACATAAATAGAACCAGCGTTTTGTTGCATCAAAAACAGAAATCTCTTTCAATTCAGATATAATAAATGATTAAAAACACAAATAAAAATCAAGTTTATGTTGATTTTTATCATATGTGTGTATTTAATTTTCAACATCTAGAGTGTGCAAACTATTTTTCCTTTTTGCATAGTTATTAAATTAATATATAAATGTAAGTGTGCATTTAAATGACATCGAAGATTGAAACTAGTTTTTAAATTGTAATTATCATTAAATTATGTTAAATAAGTCATAATACATTAATAACTTTTAAGTTTTACTTTTATATAAGAAAATTGACAAGCACTTAAGGAATATTTATTCCAGGAGCAATAAATTAATCTTGATTGAGGATAAATTTATTTGTGTAATTATGTGAGAACAAAAAAAAACTGGAATGTTCGTTTATAGCAGGATGCAATTAACACGTCTTGTGTGTATGTGGAATATAATATTCTATATTTTCCGATGTACTTAATATTATCGACTACTACACCCACCTCCACGCCACTCCACTGTCCTCGTCGATTTGTTACATTTTATAGGAATCACAATAGCTTTGATGTGGTACTATGGATTAAGACATAAATTGTTTTGAGCTAGAAAAAGACGGAATGTTGTAGTATAAATATGTAATGACATTTAAATTGCGTCTCTTTCAAAGAATTACTATTATACTTATGGGGAATCTAAATCCTGTAATTCAAAATGCAATTTTCTGTAAAAATGTTATTATTAACGTAATACGGTTTTTCGCATCGTTAACTGTTCATAAATGTTTACCAACTGACTGTTTTATTACATTTTATTACTACTACAAGTCATGCTACTTTTTCATGTATTAATATAATCATCAAGAATGCATCATACACATCATACGTAGATATATTTCTTTTTTCTCGATATGTTCACAAAAAAGTACCGCTCCAGTTGCGTTCCAAACTAATTCTAAAATTTCCCCGAGATCGTATCAATAATTTCCATTGGCAAGTTTTTGATCAAAAAGATCTGGCACAAAAGTAAATCAGATTTCTTCAAGATAAGACTTTTGGGAAAAGTTCCCTAATGACAGCAAACACTCTTTTCTTGTACACGTACACGCAAACAACTCATAACATAATTGCCTTAAACCCCATTAATATACAAAGCACCCTAACGCGCTAAACTAAACCTTAAAAGGGGTTTCTATATACATTTTCCACCTCCATAATATACAACCACCACACATAACCGCTTATTATATATAAATACGAATTGCTAATCTAACACTATTACTTTATACCTGGCCTCAACATAAATTTCTGCACGCTACTAAATGAAATTAAATAGAAAAATAAATTGTGGATTGAATCGCGAAAAGGAGTTAAACTATTTATGTATGTGAAATTTAGACAAAGTTCTATAAAAGCAGGCAGCCAACTTCTCAAGTTGACGACGACTATACGTCTCTCTTGGGAGCGGGATGATGAAGACGACGACGAAAACATAGGGTCGTGTGGAGGTGCGGCGACCCCTGCCATAAGGTCGCTCAAACCCAACAAACTTACCCACTTTGCGAAACTCCATGCGACTCACGTTTCCGCCGCTTGAAACATTTCAACCCCCCTTCTTCAAGATCCCTCGTCGCTCTTTCCACATACAGATAAATCACCAAAATACGACTTTTATTTCAATTGTCTGCTCTAAAGGTTGCAATTATGCAGCGACAATTGCAATTTGCCGCAAAGCGAATTAATTACCAGGGGATATTTAGCAATAATGATGAAGGTGGATTCAGATTTGGGTTTTTGTCGGAGGCGTCAATATGTGCATGTGTGTGGATGTCTTGGTATAATCTGCGCGGCGTCACGTTTAGCTTTTCTCCCTGCCGGTGTAGCTGATTGGTCGCAGCTTCCGGTGTGTCTTTTATCTCTCCCCCTAAAGCATTCTGCATTATGCGTCGCCGTCGGGACGCCTAAAACAATGGCCGTTAGAGAGATCAATTCAACTCAACACACAATGCCTTTTATAACTGCTTTACTCCATTCTATGCTCATTTAAATGAGCGTTTACAGTTCAACACGATCGATAAACACAACAATTAATCAGAATAAATTTATCTCTCGCCTACTTTGATGGATTTGCGAATGTAAAATGTGCAAATCTCGATTTCGGCAGAGATTCAATTTGTGTTTTTTTTTTGTTCCATTTTTATCAGGAAGATAATTAAATTTTTCTTTTGTTTTGCGAATGTTACAGGTCAGAATGGCGACGATTCGATAAATTCGAAGGGATCAGGCGGTGGAATAAGTAAAAAACAAAGAAAAGCACGGACAGCTTTCACGGACCTCCAATTACAAACATTAGAGAAAAGCTTTGAACGGCAAAAGTATCTGAGCGTTCAAGATAGAATGGAATTAGCCGCTAAACTAAGTCTTACGGATACACAAGTGAAAACCTGGTACCAAAATCGAAGGTAGGCCCGATTTTCTTTTATTTTCCTTCTCTCACTTCCAGAGCATTTCCTATAAAAACGAAATAAAATTGCTGCCTCTCTGCAAAAATGGTGGCAACAATAATTAAATGGCACGTATATAGAAGTAGTAGTATGGTATGATTAACGATCAGAAACGTAATTATCTGAACTGCATATAGTTACACTGAGAATTACCACAAACACAATAACAAAAGCCAAAAACTATTAGTATAAATAATACGAACTTTATAAGGAGTTGTCAGTGATTAATGGTAAAGCATGAAGTTTCTTTACGTAATGACGCAAGAAATCTTCATTTTATTTTATACCCAGTAGTACTTACTTTAATCTACTTTATATATTTAGTTGCATTCAATTACGCGTTAATTATTTCTAATTAGTTTGATAAATTTTACTTGCAAATTATGCCAAATTAATGAATTCTTTACGCAAATCAACTCGACAATAATTTTATGCTGCCTAGCTAGAGCTTTTTAAATACATAAGGAAAATGTTCATTAGCTTTTTTTTCTTAATACGTGTAGTTGCATAGATTGCTTATAATTAATTAATAAATGCAAAATGTTTAAATCATAAATAAAGCAATTACAAGTACAATTAAACTTGCATATATTCATAATTAAAAGAAATCCGTAAATTCATTTCCCCAACGGGAGATAACGATCCTGGGTATAAGGTCTATTTATTTGACACATTTTATAATTATTTTTCAAAAAATGTTATTGGCGGCTATATTGAACTACTGAACTAGAAACTAAATGAAAATCCGAGTGAAAATCCTATGAAAAAAGATCAAAGGGTCGATAAATTGTTTATAAGACATATTTTTATCGGACAATTTGTAAAATATGTCTACTATTACTAGGCTCCCGGATCGTCAGTAAACTCTAAAAAGTGATTAGCCAATATTTCGTCCTGATTTATTTTGCGAACGACTTTTGTCGGTTTACTGAAGATCAAGGATCCTTATTGGAAAAGACTCGTAGGACAAGAAATTCCTTTATCCACCAAATTTTCTGCTAATAATTTAAAGAAATGACCAGACATACCAATAGTTAGAAAGATCACACATAGGAGAAAGATCACAGTTAAGAGATCAAATAATATAATTTTAGTAATCTGCAAGGGAAGTAAAAATGGTGTTAAGAATTCCAAAATCTTTGAAATTAATCAAACTAATTACAAATTACTGTTTAGCTATTTTCCACAAATAACAGTAATGAAAATTCGAGTAATAAAAACGTACAGCATTTTGTAGCGTGTCTGGCGGCCATCGAACAACGTACATGTACAACCGCAACGCGGTGCAATTGAAAGCGGCCGTCGGAAGTGTTTAAGAAAGGCCTTATCACAGATTAATAATGTATGTTAAACTACCCTTAAGTGCTGGCAAATTGTTCCTAGAAGTTGAGACTTATTCGCTCCGACACCATGCATGTTGTAATTTATTCATGAGTCCCTCTAATATATACACACACACACACGCGTCACAACTTGTACACAGCTTTTCCACCGTTTTTCTTAATTGGTCGTTTATTGGATTTACATAATGTGCTGATATTGTTAACAATACATTTAGGCTTAATTAAAAGTTTACAAAAGTGCGTCATCGATTACATCCACTTGCGCCTTACGATGTGAATTTTTCTGATATTAATTAGCAATTTAAAGAAGCTTGCTCGATTTCGTGTTATCCAATAATTTCGCATTGGTGTGTCTATAAAGTACATGCCAGGAAAATGTGCAGTTTCAAAGTACAAGTGGAAATTAGATATAATTGCTTTCGGTTGCGTGGTAAAATATTTCCAGCTGAAAATGTACCTTACTGATAACGTAAATACGGTTAAAATTGTTGGAAATAAATCATGTCTTTTATATATATATACAAGAAACTAAATATATGAACTGAACTGAGGGGGTGCAAATTGAGTATTGCACACGGAATCCAACACACATACCAGCATCGTGATTTTATCGATGATAAGACTCCATTCTAATATTGAAAGTTCAACACTAACATCAGAATCAGGATATTTCAGCAGTATTGCCCTGATTTTGAGGCTTTATGCAACAATACAAACAAATAATTCGAAATCTACTTCACTCGAATGAAAGGTGATTCAATATACTTTTATTCTGTTCAGTTTGGTTAGGTTAAGTACTCTTTACAATTGATACAAATTGAACAACTAGACTCTATAAGGAAGGCGTCTCCACTAATTGACTTGGTTTTCAGCTAGTCTATTTCTGATAGAATTAATACTTATTATAGACACGTCTAGAAAGATTCCAACATTGATCATTAATTTGAATACCAATATTGATATTCAGTTTAAACTTTACCAACGTATTTTTTTATTATTTCATAAAACAATAATTTCAAGGATTATTCTACTTTTTTACGATCGTTTTTATTGCATGGTCATTTTCATAAGTGCTATTGTGCAGTATTTATAGCGACATCAAATAGCACACATTATTTTGGTCAAAGATGGTCATGAAATGGAGAAGTTGCTGTTTTAGCTTTGATGTATTATCATTCGCTTGAAATAATTCTATCCAATAGGCAATATTGTTTTTATTACAAAAAAGATAAATTTGTACAATATTAGGAACATTTTCGAAAATTTTGGTAAGAAAGCAGAAAAATCCAAAACACTGAATTTTGATCCAATTATTGGAGTGTAAATGATTCTAGAGCTGATGTTTTGAGTTGGTCCAGCCATGTCTACTGCTATTAGACGTTTTTTTTTCAATACACTTAAATAAATAAATAAAAAGGGCGTCAATATAAAAATCTCACACCGTTACATTAAATCAGATGTGTATGTATAAATCGAATGAATGACTTACAACTTTTTCCAACCGTATGTATTATTCGAAGCATAATTACTTATAAATACATATTAGCATTGGAATTAATTAAGCATAATTACAAAGTTAAACTGCATTTCAAATGGCACGTATAATTAAATGTAGACACACATTGATGCATCTGTGTATGGGTATTGATAATCAGGGTGGCAATTTTCTCCATCGCCATCTAATATTATAAACAGACAGAAGCGCGCGGCTTACCATTGAAGTTCGACTCTCATCAATGTTCCGAAGAGGGCAATAATTGTTTGTCGGCGCCTCCAAAACGCGTCAGCACTTTTTCGCTTTTTCCACAATTAGGTGACTAAATGATTGTTACAAAACCAACAAACCTCCGACTCTTCACTCTTCACGTCATTCAAATTAAAACCCAACTCGGCGCGGTTAATATTTATTGTTTGGTCGGTCGATGATGATGGGAGGCGCCAATTTTCAAAACACTTTTTGCTATTCACTGGGAAAATTCAATTGAAAGCAAAGGGCAAAAACTGTATATAATCAGTTATGCAAGAATAATTGCACGAGTAAACGATCATCGGAAACCAGTGAACCCTGTTCACAATGCAATTGTACTACAACGAGCATCTTTTTTTTGGGATTCCACCACCAAGAAGGGACATTAGTACTACTGCAAGCTGACTGAATGCAGTACTAAACTTCCTATAATAAAATAGAAAAAACAGCCAGAACAAGCGCACTAATGGGAATATAATACATGTGTATGTCGTTCTGTAATATACCATGTAAAATTACACGCATTATGACATATTAGCGTATTGTTGATATTCCATTTGGGGTCGACAATAATATTAACGTATTTATCACACTCCAATACACCTCTTATGTATTTAGAGTACATACAGGTATCTTTTTCCTCTGCATATTACATTTCCACATATAAATAGTCATTTGTCAACTTACAGAGATTTATTATGAGAATTGCATTGTGGAAAAGGCCAACTCGAAAACCGCACTTGAACCGCTCATTCCTCCTCTAATCTAGTCACACGAAAAGCTCAAGCTCCCAAAACGATTTATAATTGCGCGCCAGTGAAGAAGATATTTAAATTAAAATAAGCATTTTTATTAATACGAAATAAAATAAGCGTTCAAAAATATGAACAATAAAAACGCACGCACGTAGATCCGACTTGATTACAAGTATGACGTGGCTGAAAAACAATTAAGTCATTTACCCTACTGTAACAAATTCAAAACATTACATTAATGAGCATCGTCTATTGTGTACTCATAGTCCTATCAACTATTATTATATGCGTGGCGCGTTTTATTAAAATTTGATTAAATTACAGAACGAATTTGTACAGAGGCAGACAAATCAATGCGTTTCTAATTAGTGTCATTTTTATTAATTGGCACTGAAAACTGTTTGGAAATCCCGCGCCGGATGTGATATTTAGTTTTATAATAATTATAAAAAGCACAACTTCCGCTGTTCTAATTCGAAAAAAAAAAAACATAAAATTGAAGCTAAAATAAAAATTACAACGAGGTAAATTGTTTGCTTAATGGTGAATTACTTTACTGGAACATGAAATCATCCAACCAATTTATTATTGTAAACATAACAACCAACTAGATAAATTACTATTTATTTTTTTCGAAACATTTAATTGCCTAATATTACCGAGGCATTGAAATCTAATTGAATGCGGCGTATACAATGATTGCCTACACAATTTCATTAAATTCGTTTGTCAAATTCGTAATTCTGATGTGATGTGATGAATGAGGAGTCGTGTCATTAGATGATAAAACTTGTTTGTTTTATTATTAAACGAATATTAAAGGAACTGCAATGCAGAGTTTGTATAAAGGCCGACCCGGTAATAATACAGGAAATGTACAAGAAGATATAACCATCAACTAAACTATTCTATATTAGCCAATTTAAACAGCAAACCTTTGCGAGCCACATGAAACTGTGAAACACTCGCTTTAAATCTATTATTTATGATACTTTATGACCGTTAGACCGGTAATTATTGTTTAAATTAGAGGTGTCGGATTCTACGATATAAATTATTACATCTACATGCAAATTTTGCTAAATTTCGTGATATACATTATACGTGTTCCATACAAAAAAAAATCAACGCAAAATGCACTATATGAGCTGAAATATGTTCATTTATTGGCCTTTACAAATACAGGAGTGGTATATCCAAAACCCACATGGTAAAAATCTAATTAAAAAAGATTTTTTTTTAATATTGAACCTTTCACCTCTTAAAGCAGTCTGAGTATAATTTCGTAAATCAATTAGAGATTCTAACTGCTTATAATGGATTTTATTTTGTAATTATCTGTTAATTTAAAAATAAAAAAAAAATTGATTTTAGTGAAATTGCTGCTCTTAATATATTAATTTGATTTTTATTATACGGTCCGTTTACGTTCCATCTCCGTTCCGTTCAATATTCTTCCATAAGGATTAAAAAGAAACTTTCACCAAAAAATTGAAGTAAAAATTAAAATTTTCCAATATTTAATATTTTTTGGAAAAAAATCAAAGTTTAACTGTATCGCGCTTTGTGGAACGCCGACGTGAAAGACAATCAAAATCTACGGAACGGTGTTGAAACTGAAACGGACCGTATAGTAAGAATCAACTTTAGGTGACTAATTTGTAGTTGTTCGACGGTAATAAATATTAAGTATGAGTTTGTATTGCTTTTATTTATTTATTATGAAATCTATTAGAAGTCTACATATTAGATAGAATGAAATGGCTAAACCGCCTAATGGATTTCAATTAAAGTTTGTAATTATTTGTTGGTTTGAGAATTGAAAAACAAGACAAATCAAGTATATAAATAACTTTTTAATGGTGGATAAACTGTGACGATGGTACAAATTGTTTAAAGAATCAAATCCATTTCATAGTCTGTTTGTGCTTTTTTATTTCGAAAACTTCTTCGTTATTTATATGTATAAAATTGCCATGAAAGCCCCTTGTGAAAAATGATGTGTCATTTAATTTGAATAACAGATATTTAAAATAAATAGATTTCTTATGTATACATATTTATATATAAATATATAGCGGCGTACGCTTCGGACTGAACGCATTTTGTAACAAAAGTTGAATTCTCATGGCTGCTTAAAAGCTATTGACCACATTAGTAACGCTATTTCTTGTTCGACATTTATACAAAGTAAATATCTTTTTGGTCTCGAGTCTTTATAGAAGACACTTTACTATGTACATTATTTTTTTATTATTTAAAGTGCGGCATCATTGTATTTGTTTATTATATGCTTTTTTTCCCATAATTCGACTCAACATCTCATCTGAGCGCGCACGGGCTTCAATTTCAAAAACAATACAAAAACTAACCTTACCTTCAGATTATTACAAAAATTATATCGATAATCAATAAAAGTTCTTGGAAATCCGGCATCTACCAGAATTTAAAAATATGCTCAGTTATGACCGAGGTTATATATATGACCAAAAAAGCCATCAGCCGGCAGTCTAAATTCAAAAATACTTCACTGTCTAATTATAGATGAGATTTTGAAAAATGCGGTATAAAGTGTAACATCTGTGAAATTTGTGAGGCGCCAGTGTTGGTTTTTGACGCCATAATATTTTTCACACACAAATGCTATGGGGATAAATCGAAAATAAAACAATAATGACAAAGCAGAAATTAGAAGAGATTTTTAAGCTTTGGTAATTTGTAAAAGTGCTTTTTAATTTACTTAAATCAATAATGCGAAAAAAACTATAGTCCTTAAAGGGCGGGTTACAAATTACCCTTGGAAGAGAAAATGCCATTTCATGTAGCTAAAGTGCCTGCAACTGCCAAATAGCTTGTTTTTAACTTTTCGCCGGCACACTTTACTAATAGTCTTAATTGAGGGTACAAAAATTGCTGTACAGTAATAAGTGGGTGGTGGTTTTTGAGTTGAACCTTCAAAACCCTGATGATGGTTCCGGTATTAAATTATACGTTGTTAAATACTATTTAAATATTTTCAAAAAACCAATAAAACTGACGCCATTGAGGCCTTCAGGTAATACCACAACTACTTGATTTTTTCGTTATTAGTTATTATAAATAGATTAGCGTGGAAAGTGACAGTCATAGTGTAATAGGGTGGGCGGAACCCCGACTATAAGGTACTTGCCGCCAAGGCTCCCACGTTTAAACTCTGTTTAATAAATTTTATACAGATTATTGGAAACAAAATTCGGACAAAAAATTTGCATTAAGGACTCGTATAAAATCATTAATCCTCGTTTTGATTTATGGATATATTTAGAAACTATAATTTATTTCAAGTGAGGGGGGTTTTGAAAGGGTGCACAATGGGGTGCAACGGTTACCACAAAGTGCCAGCAGTTAATAATGTTTGCGTGCAATGTTATACAGTACGTTTACAATTTTCTATGCCTCTTCGGAACGACTACCGAATTGTATATTTACAAGATGTTCACGTTTTGTGGTTTCCACTGTAATTAACTTTTATATAGTTGAGGGGATTGGAATTTACAACAACAAATACACACAATATGATAATAAAATTATAATAGGAATCCCACAGCAGTTTAAATATTAATTTTACCTGAAATCTGTCGATAAAAGGTTCGATGTAATTTTGTGGTTAAGTTAGGTTAAGTTGTGCGCTTTTCAACTGAATAATTTCACCGTTACTTTTCGAAAAATTTAATTGGCCCTAAATTAATTGTATTGTGTTTGTATTGAGGACTTAAATTACTGTTTCGCGACTTCTATGAAGCGCCACGCGGTGAAATATTTAACTACGTACGTTTCTTGTAATCAATTCCTACAACATAATTTAAAATAGAGGGGGTAAAAGATATTTAAATTCTCAATCACGGCTTACGAAGTCGAAATTTCAATAAGCACTAATATAAAAAGCAAACTTGATTGTAGGACATTGAATTTTATTGCCAGGCTAACACAGAAACATAACTTGACTCAAATAGCTTCGTTTGATATATAATTATGTTATATTCTAATGACACATGAAATTATCCTAGAAATGTTGAAAATCAAGTTGATATAATGTTAATTCATTCATATATTCGTGTAATAAACACGAATAAAAATGTTAAATGTTTTTTAATGGTGATAAAAGTACATGTAAGTCTTAATATCTTAAGCGCGTGTTGCAACACATTGAAATAATTGGAACAAATTCTATATTATTTCATATTTTATATTTTATTCGATTCCCAACCAAGTCATGCAAATCTCGCCTATAAAATTCAAATCCATTAAAACATGAATTCTTGTTGTTACAGAACGAAATGGAAGCGCCAAACTGCCGTTGGCTTGGAACTGCTCGCTGAAGCTGGAAACTATGCCGCTTTCCAAAGATTGTACGGTGCTCCACCATACGGATGCTGGTACCCACCCCAATCTGCCGGTCCGACCGCCGCCCCCAGTGCGGCCGACATCTACTACCGACAGGCAGCCGCAGCTGCAGCTGCTACTCTACAAAAGCCGCTACCATACCGACTCTATCCACCAGGTATGGGTCTAGGCATGCCTGGACCTAGTGCTCATCTCGGCTCTCTAGCGGCTAGCAGCTCTCTTAGCACTCTATCCAGTTACTATTCAAATCAGTCGTCAGCTGAAGGACCGTCACCTCGATCGCCCAGTCCGGATACGCCACTGGATCCGGGCTCACCAGGGACAGGCGGTCGAAGGTCACCGTCGGAAGACGAGGACACCATTCATGTTTGAATGGCAAATACAAACGATTCTTTTTTTTTTTCAACATATATTGTGATATAAAGTGTATAATAGCTATTGACTGTTTTTTATTATTTATTTTTGCGCGCTTTTAAGTGTTGTGTTTCTGTAGACTTGTAAGAAAAATTCCATTGTATTATAGTAAAGTAAGGATAAAGAAACATTGAAAAATAAAACTGGACGATTTTTGTAATTAATGTAGACATGTCGGTCTTTATGCGATTTTTCATTCGTCAAATAGAAATAAAGTCGACCAAATTGTGAGAAAGTGCGACGGGCGCAGGGACGTACTTGTGTATTATGTACATTATATATACTTTTTTTAAATTTACTAGAGGATTGCAATTACAAACTAATGCAGTCTTGTATATGTTCTTTTTGCTCGATGAGTATGTTTATTCATTACATGTTACAATTAGAAAATATAGAATAGAATAAAGGATTTTAAGTTTTTATTACTAAGTTATTTGGTTTTAATCTTCCCATACGATCAGATCTACCGAAAGCCTCGAAAATGAAATTTTAAATTCTCGAAATTAACACATTAATTAAATTTAATAAAGTTAATTGCACTTGAACATTTTCCGTGCAAGATATTTATCAAAAAATTAGAACGGTTTATATTCCTATAGGATCAGCTACTGTTACATAGTTTAAGATCTTTTTTTCGAATTTTACGTGTTAAGTAGCTAATTAGAATAAAAATGAAAAGATTATGAACAATGGACGTAAATTGAAAGCACAGTAAGTATGTTAATTAATATCCATATATACTTAATGTTGACTTATCTGAAAAGTTATTGCTTCCTTTTTGTCCTAGTTTAGATAAATGTAAATGCCGAGATAATATTTAACTAAACTACAAAATTATATTATAATACACAATAATAAACTGAATCTGTTTATACCATTTTTTACGATAGTATTATTCATTGAGCAATTAATTAATGAAACTTTTTTAATGCAAAACGGTTTAAATTTCATGTTATTTTGCAAATTTGCAACTGCCTGCCATTATAGTATACAGCTTTGAGAAAACGCAAACGCTTATTTATAAATCAACTAATAACCGATAATTCCGCTTCACTCAAATGCACTAATATAAAGTCGTTATTTTGCTCCCACAGAGAATAAATCTACATCTACTCGTATATACCTACACATTTATACAGGGCGCCATCGAACATGACATTATACAATTATACTTAAGAAAACATTTATGTTTCGTACTATTGGAGTTGGAGCTTTCTTTAACAAAAGCTAGAATACAATTAAACCAGAGGCGGAGTCCTAAAAAATTGTCTGATCAGAAAAAATATTTGAAAAGGAGTAATAGGCGCCTTCATATACGACTTCTTTCGCGCCAAAACATTCCACAGAACATAGGAGCGCGTGACGTAGATTATTTGTAAGCGAACAAGGCTCCTCCATGCATGTGACACACTTAACACAGTCATACACGAGTTGCACGGATAAAAGTCGCTAAGCAAGTTCTAATATTGCTAAATCTAAACATTTTATTAATTTAATAATAAAATGTAATCTAATTATAACCTTATTGCAGCTATATTCGAAAATAATCTGGAGTTTGAGTCGTCAATGGTGTTTATTAGACGAATTGAATTAACTTGCCAAGTTAAATGTTGGTGAAATGAATTAATAAAAATATTTGAGCTCATCAAATAAATTAAATAATTTAATCCAGTTTCTGATATAACAGTTGTTGAAGCTTTTAAATCATTTTGTTAAGAAAAGCTTTCTACCGCATTCCGACTGTATTGTTTACTAACATTTATAAATTATAAATGCAAGCATTAATTTCGATAAATTTTATATTTGGATGTTTCACCTTTAAATCTAACATGATTATTGACATACTTATTTAGCATATTCATATTTAAATATTGTATTTTAAACGTGCGGTGTAGTTCCAAATTAAATAACCGGACCGTTAATGGTATTTATTGATCGGTTTTACAAATGGTATAGTATAGGTACTCGAATTGGATTAATGAGATAAATTCTCGGGTAAATTGTAGAGATTTTAAACCCGATCTAACACTCGAGATTCACACACGGGTTTGAATCCGAGTTTTAATTAGTACTAATCTCGGTACTGATACCAAATTTGGTAGTCTATGCCTTCGGCATCAAGAATAAACGCTAATTTTACTCATATTGGGGGTATGTAGCAGGTTCGCAAGAGTCCTACGCAACTTGTAAAATATAGCAAATTCTAACCTCAAAAACATCCGCAACTGTTTCGGGCCGGTTCTATCTTGCGCTTCACATATTACTTGCCTCGTAGGGGTTTTCTATCATAGTGGGGCCCTGACTGGAGCCCTAAAACTGTCCATAGTTTCCATTTTCACACTTTTTAAGAACACTTGACACTTCACACTTGTAATTTATAAACATTGTACCACAGACTGAACTGTCAATTGAAGTTGGCGGCGCAAGCGCACTAAAGCTGCCGGCCACAGTCATTATGGTCGAAATTCCCTCACCACATTGACAGATAAAACTATTAACTAAGTGGGGCAGTGCGAGTAACGCGCATTCCTCAATTGCATAATATTGCGTTCACGTGCGAGGCGCCAGGAGCCAGCGTAATCGTTTTTGTTGTGCGGGGTGAATGACCGATTAATAGTCAGATGCACAACTGCATCGCCCCTCTTGTAACACCTAAACTTTCATGGATTTTGATGAAATTTGGTATACAAATATAAAAAAATTCATAGAATCCAAAAACGTAATCGGTTTTCGAATTGGGGTCTTAGTTTTTGAGTTATTCATTATTTAATTAATATTAAAATTTTCACATTTGTGATAAAAAATACGACTTTACTGCCTTAATACATAAAAAACTATTATTGTCAAGCAAAACGCGCCCACACCAATTTGATTAAATAAAAATAATAAGGAAACATTTCTAATACTATTAATAAAATTACCATATATACCTACATAAATCATAAACAAACAAATACTTGAATCCATAGTGATTACTTGTTCGTTAGTTTTACCATAAGATTCCTCAAGTTCACTTCCACGATACCGTTTTATTTACAATTGTTTCTACTAACCGCAAATTCACTCTAATCAGATGGTGCACTCGCTGATTTTCGTAAAGAGATCTTCCCACGCTAACTTCATTACATACTAGATTTGTTTAAGCAAATTCTATATTTTTGTGCCCAATTAAAATTCTTTTAGAACAATACTTTTGTTTTTTATTGATTGTCTCATTCATATGACCAAAACTTAACATAATAAAATGATTTTATAAAAAAAAACATGTTGATTGCAAAATGCTTTTAAAATGCTATTCAGTGCATAACTTTAAAAATGGTATTTTTTATAAAGGTTAATTTCAAAAATTTGAATAATTGGTTTCGACTAAAATTGCGTTACCAATTTTACCAACTATTCCTCACTTCTCGATCATTCTAACGATTCTCTAGATTAAGGAGCTACTGGATGAGCTATATATTTACTGAATCTTTTGGCATCAGACCAATTCCAAAAATTTCTATTTGGTAGTACCAAGTAGTAGTACTTCAATCCAGATAAATAGATCTAAAGAAAGTCCATCCATTTATTCGTACTTTTCGATCATATTTATAGAGAACGTTTAGTGGTACAATGAACATGAAACCATCACCCGCAAGCTTGCATAAATCAATACTTTTAATATTTTTCGAAAATCTCCGGTACTAAAATTAGGCCTAATATATAAACATTAGCACAAAAGCCATTCTCACGCAGATCCAACCGGTCTTTTCTTTAAAAGTCTGTATGTATTTTGAATCTGTGTGTGTGTGTTTGAATCTCGACTAATTAGTGTTTGTGTTCTGAGTTGTACCTTATCACGCACGGTCAATTCATCAAACATATGTTCTGCTGATGGCTCCTTAAGGCCTTATTATGTACTATGACCGGCTACTATTTTCATTTACTACCTCTAATACGTATACAAGCCGATCCAAAATGTTGATTTGTACATCAACGAATACCATATGATATATTATGGATTCGCTCTGACGACAATAATTAAAAAGGCAATACAAAAAAAAAATGAAAAAATTAACATATATAACAATTCCAACCATAAATTGGTATAATTTCGAATTGAGAGTAGGTATTGTGATTCAGTGTGGCGATTAATTCGATGGCAATTTGGACGGAGGCCCTTGAGGTGGCGCAGCAGGGTGCAAGCCAAACGGAAACAAATGTTAATACCATGATGAATATATGCACAAGGCATTTACATAAGTTGTTGATGTAATTAATAATTCGTATGTATAAGAAGGTGTTTGTGGGTCATAATTAATTCACACCACACTGACCAAACTCAATACATTGTTAAAGTACCCACCACGTAACGTACCATCATGGATATCGCTGATTTTCCGCCGCCGCTCAATCCTCTCATCATCACCATAAATGAGCCATTTTCATTTGTACAATTTGTTGATAATTTTGTGGCGATTTGATTGAGCATATAAGCATGTCTAGGAAGCTCTGGAATGTTACTAATACGCTTTTAAGTTGTGTGTAGCATAAAAGACGTGCGCGTGAATGCTCAATAAGCACTTGTAAATCCCATCTCGTTTTAGAACATTTTTTTTTTCCTGTTAATTTTTGAACTTATGACAGACAGACTATTCAATCGGCGTTATTATTTAGTACGCATTTATGCCTTTTGAATACAAAAGGTTGGTGGTTGAAGATCAAATGAGGAGAGATAAAAAAATTATTTAGATGCATTTAGTAGAGATTAACTTTATAATAAGACGATTTCTGATCGCTTTTAAATAGCTCTATGATAATTTTATAAGGACACAATTAAAAGTGTTTCAGGGTCTTTATTGAAGTTAAACTGACAGGTTTTTTGTCCAAAACTAGTCAAAATTTTCAGAAATCGTAAAGGTAAATATTTTTGATAAATATTGGTCCAATATGACAAATGTTGAATGTGTAGATCACCAAAATCATATTCCTTAACTTCCGTTGGTCTGTCCGCCAGTCGGTACGTCGGTCAGTCTGTCATAAAATGTCAAAACAATAAAATGTCCAAACTGTATTTCAAAGTTATTATAAGATAATGTTCGCATGAAATATTCATCGATAAAAAAAAATTAAAAAAGAACTTAATTACAGTTTCATTGGGTACTCTGAATAAAAATTGTTAAAAGTAATTTCATTAATGACTTGTAACAAGCATGTAGAAGTCAAGTGTCCCTTTGTACAAATATATACAGTGTGATTAGACGTGTGCCGGGTGGCGATTTCCTAATTAATACATCGTTGAGCGGCAGGTGCGTGAGTTTTACGGCCGGTTGCACACGTTGTTACAATTGCGTGGTCCACTTGTTAATATTAATTTGCATTGTGCAACAATTATTAAACCACACGAGACTATAGATATACGTTTTAAATGTATAAGTAATAAAAAAAAAAGGGTTCGAAATTTGAGCACATATTAAATACATGCGGAGCAAAGCTAACATTATAACAACCAACGAGTCTGTATTTTATTCATTAAGCCGAGGATGTGGTTTGAAGCCCTTTTCACTGCTCGATACTTTTGTGGTTGACGTTGAAAAGTTTCCTGACCATTGTTTGTCGTTTGTTAACTGGCTCGTTAAATAATCCTGGCTCGAGTTTCAACAAGCCTTTTCCGAGTTAAACAGCTAAATTCTATTAAAGGACAACTACATCCACAGTATGCACCACCACTATAACTAACTAGTCTCACAACTAATTCCATGCACCGCCTCTTTTTTTATATCAATTTACCTCATGTGCATGCATTTTTGACCAAATTAATTCGTGTAAGAATAACTGAACCAGCAGAATCATAAAATATCAAAGCGCGGGCACTCTGACTCCTGTTTCAATTAGAATTAAAATAAAATGATAATGGTTTAGTTACTCTAGCAAATTGACGGTGACATCAGAAGACAAGTTTCTTGGAAATTAGCAAGGATGTTAAAAGCAATTGCACAAATACGACTAAAATAAACGACGATTTTAATATTAGAAATAAACAAAATTTCCAGGAATGTTCAATTTAAATTGTCAATACAAATAGATTGAATGGTCTTGAATGTGAAATCATGGTCTTTTTTTTGAAAATGTCTTCATCACGGATATAGCATTTCCTCTCTGAATAGCTACTTGCAAATGTTTTTTCTTTGCAAAATTTTAATTTTGACATTCTTCCAATTTCAATTACAAAGTAAATAATTAAATTCTGTACATCTAAGGAGTACAAAGCAGTCTACTTTCTAGTGCATCAGCCAACTTAGGACCATTTAGTGATCATCCAATCATAATACTTTCTAAATAGTTAATTCAAGTGCTTTACCTCTCATCTCATTTCAAACCAGCCCTACAGCAAGAATTTCAACAAAACATTTATTATAATATTAAAAATAAAATAGTTATTGACGTCAGCATATCAAACATAAAAAGTCTACTTTATCATTTAAGTTCAATTAAATAAGTATTAGGTAATATATAATTATGCAAGCATATTATAAGAACTGAAAAATCGTTATAATGTTGTTTTGAAGGAATTTTTAAAAATTACCATAAACATTATATTATATTATAGTTAATATCAACCCCTTTTAAAATTATACAGTGCTACACAATTATTGTTGAAATTAAATAGGCTAATTAAAATTGATGTACAATAGAAGAAGAGGAACAGCACAAGTGTTGTGATAAAGCTATTAGATAAGGTGTATAATTAATTAAATATTTTTTAAAAGATTATGAGATTAAAATGTTAATTAATTCCATTGTAAAAGTTCATAACTACAATTACGTATGTATTAGTCTATAAAAATGGTTTTACTTCTTAAATTATTCAAAGATAAAATGCTCGAATAATTGCTTATATACTTATGTGCAATTAGCATTTTATGATGAAATTGCATTCTTTTATTCTGATGCGATCAGCAAAATTTAACTTTATTTATATTAATGTAATTGTTGTTTTTATATTAAAATTACTAGCATGTGTACATATAGCAATCCACAATACCAGTTTTTCTCACATATAATTATATAATATGATTACATATCAATAACATCCATAACGACATTTCTTTATGCTCAATTTTAATGCTCAAAAAAAAAAAATTGGAAGTAGTTTTCTATCATATTATCGTCATACAGATACAACAGATGTATAGTAAATTTGAATTCAATTATCTCAGCGGTGCCCACTGCACTATTATAAAAAAAATAACAAACGCTAAACATACTTTGCATATATGTTGTATTAAAAATTGTAACGGTGGCGACATGTTTTTATCACAAAAACCACAAATTAGGGGCAACTAATTGCAGTTTCCGGCCGGAAGAGCGGACATCCTCACACCTCTCCACTATTACCGACGCGAATTATATTGTATTTAGTACGCAACTCGGACACCTTTTCATTGTTGTTTAATTTGTACTAGTCATCGTTTAGCTCTTTTTTCTGAACCAATTTTTTATATCTCGAGGGTAGAATTTTTCCTAAAAAAAAAAAACGACTCAAAATTTGGATCATTCAGCGAAGTTTTACACCTTCCGACTCGAGCTGAAGTCAGTATACCAAAAATTTATAGCGAAAACATTTTGACAGTAGGATTTAGAAAATTTGGGTCAAATTTTATTTTTTTTGCAAACTTGAGCTTGACACGAGGACTAGCACCATTTCTGGTTTATGTTATTGCAATTAATTAATTATTTTTTTATATTTTTACCGAGTTATTAATTAATTAATATTTTATAAATATAATTATCGTAAATATGTTTTTTCTTAGTCACTTTATCAGTTATTATGCAAATTTGATTGAAAGAGCTTAACCACAAATTCCTGTGATCAATCTAGACAGAATGGGGTTTTTTTAAATACATTTTACACGTAAAGCGATCTACATTTTGATTTCAAAATGTCGCAGCTGTCTATTGAATAATATTGTAAAAGATGTGGTTAAAATGTAGACTCATAAAAAACGAAAAATATTTATAAATTCAGAATGATTAGCCGTTGGTGACTAAATGGTATTAGATTTAACAAACTGTGAAATTCTCTCAGATACAGGGTGTGTGAAATTAAATCCAAATTTAATTGGGTTATACTGAATATTTTTTTTGCAATTTTTATAATTTATTTTAATTAAATAATTATTTAATTGCGTTATTTACTAAAATTATTCTATGTCAAACCTCATTCATACATAATAAGCATATATAAAATAATAATTTTTATTTAAAGGCAACTTTCAATCAGGTTTTCATCTACCTATTATATACATAATATAGATCGGCTAAAAATCTTTATACAAAATTATTATTATTATTAATTTAATAGTATACAGTTAAAAAAGTAAAAAACTTTTGAAACAACAAAAATCCGACCAAATTAGTTTAAAACCGTTTAAATATGTGAACAATTGAAATTTATATAAGTTTAATACAGAAAATGCAGACTTAATCTGGAGTGACTGAGCGTTTTGGTTGTATTGGCTATAGTTTGTTTTTTTGTGGCACGGCATTAAAAGCGTGGAATTTTTGAGTAAATTCTCATTATTTCAACATCAAACGGTTTAACTTCGAATAAAAGAGCGGTAAAATAACCCTCTCAAAATGACAATACACCATTATTATTATTATTATCATTATTACTACTACTATATACCATATGGTTTATATCTGCAGTGGATGTTTACCATCATTCGTCATACTTTTTGGTTCATGCGCTACTGCATCAACACAATAAACTTGTTTCAACCATTATTTATAATAACCAACCTAATTATCAATTCAATATATATTATACAAAATTAATTAATTTTTCACACTTTCATCATCCACTTCAATTTTCGGTAAACCATATTTACATAACACATCAAATTTAATGTTATATATTATAAAATACTTAAGCTATATTAATTATTTTTTTCCTAACTTTTTATAATATAAATTGTATTCTATTAGCAAGGGTTTTGATAAACTTAAACCTAAAAGCACCCTTAAGTGGGTGTATTATATGTTATATGAATAATTATTTTACAGGGATGCAGCCCCTAAAATTCATTAATAAATGTCACTGTGTGCGTCTCTTTTAGAGAGTTAATTACCGCCTATCGCTTATTGCTACTTTGATAGATATATATATATAGAGGCCTTAAATGAAATGTTTCCTAATTAACTTGAATGCCTCCTATAAAATCTTGCTAACATACGGCCTTTAATTAAATCATTAAGGCGGATACCAGAAGAAATATGAAATTACCAACATTATTCATTTCTGCAAATTTTCTATAGTTAAAACTGAAATATTTTTAGTCGATTTATTTAAGAAATAAGTAAAACGCAGCCACCACCTAAAAGGTGTATTTTGAAAAAAGTAAAACTGTAATACAAAGGAGAAAAAAAATCTTGATACCAAATTATTATCCTATTGAATATCTATCGAAGCAATCATCACATATAATTCAGATATACTGCTGTGCGTAAATAATCCATAATTGGGTAACTGGTGAAGCTAAACATTTTCAGAAGCACAATCGATTTTTCAAAAAAGCATATTAAAAAGCACCTTCAAAATCATTAATAAAAAAATCGTTCCAAAGAAGTCAAGAGTTTTTTATGAAATTATAGACTCTATTGAAATGGAAATTTTTATTCAAACCACACAACCACCAAATTAATTTAAAGAAAAAAAAATATGTTTCTTCTATATCGCATAACTTAATATTCATATAAATATTGCATTATTGTTAACCTTGAATTAAATCATATTTTATTATATTAACGAATTCAAATTGCCTGCTATAGTATTCAAAAATTCATTGACCTTAGTTCGTTTTGCACCTAAATTAGCTTCACGTAATTAAAGATTTCCGATGGCGGCAATCAATATCTGCAATTAGCTTTGCTTTAAACTCACACAAACTAAGCATTTATCTGATATATGTTGACCTGAAATGGTGATTATTGTATTTGTCTAATTGAAAACAGCAACAGCTCTTCGTTAAAGCGCTATAATGCTTGTGTGAGTGAGTGTAATGAGAAAGCACGATGTCGATACTTGGATAATATACACAGACAGACATACAGCAAATATACAAATATGGACTGCTCATTTTGATGGACTTAATTGGCTCATTAGTGACCAGCGGATTGCTACTGATCACATTCGCATTTATTATAACACTCGCTTGCTTTGCCACACCGTCACTGTTTTACTTTGAACGGATAAAAATATTATAATTATAGTTAACTTTAAAGTTTTTTACTTGAGAGAAATAATGCGATTACAAAAAAAAATGCCTGAACTGAGATTCGTCGGTACTTCTCGCATTGAAATCACTTTTCAATAAAATAACAAAATGTTCGGTTCGGTGGATTTAAACACGTTATAGTAATAATTTTGAGTAAACACAAAGATTACTTAGAAAATTTTATCTCAAACATTAATATCGATCTAGGCCAGTTTATCTAAAACTTGAACAGTAATTGCGAATAATAAGTGAGCAGTTTATGCATTTTCTTAGAATGCTTGCGTAATGACCATTAAAACTATTGTAATTGCAAGATTAATTACAAATAAAATTTTCAAACAATAAAATCCACCAGTACTACAAGTATATTCAACATTAATCAGATTTCCTTTTAATTGAACTGAATCGAAGCCCATTTTTCATTCATAGTTGATTGTAAAATTGGAATGTACCTATGATTAAAAAATTGTATGATGCTCATTGACATTCCAACCAAAACCATGGTGCAATTTAGGCTTGATAATAATTAAGTAACACGTTTAAAATGAAATATAAGTAGTCATATTTTGTTAATTACATTTTAGTTTGAAAAAAAAAAGTCAATATAATTAATACATATAGAGTTTTTGAATCAAAGTTGGTATGTATGGAGCGTTGATTGAAGAGCCCCCCTAAGGGGTTCAAAGCTTGCGGGATCGCTCAACGATTAGGCTACTACTACCTGTTTCCCGAGAGCGGTTCATTACAGAGTCCCGCCACTCACTCAACTATTAATAACCAGCACACCACTCTCCGAGATTTCATTTGTTCGAAGCTGAAGGCAGTAGCTTTTTATTTTGACCAGTGTACAATGGTTGGAATTAACGGCGGCTTTGTTGCACCGAGCCGCCCGCGAATAAAAAATACCTTTGGGTCATTAACTAATAAAAGACACGGCAATATTGCGTTTACACAACAAAAGCCCACTCTCTGATGTACACTCTTTTTGGAATTTCATAATTTTTAAGATAAATTATTCGATTTTCTTTTCAAGGTAGATATTGTGACATCAATGCTAAAATGACAAACATTTATAATAGTATCTTTTTAATTAACGAATAAGCAATCATTTTAGTAATTTATTTCATCAATAATAAACACCTTGACGAATTTTTTAAGCGTCTAAATAATCGGCTAAACGCTCCACACAACATGGCGGACCGTGTGACGTAGATTATTTGTAAACGAAGAGTGCGACATCCTGAAAAATAACAGTTTGTTCTAATAAAAAGTTATGTAAAATAAAAATAGTTATAGTTTAGAAAAACAGGTGTCGGCAATATGTGATTTATATAAAAGTCTGAGAAAAAGGAAGACTTTCGGGGAATAGTCTAAGAAAAAAAAATTAAAAAGGATGACAAACTAATAGCTAATTAAAATCGGATTCATTATACAATTACCCATAGAAAAATTACACTAATATAACTGTTGTAAAAACAAATTCCAATTCTCTCCGTTGTATATCCGGCATGAAAACATAATATTCTGATAGTTTATCATGTTTAATTTTGGTACTGTAACAATTGGACAAGGTAATTATTGAAATGTACAATGGCTGGCTTGAAAATTAAGTCTAATTTAATCTAAATATAAATTTTGTGAAGTGGATAATAATGATGATAATACAATGGACGCTCATATAGTTTTTCAAACTATTCAGTTTCCCTGTGTGATGTATTTAATGAACAGCTGCACTTTTTCAACAATAGAAGAATTATTGGTGCGTGTGAACTACAACATCATTAATCAATCAGCGCGCAGTTTCCAAAATTCTGATCAAAAACATTTAATTATTATTTCATAATTAGCATTCGATTATCTTCACACTTCAATTGCGGTTTCATCCATTCTCATTCGAACTTTTTTTAACAAGCAACTGCTTTTGTGGTTTCCTTTTTTTTCTACTCATGTTATGAAATTGGTTGATGAATGTAATAAACTGCTGTGAATGTATGTTAAGTGACCTGGTAAAAGCTGGAGTATAATATAAAGAGAATATAAGTAGACAGACAAGTGGATATGAGACACCTGAGATGTGAGTCTCAAAACGGTCAACAGTGTGGTCCAGTCATTTACGAAATCTATATGCAGAAAATAATCTCCTGATATCCATATGCATATACAAGGTGTTTCAATTTGAGTTTGAGCAAAATATCATAAAAAAATCAAATGTGATGGTTCACGATTAGCTTCGGAACTCCTATAATCATTTATGACAAAAGATTAACTTTCGAAAATTAATCAATTTTATTTGAATTCCACCTAACACGCTTGAGATCTACAAACTGGATAATTAATAGTTTCTACAAACAAAATGTTATGGTCATTTGAATTTGTATACATATTCATATTAATAAATTTACACTCCTACATTTTTGTCAAGTTTAAATGAAATTTATTAAAACCAAAGCTATAAATAATAATTATATTCCAGCAGTAGCTCAATGTGACATTTATCTTGCATTTGTGAAACATAAACCTTATAACAGTTGATATTGACCTTTAATAATATTATAAATACATTATAATATGCCTACCAATATGTGAACTGTAATGCGTTAAATTCGATTAAAAACATGTATCAAATTTCTGACGAGTTGGACCTCCTAGGTGGTTATGTATAAACTTATAAAGAGTTAATGTAGTAAGCCAAATTAAATGTTCAAGTGTATTGAATAAGTTTTGTCGATTCAAAACTGGCGTTGATTTACTGGAAAAACCCAACAGCCACTTAATGATAATAACTAATTTTGTGATCTTCGTGTCAGCTATATAATATACAACTATTTAGTTTGTTTAATCACACGAACAAAAAAGTAAAGTAAAAGAATATTAGGTGGGTTTACACGTAGGTACAGGCCAGACTCAGGCGTATGGAGCATATAGTCCAATTCCGCACCCTTGATTAAACTCGCACAGATTTAAGAAGACTCAACTGGAGATGCAAAATTTGCGAGTTCTAAATTTGGAGTTCGAGTTCCCTTCCATCAGCGCTTCCGCACCAATTCGACACTCCTATGACGTCTCCATCTGGAGTTTCGTCCGATGTGTGTTATTGTGTACTGCGAACGGGAGCAACTAATTTAACTTGACGAAGAGATAATGCTTGGAAAGTGTCCTTCCTCCAATTTTCTTCATATTAGACATATATGTATGATGTGCTGGATGTCTGAACCTGAAAGGACTACTCACTACTGGACGAAATACAGAAATGCTAAAAAAGAGCCTTGAAGGATGGCCCTGATGAATCGAAAAAAAAAATGTTGAAAAATTCGATAATAAATTAAATTTTCCAAATTCGTACTAGTAACATTATTAAATTTCCTGATAATTGCTCTTTTAATTTGAGCAGAAAAAAGAAAATTCCAGCAACATATCATTTATAGAAGGCAAAATAAGGAGCGCATAAATCTTTTTCAAGCAAGCTGATTTAATTAGAGTATTGAATTGACATTCAACAGCAAGTTTTATTATATATAGAGAGATACAAAATACAGAACGAAGAAGAGTTGATGTTGACCGATCCAGGCGTTTTTGTTTTGTGGTGCGCTAATGGGCCTGCAGAACAGGATATTTGTCGCCGATCAATGCAGTCTTCAGAACTTCTTATCGATGAGAAACATTACTCTGTTCCTTTAATCCGCACTGCAGATGTACCTAAACACTTATACCTTGTCATGCATGAAATTGATTTTAAATACCAAACTAACATAAATACAGAAATGACATCTACTTTATGTTTGACTTTTAAACGAGTTTACTTTTCTCCTCCATCCATGCACATGCTTCTATCTCAGGAACTTTATAATTGCACAATTACGATTTCTGTATGGAAACATTTATATTATTATCAATTATTGTTTATGTACACTTATTCATCAGAACGTAATTTATTTATTGATTATTTCTGTTGCAATCAGTCACAGTGAGGAGAAACATTTTGAAAAAGTGGAAATATTCATCCCGTATAGTTTATCGGGAAAAATAAAGAACTGCTAATAATCATCTCAGAATTCAGATAATAACTATAACAATAATTATAATAATGAACCTATAAAATGCAATAATAATTAAACTCGATAAACCTTGAGATGAAATTAAATTCACATACTGTTATAAAAACAAATAAATCGAAAACCACATAAAGACATGAAATAATGTAACGTCTCATTAAAATCCTCTTAATACGATGTGATAAAATTCAATACAAAATTTATTAATTAGTAGCTATAATGCAACCAATACTGGCGTGATTCATGTGTATGGTGCTCCTTTATAAACAAAAACATTTGATCCGATAAGCAAAAATATCTGTTTCAATTATCCGCGTCATCATCATCATGAGAAGAAGAAGACCTGTGGATGAAAAACAAATCGGTTGATTTAATAAATAAATACAATCGCACCAGACTTGCAGCGGATTCTCAGCTAATGATGTCAATATCGATGTCGTGTCTTTTTGTTAAAATAAGTTATTACCGGTTTAATGAATTATCCGACCGCAGAATTATTTTCTCATACATATCTCGCCATCCGATATAATATCGCTGATGTGTTTACTTTTGTGTACAGGTTTTTTCACGGATTGCTCTCAACATATACATATATATAGTAAATATATATAAATTCCCAGCTTGTTTACTCAAAGCTCTGCCGAGAAAAAATTGTGTACAAATTCTGAAAATGCAAGTAAAAGCTGCACCAATGCAATGCAAAGAGTATCCTGCAGGCTATGATTGTTTCTTTTCATTTTTCAGCACGAACGAAAGTGCAATTGCTTCGAGAACAATCGATCGATCATCTGATGGTAATTACTTTTAAATCTACAGATTTGTACAGTTTTTTTTTACTTCATTAATAATTACCTTATATTAATGATGAATTTGCTATTTTGATTTATAATTCAAGTTCATATTGTTAAAGCTGTCAAACAATATATGAATCTTCAAGGCAGGATTGCAGAATTAACTAGTTACTACCAAAAACGCCTAAAGAACTTTTGACATATCTAGAAGTTCAGTATTCTATTAACTTACTCTCGGAATCTAGGACCAATCAGAACCAAATGAGCAAAATGCCAAAAAAAATTGGTATAATTGGTCCAAATTCATCATTCTTTCCTACGAATAGCTAACTCGCCAAAAATAGCTTCTAACGAAATAGACAACTGATAAAAGCTCCAATATGCACAACTATTTTATTTTAGATAGACGAAATTATCAGTACCGACAAATTGAATGACAACTTCATTGCATTTAGTTTAATGACGATATTTAGCCATTTTTGCCTTCAGTAAAGTGACATATGCGGTCCCTTTTTACGCATGAGTGTGTAACGGCCTTTATGGCTAAAAGTATTACTATGAAGTAGATAATCACCATCCTAAGTGTTGATCATTTTCCAACAATTTGTCCAGATTCCAACAAATGTTTGTTGCTACGGAAATGAAACTCGTTACGTATTTATTTAATTATAAAGAAATTGAATTATGTATTATAAATGTTGTACCCACATAACTACTTTTTTTCTTTTAATGAGTAAAATTATAGCAGATTTATTTCCTAATGCAAAATTATAATCAAATTATAAGAAACTTTTTTTTAAAACTATATACATTATGATGAATTTTTTCCGTTTAATGAAGTACTTCATAATTGGATTTGGCTGAAAGTTGTTTACGATATACCAAATTATTAGGTATTTAAGAGTATCCTGGCGCATTCGCTAGAATTACAATTTTATATTACAAAAATTTAAATAGTTTAATGAAATAAATCGCTTTATTTAACTATAGTAAAACAAGTTATAGTAAATTGTATGAATATATATTTTTATTATATGATGGAGGCGGTAATCACATCAAATAACGATTGACAAAAGTCCCTTGTGAATGTGGCGCCGTTGATTGTAATGTAATTCTGATGGTATACACAGAGTAATATGTGACAACATCGACGAATAATAAGCAAGGGGGGTGAATCGAGAGAGCATTATGGATGGATGATGAGAGTTGTCCCTTTTTTGGCTCTCTCGCACCACTCTTGCACGCCTAATTAACATAACAACCCTAATACATATATACACAAGTTTAAGTTAATATGTTGTAAAAGAGTATAAGAGGGAGCAGAGAGCGCATCACATCGATAATATTAGTACAGAAAGAAAACACACCCCTGCAATAAACACAGGCAGTCAACTATTATATTGCCACTGAATTTTATGCGACCAGATTAGGGTGGCCTGGACCGAATGGCTCTCCGGTTCGATAAAGTTGTTAAAACTATTTTTTCGGCTCAGATTTCTTCGGACGGTGGTGCTCCTTTTTTTTTCAATTCAATCAAATAGATTGTTTATTGAAAAAGTGTGTGAGAAGCAAACTGTATTGTTGTGTAAACAACTGTCATGATTTTCGAGTCTTTTAAACATTGTTAATTATATGAGATTTTGAATTTGTATAGTTGTTAGTGTACAATGTATTCAGTCGTGCGCTCTTTATTAATTTACTACAATTAAATATGCCGCTTCACTTGTGTCTGAATCTTAAATCGACTTTGTATAAGCTTCTCAAATATTATCTATATATATGCACACTAATTATTTGTTATTCAAATTGCTCCTTCGTTAGTTCAAATTAAACACTATGTTAGAGCTGAACAAGTTCCCATGAAAATATAATATAATAAATAATAGCCGCGCTACGCGGTTCTTTGTCACATTATAGAATAACCAAAAATGTTTAGCCTCAAACAATTAATTATATAATTATAATATTGATTATTAATGCGCATAAACTGTTAAACCGCCAATTAATAATTATTTTAATTGTACATCGAAACAAGTATAGCTTGATTAATTAACGCAACATTATAAATAAATGTAGTTAGTATATAGTTTAGTTTTTCAGCTTGTTTTGTAGAAAATATTTTCTAACGCAACTAATCGTCAATTATACCACTGAATTATTGAAATTCCGATTAGATTTAAAACTTCATATAGCTTTGCTTCATTTAAGATAACTGTATTTACCCATTTGAATATTATATTTAAATTGAACCAGTAATGGTCTCATTACTTATACACATGTTTACATCCACACTCTTATACTGTAGCAAATTAAACCAGATTTATCCTCTTCACAATGAACAATTCACTCAAAATATATTTTTAAATATCTAAAACTTTCATTATTCGCAAAATATAATAATTAGACGGAAAAACATGAATTTAATTAATTAAATGATTTCGATTTAAATAGCAAGAAATGCTCTGCATACGACTTTGCATTAATAATGAGGCCATTTACGACCACTGATATATCAATAAAGTTTAAATATTCAAAAAACTAACTATCACGGTTTATTTTATTTATATATATCTACTATTAAAATCTTGCCATAAAAACTAATTATTAAGAATTACAAATTCTAGTCGTGTATTTATTAAATGTTTATTATGCAAGATTTCAACTTATTATACAGGATGCCCCATTTCCCTGAGATCGGTCGACATTTAATTATTATTACTTCTATTCAAATAAAATAAATATGTGTTTATTAATAAAACCGGAGCTAGTTTTAGAATATATTTTTGCAATTTTGGATAAGACTGAAAGTCAGTAGGTCTGGACGCGGATGGAAGCGTCCAGATGGATTTACACAAATTTCTGGGAAAAGAGGATGACATTTTTGACATTTTTGATTCTATATAGGTCCGTATAAAAATTACTTATTTTATATTGGAAAAATAAATTTATCATTATAATTACTTAATGGACGTACAGTTTAATTTTCGTATTATTGGAACAATATTGCAAAGGTATAGATAGTGGCATCTGATATCGAACGTTTGATTGAGCAAGCAAATGATGTGATATGGGAATTTACTAACAAATTACATCCCATAACTAGAATGCTGTATGTATGTTACCAATACAGTTTGTGTTTATTGAATGTAAAATGTAATTGATACATTTGTATTATAATATTACAACATCATCATAATATTATAATTAGTAATTTAATATTTATAAAATTAACAAACATTTATAAATCTTGTTGATTAAAAAAACAAGTAGAAAAAAAAATTGTGTGGTTTTAACATTTTTTTATGTTCGGATTTTATTTTGTACGTTAATTGAGTTGGAAAATCTGAAGCGACGTTAAGCTTGATCATCAAGAATACTGTATGATCAACTTATATTAATAACACAAAAAATATATTCAAAAGTTACTTTAAGTCGATAAAGTATTTACATTATTTGTTTTAGTTATTTTTCGATTTGATGAATCTTAATTAGTGGCATTTTAAATTGAAAATTCTTCTATATAATCTTGTAGTAATTATGCGGATTTATATAACAGAAAATTATAAATTTATTGATTATACAGGTAGAATTAATTAATTATACAGCGTGATCCACCTTTGAATGCACCCCACTCATATAATGATGATATCTGATCTTCAGCTTGAATAGTCTAGGTGGTGGTGTACTTTCCAAATCAAAACATCTAATCAATTTTAAGACAAATAAAATATACATTCTTTTAAAGTAAAACTTGACTTGGGTTTTTCAGTCTGGAACCAAAAAGTTGGCAAAATTTGAAAATCAAAATGTTTTCCGCTTGACTTTCCAAAAATCGAAGAGTGTGTCCATCTTACATCCAGAGATGCTGGATGTTAGATGAAAGAACGATCTTGTTGGATTTTTGAAGTCCTAATTCTTCGGGTTATTTAAACATCTCAAAAAAACTTTTTGGGTATTCCTTTTTTTCTCGTGATCAATTGTCCTTCCCATGGTGTTGCTCCTACATTATCGAAGGAAGGAGCATTGTATTTATAAGTATTCCAATAATAAACAAGAATTTAATTTTTTAGGATCTAGTAAAAATTATATAAGTCAGGATAAAATATTGTATTTTAATGAATCAAAGCATTTATCACGGTATTCTATTAAATAAATTATTAATCCATTTGGTTCACTATTCGAAAGTTATAAGAAAATAGCTAACAATGTCTCGAAAAATGGTATACTATTTAATGTGTAATGTCAACGTTCTTCGTAGAAGAAATTTAATCCGTTTAGTCAAAATCTTTATCCTGTTAAACGATACAAATGCACCATAAATTATTTGCGTTGTAAATACAATTTTCTCTGGTCAGTCGGCACTTGGTCTTTGATGGAGACAAACACACCTACATTTGGTTATTGTGTAGCATGGAATTAGTTAATTTGCTATGCCGCCCTTCTAGAAAATCAACAAAAATGAATAAAAAAAACATTGTAGACAATTTAATATTTATATCAAAAAAAGTTGAATTAATTTTCATTAATTAAAAATAGTTTTATTTTTAATTTTTTAATTGATGATTTTCTATATAAGTCTTTTAGTTGAAGCGGTATTTTCTTTGCAGTGTAAAGTTTGAAAGTGCCGCTAATGGTTAGGTGACCAGGGGGTCACTCTACAGATCATTTATCAGCTTCAACCACAAATTGACCATTTAATTGTTACTAAGTTCTAAGCAAAATTTGTGTTGTGCCAAAAATTTTCTTGCAAGGGGTCAACAGCACTTATTTATAACAGCATTCCTCGTAAATTTCTACTACACTTCATAAAAAAAATCTACAGTAATGGAAAAGCTAAATTAAAAGTGGGAATGTATAAAAAGAATTGTATGAGAACTAATTAAATTTATATAATTTAATGATCAATTATTGATTGAGGATCTTGCAAAGCATCTTATTAGTACATTTAAAGCACATAATCCGAATGAAGATTAATTAAAATTATACAAATATAAGCGTTTAATTAAGTAAAATACTTGAATAAATTACGAATGTTTTCCAGTTGAATTATATGCGATGCGCAAACATACGCACGTTAATGTGTAATGTAATGTGGTCTGGTTTAACTCTATATAAGTAAGCAAAGGCAAGAACGGCAGCAACTTTTGCCACATTATTATTATTACTATTATTATTATTATTATTTTCATAATAACCAGTAGCCACAACTTCTCTCTCAATAACGTAATATATAAATTTTGCTTCGTTCCCATGCAGATTCCATTACACCATCTGCAAAAATTGTTCAAGTCTACCTATAACATTATCGATATGAGCAAAGCATTCTAATTATTCATTTTTAATATCTCCACCACGTAAGTTGCACATTAATCTAATCAAGCGATTGGCCTTGTGGTCAGCTTCTTAATGTGGCTGCTTTAGCTTACAAAGTCAGTTAACTTGTAACATTTATCACTTATCTGCGCGTTCAGATCGAATTTCATCTCGAATATTGGATTATTGTTTTGGAATTTTCGAAAACAATGTTATTGGTGGATGGACCACTCGAATGCTGCCATAAAACTGTATAGTAATGGGAACAATCGTTGCTAATAAGCAGTCACTTAAGTATTACGAGGGATGAGGCAGAAGATAATTTTGGCCAACAATTCAACTCCATAAAAGCGGGCGCAACGATGTTAGCTAGCTTTTACGGCGTAATTGCTCTTCCAAACTGTCGTATCCGAGTTGTAAAGCTTGCTCTAATAGATATAATACATATATATTGCTACACACATCGTTGATTCCTTAAATTTCCTCACAAAACTTTTACTCCACCAGTCATCTATTTTAAATTATCAACAAACAAAATTAAAAAGCATTTCGACCATTATATGGTAAATAACATAAAATTACTATATCTCATTCTGCAGCACATTCTACAGATTTATCATTTCATTTGTGGAGTCTAGATATAAAAAATGTTAATTTTGAAACGAATTGGATGGAAGAATATTGCAATTATCCAACCCTTGAGCGCTAAATTCGTTCTCAATAATCAGAAAATAAAAGCCGTTGGGACTTAGATCGGGTCGGAGCGGAGGATGGACCACCATTCACGACGGTACAAACATTTTTTGAGGTTCCATTATTAAAATTCTGTTAGAAGCTGAGAGGATCCATCAAAAAAGTAATTTTTTGACACACATCAGATCAATGTTTAGGATTTTCGGATTGGGGTCTTTGAATGGAATGGGTCAATTTCACGATTTCACGTTGATCTTTTCCAATCACCTGGCACACAGCATCGATGATTATTTTGGTGGCTGCTGATATTGGTGGTCCTGTCCTAGACAGGTCTATTTTGGAACTAAGAAGTCTGTTATTGACCAATAAATATAGGATTGAATAAATAATTCAAACTAATTTTCAAAACATTTTGTAACTAAACACCAAAAAGTGCCAGTTTTAGTTTGAATCGCATATTTAATAGAAATGTTATTGCACCCTCGTCCTTTTAACTATAAAAGTGAAAGATAAAGCCATATGGTAAATACATGTTCAAATTCAAATGGTAGGATATCTAAAACTGAACAGATTATTTTGAATAGAAGTATACACTGTATAAGTATATAATACATGCTAATTTAAATTTGATAAAATCAGTGAGTTTTATCAGTGTATAAATTTAAATGCACCCCCTTTCACTATATATTTGTAATGTCATTAATGGACTCATTTGGGTACGTTTTATTTGCAGTTACTTCAAATGGACATTATGTTACCGTAAAGATTGTGTTACACATATCAAGGGCCACAATTTTATTTCAATAATTTTTTTTATTTCATATAAAATTAACGATCGGATATTAAGCGCAGTAATTTGAGTGTGTTAGGTTTAGATTGCTATCCATCAGACAATAGACGACTTATTATAAGGTTTTTGAAACTCGAAAAGTGTAAGCAGCTTATATTGTATATAATGTACAGTAAATATAAAGGCGCAACAACACAATCGCGCTGTGCAATCTTGTGCGTCTTTTTTTTTAACACACACACACCACCAACCACTCAATCTGGATGGCTTTTATCCCTCTATAAATATATATAGATGACACAAAAGTAAGATAATGCGTTATTGGCCACAGATTTCCGCTTTATGTACCCTCACAAAGGGCTCGGCGCTATGTCGCTTACTCAATTTTGTTGTTTCCCAAATTTTCTATAAAGGGGTGAAAGATAGAAGGCCTTGTGTCTTTATATATCAGATAAAATAACAATTCATCTTCCCTTTTGTTTCATATCCTTATAATACCTATACAGAGTGATATATTCTTTTGTTTAAGTTTTAGGAAAAAAAATCTTTTTTTTGTAAATAAAAATAATAATTTTGATTAATTTTATTGATGATGATTGTAGTTTAACTTAATTCATAAAGTGAACAATTAATGATGCAATTTTAGAAAGTAATAATAAACGCTTGCCATTAAGTTGCAGTAGCATAATCGTTGATTAATAATAACTGTATAATGTAATTATCATAACAACTTATGAATATTTTTATAATAATAATCATAAAACCTAAAAATGATATTTATTATATCAAAGCATTAATTTTTTTGAACAAACATCTGTTATTAATTAAACCCGAATTTTATGTAAACCCGTTTTAACTAGGTATAGTCAGAATTTGAAGAAAGCTTTTGCAAAAATTAGTTCTGACTGACTAATTGAAATGCGATGTTCCGAAATGTTTTTCTAAATACTCTCAAGGTCCGAGACCATGATATATTGCGAGCACTCTACTTGGTCAAAGTCAGTATATAAAATGATCAGTTTTCTTGAAGAACCTCTATTGAACATTTATCCATTATAGAGATACTTCAAGAAAATTGATCATTCCTTGTTCAAAAAAAGAGTTGAGCTAAGATTTATCAGTTGAAAGCACTATAAAGTACGATTTTAAAAATTACCAATAGTGTCTCGAAAATTCATGGACTTATAAATGTTAATAACCAAAGCAAATACAATAATGGATAACAATACCCATACCATATATGGATAATATGAATAAATGCTGGAAGGATGTCTATATAGACATGTGTGTTTTGCATTTTCAGATATTCTGTAAAAATTTCTAAAATATACGACACAAAGACAATTCAAATTATATTCTACTCGCTTTGTTACATCTACACCTTACATTCTTTTATAAAATCGCTATATGAAAGTGGGTGGCAAGCAGCGTAGAGAGAGTCACAGGGATGGTTTTTACGTATTCGCGACTCGACACAGGCAAAAAGTGTTTGGTATATATATATATGTATGTATATATATATATATACAAGCGTACACTTAAAGCCTTACATTTACACATGCATATTTATAAACATTATCTTCTATTACACAGAACCGAGGAGTGTAAAGTATACAGAGCAACTTCCGGAGCTCGAGAGCTTTAGAGAACTTTTATAGCTCAGTTTTACTGTATAAGTAATATAAAAGCAGCCGATTTGCAGCACCCCATAAATATTTAGCTTTAATTCTAAAAGTGTTTCCGAGACACACTTTATATATTCATAATTTACGCTATCCTGGATTTTGCACCTTTATAGATACATTTATCCTTTCAAAAATGATAAACAAGTACTTTTCAATTTTAATTTAAATTTGCTCGACGAGATTATAGGTTCTGAAGAGATTATACGGATATATCGTAATCTTAGTTTTTTATAAATTTAAGTTTTGCCCAAATTAATGACATCTCATGTTAAACTTTCCTTTTAGTAGAAACTACAACAATTTTCCAAATGGATCCAAAAATATATTTTTTTATATAATAAAAAATCACCTATGTTTGGAATCAAACAACAAATATATGACACGGATTGCTATAGTCTTGACGACATGTAACTGCAACTTGTAGAAGAACGGTATAGTATTATTGAAATGGAAAGGATAATTTACATGGGCGGATGACTAAGAGGTAGGTAACGCTGGTGTCACAAAGTGTGTTTAGGATTGGTTAAAGTGCAGACGCGCTCTCATACTATTGGCCGTTAGAAACTCTTACACGCTCCACCAGAGCTCACTCAAATCACTTTAAAGCAGTTCACACTTTGCCCATTCATTCCTCTTCAAACTTATCATTCCATTTTCTAGCGACCTCGCCGACTATATGCCGGTGTTGCGTTCGCAATTATTTTGTCATTTTTAATCTTCTCTTAGTCACATTTGAAATACCCCCAACATACCCGCAACCCCAAAATGGTCTCTTTTGGAACAAGCACCCTCAAATTGGCGTCTGTGTGACGACATTAGCACCGCTCTGGCGCCCACCCACTTTGCATGTTTTATTCATCTGCGCCGCACACACCCCAAATTATCAAGTTAGTTTGCTTAATTCAGGGCTCAAATCTCTATATAATATACCTACCTACTCGTAGATTAGACACATATCCTTGATGCCTTAACGCTTAATTCGCATATATTCATGAATGGTGCAATTTATTACTTTATTATCGACTATCGAGCCAATCGAAATAATTTACAACTTGAATTTATCCCTACAATATTATTCCCTTAAAAGTATTGTTTTTCCTCGGAATCGGACATTTTTCGTTTCTTCTCCGCCGGGGGTGAATCGAAAAGTTTGCTATTAAAGACAGACATTAGATATCCATTGCTTTTTGCTAATCTCTCTAAAACTTACTCAGTGCTCAATGTTCGTTTGAAGGCTTGAGTGTCTGCCGGAAGTTGAATTACGGGAACACGTTCCTTTCCTGACATCATGTCCTTTTCTTTTTCATCCACGAATTGATTTTGGGACATCTTCTATATGTCGATGTCCGTACTTTAGTTAAAAATCTTGAATTTATATATTTTTATCTTGTCCAGTAGAATATAAATAGTTTTTTAGTCGATTTTTCATCAGCATTTGATAGATTAATACTCAGACATATGTTGGCAAAAGCCAACTTGATCCAAATCATTTTTGTTTTTAGTCAATTTTATTAATTAATGGCCAAAAGATAAAAACAAATGCATGTTTTGATCTGATGTCAAAAAAGTCCACTTCTTCCTAACCTGGCGAGTCGCCATTGAACATCTTGTAAAAGTTTTGATATACAATTGCAATAAATATGTAATTTCATATTTTACAATTAATTTTAAGAAAGTTATATAAAGAGAAATGTTGCTGCTGAATTACCAAAACACTGTTCTAAATTAAAGACAATCTTTTATCAATGCACATTTATAAAAAAAATAAACAATATAATTAGTGCCATACGAGACATTTTTCAAAGAAAAGTTATGGCATGGAAATGGTTCGACTAAGTTTGTTTGATGTTGAAATAATACATTGCATCAGTTGCAGTTGTAAATTTAGCAAAAGTTTAATTAAGTGAATTGGATAATGCATTATATTTATCTTATAAGAAGTAAAGCCCCAACAATAAAGATAATTTAATAATTTCCAGTGCATGGCTAAAAATTACATGTTATCAAGTTTATTTCAATTTGTTTATTTAATATAATTTTTTTGTGACAGACAATTTAATAACATACGTTTTTAGAATATATGTTCAAACAAAAGGTTATAATTTTATTATATATAAATTAATGTAATTGATTCCAAGAGTTCTTGTCTACAATTTCGTTTCCTTTACAACTATTTAACTTTAATGCACAATATTTAAAGAAGCACATCAAGCATTACGATTTTGTTATTGTACTATACATTAATAATTTTTTTCTTAAATTGCATATCGAAATCCTTGAATGGAAATTCGCAACATGCAATTTCATTCATAAATGCAATAGGTTAAACTATTTATATATTTATTGCAAATGTTTTACTATAAAAATTTCGTCGGAAAAAATTCGAAATGCAAAGCCAATGAATCGTTTTTCCACAGGCGAAATGCAGTGCACATTACAGACATTTTCCCGACTGCGGAAACTTTTATGCATGGACCATAAAGCGAATGAATGCTAATAGCATTATCTATACTCTGCTTCCTATAGTAATAAAATCGCTACCCCGCGTTTTCTATATCTATACACATTTATTCCAAACTACCCCCCCGAAAAGCCAATATTACTGTACAATGAAAACAGCTCTTTGGATGTAACCTAACCAGATCGCTTATTTTCACAATCAGACCGAAAACTGCTTCCGATTGCATATATAAATTTACCCTCCAATCGATATTGCTATATTCAATGGATGAACTTCAAAAATTAGATAACAATAAAAATTATTTTCAAATGATAGCGTCCATGAGGAAAGCTTAGACCAAAAAGTGTATTTAGTTTGGCCAATTTTCCTATAATCAGAAAATGATTTTTTGACATTTTTTGTGAAAATGACATTCTTAAATTAACGGTTTAATTTTTTGTTTTTTGTTTTTGGTCTCAAAAATTATTAGCTTCCAATGATATTCCACTTATAAATATTTACTTTATTTTATAATGGAAACCACAACTTTTATAGAATAATTAGATTAAATTAGAAAAATATTTCAATTATGACATTCAAAATTTGCGGTATTTCAGTTAAAACACACGCACATTTAACGTAAGCAGCTGTTGAGTTTTTAGAATGGCACATATTAAATATACTGTGTGTTTTGTGGTCTATAGATGTTTAGGTAATTTAATCATACTACATGATCGTTACTTCCGGTAATTATCATGCAGTAAACATGCCATTATCAGTACACATTATTAAGTATTTAATGGAAAATCATGACAAATACGTTATAAACGACAATGGAATACCAACAGACCATGGAATATTTTCTCCCTTTAAGCGGAAAATGATTGTATAATTTAATTCATATATTGCTATCAATTTGCTTTATATATAAAATATTCTTTTGTTTCATATTTATCCATTTTTATAAAATGGTAAAGAGTAATATTTATTAAAAAAATAAATGGTAAAATGCCGCCACAATGAATCCATAAATAAAAAAATTCAACACAGGAAGATTGATTTATATATGTTTACACGTCTATTTAAAAGTTTAAACACAATCGTTTGTGTATTTCTGCATATCATCTTATATGACAAAAGAATCTTTTGCTCCCGTCTACCAAACATTAAAAGGCAAACTTAAACTTTCAACATTTTAAGAAAGAAAAAGTCATCAATAAGCCATGCAAGCGAATCTTTATAGACCCTTCAAAAATATCATAGAAAATAAATTGCATTATTATTATTCAATTCGAACAATTGTAGCTCAACATTTATGAAAAACTAAGAGTGATTTCAAATTCATTTAAATTAGATACCAAAATGACTAAAAGATCTCATATTAGTTTTTGAAAAGTACCATTAGATTTTTTACAGCTTTCAAAACCAAAGTTCGCATGCTCTGTATCCGTCTGAATAAAAGTTTCGCATGCCACGTTTAATGGCGCGAAAATCATTAATTTGATTTTATTTCAGCTTTAAGAACTGAAACGTGTAATTGAAATGGATTTTGGAACTGAAGACATGGTGATGTAGATACAGCTAGATATATATAACCAAAAGAGTAGAGAAATGATTATCAAAGACTTGTCTTTATGTCATTAATTACAGTTCAAAGGCGCTCAGTGAAACTCAATTAGAGTCTCTCGCTTTTGGTTTGGCAGGGTGCTACAAACGTATATTTTATATAACTTATCGACATAGTGTCGGGCAAAATTGAAATGTGTTCCGCTGATTTTAATTAGTTTATCTCTCATATAACGCCCGCACCTTCAATCGTAATTAACAAAGTTCCTATTGAGTTAATCAAGGCGATACTATTATCATCATCATCGAACCGCTATAGATATAGTTTATAAAGCTGCACACAGTGGTAGTATTCATTACCATTAGACATTGTTTGGAATTCAATTATTCCAAACTTTCAGTGCGACATTCCCACCTGAAACGTGAGAAATTTTTATTGTTTGCACGAAGCGCACAAGGAAAATTCAATGGGCTATTGTCAGATATAATACTTTTTAACAATCCTATTGCGGTGTAAATATTCAATTTGTTATACAAAATTAATTAATTACCATTGATTTTCAATACAACCACACACACTGCCTAATTTGATTAGTTAGACTTAGAAAGTTAAATCATTAGCAATACTAATTAGGACTAGAGGATACACAAACGTTATTCGATAAGTAGGTACTACTACTTACAATTGAGTTGGTCCATGAAGCAATACTCTTCCGCGACTCAGGATGAACCTATTATGGACGGATTCGCTAAAAGTCATCATAATTTAAATATTTCTAACAAAAATTAATTCGCTTTAAATTTTGTTTCTATATACAAGTCCAGTCGCGTCAAGAAAGAACTAAAAAAATCTTCATAAATATGCATATGTATATTAAATATTAAAACAGCTTACTTAACGCAGAGAGAACCAGCAGCTCGCGGAGACTTCAAACGGGTGCTAAGTGATGAAGGGTAGCTTGTTTTCAACGCCTTTCAAATTGGATTCAGATAAAATTTGCACTTTGCACAAATTAGCGACACTTCGCTTCGGCAAGCACCAGCATTTTAACTTTGTATAAACATACACTACTACAGTCTTTCTAAGGTAAATAATCATATAATAATCACTTTGATATGTTTGATATTTTATTTACAAAAAGGATATTTCTAATAAAGCCAAATAAAAATTTTACTCAATCTAAAAACGTAGCATATTTAATTTACAAGTCATTTCTATTATTTAAATTGAATTTTACAATTTAATTAAAAATAAAATAGAATATTTTCTGTCACAACAATCAAAATCGCTGCTTCGTCAAAAACCAAAAAATCCGCCTCTCTCAAAAGAAAAAAGTGAATTTTTTCGTCTTGAAAATCAACACAATTTTTTAAAAATAATTAAATTGTTCAAATTTACAACAATTTTTTGCACAACAATCAGACATCCTTATTCAAACATTCTTAATGATAATAGCGAACTGCTTTCATAATTTGAAACACTTCAGTTTATTCACAAATAATTAATTTAGAAACTTAATAAGAACGATGAAGAAACATTGATTCATTAATTATTTTTGTCACAATTACTTTCTTTTTCTCCTTTTTTTAAATCATAAAACAAAAACTTAAACATTACAAAAGATTTTTTGAAGCTGAGTAAACATTTGAAATTACAATGAAAATACTAGACTTTACTGTGAAAAACGGTTCTTAATTACAAATTGTATGTGCAATTGAAATAAATAACATAGAAAAAAACAACCCTTAAGTTTAACATTAGGAATAATATAGGGGTCTTTTAATTAATGATACATATATTAACACATTATTGGAATACTTAAGGATAATGAAAATTAACTGTCCATTTTACGAAAAGTCAAAGAAGTATGAATAAAAATGCTTCTATATTATTTTTTAAAACATGATCCTAAGCATTTGCTTATACTTTTTTTTTCACATTACCCATTATATGTGTATGTGAATTTGAATAAGTAAATGGTTTTCATGGTACATAAAGTGATTTAATTGTAAGATAATATGGGACAAGCAGATATTAGCAAAAGTAGCAATTTTTCAAAGCATATTATTCTGGGAAAAGGCTCAACAGACATTTTTAATTCGGTGTAATTTTTTTTTTGTTCGTGCATTTAATGGGTGTATACTGTAAAAACTATACTTTTTATATTGGAATCTTTCGTTATTCAAGTTTCCTTTGTTGATATATGATTAAAGACGTTATATGCTGTTTAAGTTTTAATTAATCTCTACTTGTTGTTTTTTTATTTTTAATTACCCGATAATTAAATAGATACTCAATTCTCAATTGTGCATAGTAGTTAATTAATCAAAAGTATACCATAACAGTTTTAAATATACACAAAGTAATTTCTGCCCATACATCACAATGATATACCGAGTGTTACAAATATATTATCAGTAACAATGGAATAGATGAGGATGACTTTCAAAAAAATCTATATCTAGTCAGAAAAAAAATTGTAAGTATTTTTTTGAAGCACAATTAATTATTTTTCATGGTGTTTGATTATTTTGAATAATAGAACATTTCCTCCCCATGCATTAAATGCATGTTATATATATATTTGCTTTTACTATGAACTACATACATAAAAGGCATTAATGTTCGTATTATAAACTGTGATGGGGGTATTATAAACTCTTGAACCCATTATGTGTGGCAGTTTATAATATAAAATATACTACGGGCATTTTTGCACATTCATTCAATGTGATGACTTGGCACTAATATTTTCGATGTTTCACTTTTCATCACCAACTGTCGTTGAAACGGTTTTACTATTTGCTTGTCTTCATAGGATTGGTTTTGGAGATCAAAAATGAAAATCTGAATAGGAAGATCCAACGCTTAGAAGCTTGAATCCAATTTTGGATTGCCATTTTAAATATAAGTGGTAAGCTTTCGGAAACACATTTATTCTATTTTGCTAACCTAAATAGTTTGGAAAAATATTTATAAATATAAAATTTCAGTAATAAAATATAATATATGTTTACTGTCAAAACCCTATAAAATATGTGAGCGCAGTCTTGTGTAAATCGCCTATAAAACTTGAAAGTTTAGATAGTAAACATATTAGAATCCACTTCCCAATATTTGAAATATTCAAATTGCATGACTTTCCAAGTGAATTTAAAATGTCCATCAGATTCGCTTCTGGTTTTCCTCAAAAGCTACGCCTATCCACACAATACCTATACATAAAAAAGTAATGTTTTGTAAAGATAAATATGGGTCTTCGCTTTTCGCACAATGGAAGAAAACTCTCGATTTCCAAAAAAATATGTATGGGCTCGTAGAATGAATCAGAAAACGAAAATAAATTAACTAAATTGCATCTCTTTAAAATTGGTTTTTTTCGTTACGCCAACCAAAAATGTATATAAGCAATTCGATTACATTTCCTAACTTGGTTTGATGGGACAAATTTAAAAAAGTCGTAACTAGTGTTTTAAAAGTTAGCGAACGACATTTTAACAAATTACACTTTCGTTTCTTTTCATTTCTTTTTAAAAGGCGCGTTCAAGTAGATACATTAAAAGAACGTCGTGTACAAGTCCCTTCTTCGACAAAGTTTAAAGCTTTTTAAAACGTAATTCGATCAAATGTATTTTTGCTTCTTTATTGCAATTCGTTCTTTATTTTATTTTCAAATTAAAAAAGAAATTGCTTCGCCATATAAAAACCAATTTCATTCCACTTCGAATTCACAAATAATAAACACTACTACTTAAATAAACTTTTAATTTATTTAAAACTATGTAGTTAAAAGTTAAATTAAAATACTCATTATTAGATGACATCATATGTTGAATTTGGTCGGTACGGTACTGGAGAATCGAGTACTGAATCACTTGCTTTTCGAATACCATCAAATTGAATAGCACTGAAAACGTTGTGAGATCGGTAACTTTCAGGCGTTGAACATGACTCATTACAGTCAATTTCGATCTCTTTAAAATTTTTCCAACTTTGTTGAGATGTGAACACAACAATCAAGAACCAAAACATTACCACTAGAAAAATTACCACTTTTTAATGTTTATCCTTAATGAAGATATTAATTATTACCGATATAAATGATTGAACCAGTTATAAAAACTTTACTCAGATGGTCAGAGGCTGAGAGGAAATGATAAATCAATGCACCAAGTTTCGATGTGCATCCAAGAACTTCGCAAATTAACCATGGAATTGTGCAACTTCGCTGAAACTAATCAAATCAAAATATATCATATTCCATTCGGATATGTGATTCAAAAATACTGAAATTAGGTCTGCTCCAACAAGGCTGCCGGATCGTCAGCAAATTGTCCAAACTGGTCAGCCAGACCAAATATTGAGAGTGAGTGCTCACGAATTTTGTCAGGATTTGTTTGGTAGACTACTTTTGACGGTTTGCTGACGATCTCGGAACTAATAAGTCAAACAATGGGATTAGCACCCAGAATTACAAATCCTAGGACATCCAACGAAATACTCACAGTGATCGAAGAATATAACAGCAACATATTGGTAATTAAAAACACTGAAGCATAAAAAATAATAATAATAGAGATAAGTTTTCCTGAAAAATACTTTTTTAGTAAAATGTAATTTTAAGTATTTAACTTATTAACCATCTGGGTCTGCATGTACAGCTGTATTTATTTGAGAATGGAAATGTTTCCAATCCAGTCCTAATGCTAGTGAAATAGTACGACTGATACTAAAATTTCTGTTAACTTTGTCGTTGAGCAGAATTGTTAATAATATTATCGAAATGGCCTGCAAACACAATTATTGGAAGTCCATAAAAAATCGTTTATGTGTTATGATTAATTCTTACCAATCCGATAAATGAAATTATCCTTACGGCAATTCTTAAATCCACACAGCAACAAATATACTTCTTCATCTTTATTTTATTCAATTAGGCACACTTAAAATATATTTGTTTGCTAGTATAAATTGTCACTTATCTTTTATTCTGCGACTTTAGTAGTACAATAGTTCGAATTGAAAGAAGAAGCGTGGTACGATTTTATTTTTTTTTGACGTAGATAAATATATCATATAAAAAGTATATCAGCATATTTAAAGTTTTTCGACCCTCGAATGGTCGTTCCGGTATATAGTAAAAGTTGGTATATTTAAGCAAAGGAAATATAAGCCTCCTAAAAGTTTCCAACTGTACGTATTTTCCATTTGGACTAAATCCAATTTTTAGGCGTCCATTATTCAAATGCGGAGATTTATAGACGACGCGCAGATATAAATTCACTGAAAATACGAGAAAATGGTTTGACTCGATTCTAATTTATTACCGCAACGCTCGGATGCCAACCAAATTGTTACAAAACTCAATGTAAATTCAACAAAGACATGATTGTACCAATTTTACTTTTTATTTATAACAAAATTTTATTGTTTCTTCCAAACTCAATTATTATTATTCATACAATAATCATTAGAGATCAAAATTACCTATAAAAGTTATAGCTAGAACTTTAAATTCATCTCTGAATCTAAACGACTGTTAAAAACGAGGAAGAAGATTCCATTCTTCAAATATTCTATTTGACAAAAAATGTTCTTGACCAGGAAGCTTGTTCTTTCTTCAATTTGAAGTTATGACCACCAAGTCAATAACCATTATTCAAAATAAATGAAGGATCCAAATTACAATTCAACAAAATATTAATATAAACCGAAAAGAGATTGATAACTCACCGCAAACGCGGCGACAATTTTTAAAAGTTTTGTAAAACTAATATCAATAATATTTCTTTAGATATGATGATTCGTTGTAACCATAACCAAGTCTTGTGGCAAATCATCATTGAACATATTCAAATACATTTTGATCATCAATTAAATTAGTTCACAACACCATATTGGTCCAGCAAATTGTAAAATAGATCGAACAAATGCTTTGTATAATTTGGAATGAGTTTCCGGAGAAGTATTTAAACAGTTTTCTGTATAGGAAACATCATTTTGAATTGGAATGTTTACCGATTGATGGTAATATGGTGTGACCAAGACAGTTTATTGTTGACAATTACAATTGCTCCAAGATCATATTCTACTTATGTTTTCTAAAGGTCTGTTCCCAACAAGGCTTCAATTTTTCAAAATGGCTTATAACGATTAAATAAGATTAATTTAATAGTAATTTGGTGAAATGTTACAAGTCTTCTGGATAAATTGTTATTCCAAATTTTTGACAGTCAATTTATCAGCGCTTTATAAAAATTGCCCCTATAAAAGCGAAACATTCTCCACGCAACAATTTAGGACTTTAGGACATTAAGAACGATTCTATATAGCACTAATGTTGGGTGATAATCCGGTAGAGTGCTTGCACACGTCCGGCTAATAATGCCGTATTCAAGTCCGTAAAATCAATGGGGCTAAGTATTGGAGACGACGTCAATGAAAAGCGCATCGATTACGTGTTTATGTATTTGGGAATGAATGGGATTGCGGCGAATTAGTGGCGCATTAGTGGTACATTAGTGTGGCCATGTATATGGCTATATTCTGTAACGAATCGGAATTTAGCTTCTTGTCGATATATGCTTCCAACATTGAGAATGATTGATTTTCCAAGGAATAAACACCCTCGCAAACTATTTGAGATCATTATCACATGAGCCTTTTATTTAAGATTAACATGATTTTCGGTAATTACCGAGCTTATGAGTTCGAGGGCTGATGGGGTAGAGCCTGGGCAGCAAACGAGCGTGGTAAAATGGTTCTAGTATTAAAATATAAAAAATTCTATTCACTGGAACGATTTAAAATATAAATCTAACAAAAAATTGTTGACATTTTTTATAAAAATATAAATAAAAAATTTAGTATGATAATTAATGTAAAAGCGACACGAGTTTAAAAATCAGCAATAAATTTTAATAAAGTTCAAAATTTGTTATAAATAAAAAAAAAATGGAGGAATAAAAAAATAAAGTATGAAAAAAAATTAGTTTGCAATTCATACCGTGCAGAAATTCTATACTCACTAAATTTACATTTTACAGTAAAAATAAATAAATATAAATCTTCAACTCACAAAGTTGCACATTTTCCATTTTCATCAAAATAGAGCGTAATTTATAGAACACCCTGTATACCTAAAATTATCCAACATTTGAGTAACTGCGCATTCGAACTAATGCAATTTTGAACTACTGCAATCAGAATGACGTAGAAAACCATGTGTTATTATTGAAATCTTAACCTCAATTTTATATTGTGATTGAACAGAAATGTGAATGTGTTTATTTAATAATAAATATTACAATTGAACGATATTAAATAAAGTGCTACTACAATAAACATGACTACATTTGGATTCACATTCGACAAAGACGCAAAAGCGCCTCAAGGAAAAGTATTCGCCCGAAAACGCAAACCTGGAAATAATGTAAAGCCACCAGATATTAAAGAAAGAGTCGAAATTACGAAACCGACCGTTAAAAAGCCAGTGCTTAAAAGTGCAGCAACCCCAGACGTTTCGAATCAGAAGAACAAGGCAGACGAATCAGATAGACAAGTGAATTTCAGTGCAACGAACGAAGAACGAATTTTTAACAATGCCCCGAAATTAGTGAAACGTAAACATACGAAAGATAAATTGGCAGCGAAAGCTGCACATGAACAGTGCGACAATGCTTTGCTAAAACTAGCGGCTGCTAGTACAATAACTAGTAGCAATAATACTGGCAAAACTGAGAACAAAACATATTCGTTGTTTTCCGAAAAGCACAAACGAGTCACCGTTAATATAGACCCAAGAGGCAAATCAGTAGTGGAAAAAGTATTCAGCAAAACGCAGGGATTTGGCGACCTTAATATCCACAAGCATCTCGTTTCGAATTTGAAAAAGATTAACTTTACCACTTTGACTAACGTGCAGGAAAAATCCATCCCCGCAGTTTTATCGGGCGACAACGTTCTGGTAATTTAATTAACTAAGTAGAGATGCTCCGAATAGATTGATACCGCAATTTTGTGTAATTGTTGTAGCCAGAGGCGAGTAGGTTATTTATCGCGTTCGATTGCTCTTTACAAATTTGTATTACTTATGTATTTGGAACAAATTTTGTTTAAAAGGGTCTTCAAGTGGCAATTTAAAGGTCTGTGTTCCAATCCCAGTTGCGCAATAATTTAAAATATTCATTGGCGTGCATCTATTATTTTTAGTAGACTTTGAGATATTTTCGGCTTTGGCTTATCCAGTTCAATCACAATTCGGGGCACCTCAAACTTAAGCCGAACGTGCAAAAATTAAACGGATTGAATTGATTCAGATTCGATCACAAACTGGTTCGGGAAAAACCTTAGCTTATGCCGTTCCAATAATGGACGCATTGCAAGGTTTAAATCCAAAACTACAACGAAGCGATGGCGTTCAAGCTATTATCGTAGTGCCCACAAGAGAATTAGCATTACAAACTCATGAATTATTTACGAAAATTAATGTAAGTTCAATTAAAATTCTAATCAACACAGAAAAGTTATTGTAAACCATAACATCTTCCAGACGTTTCAATGGATAGTGGTAGGACATCTATGTGGAGGCGAAAATCGAAATACTGAAAAAAATCGTTTACGAAAAGGTGTTCATATTCTGATCGCAACACCCGGTAGATTATTAGATCATATAATGCATACTGTGTCTTTTAAAACCAATAATGTGAGGTGTCTAGTTTTGGATGAAGCTGATCGATTGCTTGATATGGGCTTCAAAAAAGATGTGGTCAAGTAAGTGGAATTTATTTTTTTCTATGACGAGCACAGAAAGTGTGCTTTTCGATCAGTCAGTTTAAAATTGAAAGGTGGCCTTTGCGCGTATATATTTTGTAATTTATTTTTGGTCTTAAAAAAATGTGTGCACCTCGTGCAGAAAGAGTCCTTGCCGCGCATGCAACTCCATGCGCGCGCGGCAAAAGACTATTTCAGCTCTCGACACACAAATAGCTTTTGCATTTTATAGAATAGTAGAAGAATTGGACAATAGTAAAGTAGATCCCGAATATGATCCAATAGGGATCCTAAAAGGCAAATCGAAGCCGATTAAATTAGATGAAGATGAATCTTCCGAAAAATTAGCACCACTTAAAGATGTGAACTCTGGCAAAAGACAAACATTGCTATTGTCGGCGACTTTAACGAAAGGCATTGCTGAGCTTGCGGATTTTACAATGAAAGAACACACGTACATTGATGCATTGGATTCGGCATTTGCGATTAATCCAGAGCACATGGTCATTCCGAATACCGTAAAACAAGAGTTTATTGTGACGTACGTCAAGCATAAGTTGTTCACATTAAGTGCGATTCTTGTAGCCAAATCGAAATTGAATTCGAAGATGTTTGTATTTATGGCCACAAGTCAAATGGTTGATTATCATTATGAATTGTTCAGTAACTATCTTGTTAGAATGCCTATTAATAGAAATAAACTAAAAAGTGGCTACGCGGCTTTGTTAAATGAGGATATTGATGACAGCGAGGATGAAGAAGAAGTGGTCTTGGATTTACAGTTCTTTGCGCTTCATGGATCTATGGATCAAAGTAAACGGAAGGAGGTTTTTACTGGATTTCGAAATGCGAAAAAAGGCGTTCTGATTTGCACGGTGAGTTTTTTTCCTCAAATCAATTAATTAGTGATTTATTTATTGCATTCAATTAAGTGATGAATTTATAATAAGAAAAGTTGAAGGCAGACGTATTTCGAGTCAGATTTAGAAATGGTAAATTAAATAGTGAATAAACTGATTTGGTTAGATTTTTTACCACAATCAAATTCAAATTTCATTGCGGTTGTTTGTTGTTATAAGCCTATTTTTATTTACTTTTTTAATTTAAATTACTACTGAATCAATGCGGTTAGAAAATTAATCAACCACGTGTCAAATGATGTTTACAAACTAATGCGCAAGCGCATCACCCGCAACTGTCAGTGTAAAATTGGGGGTTAGGATGACCTTCAGTCGTCAATACTCCATCTTTTTTCTTTGAATAAATGATTATTGGATTTGCATTCTTGAAAGTATTGATTGTTACTTCCAAGAGTTGCAAGAGAGATTGTACAATTATAAGAAAAAGAAATGGAATGATCCGTATCCAGCTTGTATACGAATTGGGTACAGATACATTAGAATCGATTAAAAATACAATAATCAATATATACATCCAACATAAAGCAATATGTACTTTTAATATATGATTCATACTCGATGAAGTATGTATATTATATACCTGGTAGCAATTCGATCAGAGTAATATAAAGGAGCACCAGTTAAATACATAATATACAAATTGTAGAACATATGTTCTTTTGATTGTCCATCGAGGTCTCGGTCACCCGTGGTGCTAAGAATGTGTACGTTTTGTGGCTGCAAGTAAAAATGTTAAGTGGCTTCTTTTCACCTGAACTGAATATGATGTACGTTTGATTAGATAGAAATTAAATTCGGCCGTTTCAATGGCTAAATGACTAAACGAGTGTGATTGTCGATCAGCAGGTGAACTCAGTGGGGCGCCGACGTCGCCAACAGCCACTTAAGAAATCCAATAACATTAATCGCCAATGTTTAATTAACTTGCCGATACAAATAATATAGGTCTCACACTGATTTCTACCGTAGGATTTAATATCGGTCCCGAAAAAAAAAATGTTATCTCATCATGATCCTTTGTAGGAGATTTGAAAACGATCGAGGCAAAATTTTAAACAATTGAATAGTTAATAAAATAATTGCAGGATGTAGCCGCACGTGGTATAGACGTTCCTGCTGCCGATTGTATTATTCAATACACCGGGCCGCAAAGTGACGACGACTACCTGCATCGAGTGGGCCGGACTGGTCGGGCAGGCAAATCAGGATCAGCAATTTTGTTCCTCTCGCATGAAGAACAACAATACATTTCGCGACTTCAGACTCACAAAGTTTTGTATGTTTATTTTTTTCTCATTCTTTTCCTTCTGTCTTGAATCTTAGAAAAAGTCCAAGATGTTCTCTAAATATCCATTTTTTTGACTTCTGTTCTAAAACATCAGATAACCAAATAAGTTTGTGTGATGCAAACAAATAGTTTCAGCATTTTCAGCCGCATGAACTTTTTTGGTTACCCAATAGATATCAATTCAAAATTTTGCTCTTTGAATTTCACTTATAAAGTCTGAAATTTTATGGAGTTTACCTCGGAGTTCACTTTGAATTGCGAGACCAGAAAGACTTCCTTCAGTTTTTATGTACATTTGATGCTTTTTATATGAAATTGTTTAAATTGTTGTTTAGCTTGAAAGAGCACGATTCTGAGGATTTCTTGAAACATCTTTGCGATTTGATGGAAGAGCCTGACCATGAAAAAGCAGCCACTGCGCTTCAAAAGCGCTACGAGAATGCTTTGAATAAGCATCCGGAACTTCATAAATTAGCTTGTTTTGGTAAGTAATCGTATTATTTTTACGAGTTTTATGCAATTGAATTGAACAGTGTTTCCAATTCATTTTGAATTCAAATGTAAAGAAGTCCTGCTTTACGTGAAGTTCGATTGAAAATGATGGGAGTAAAAACTATAAAACGATACATTTACTTCATACAAAACTGAGTTTAGAAGCTCACAATAAGAATAAAAGATTGATGGTGGAAAATATTTATATATAAAGCTAAAGCACTCCATTGACCGTAACTGACGAGTGTCCATTTGGCGTCGAGATGTTGACAAGTCCGAGTGCATTTCAGTGTACAGGACCAAACAATCAGTTACATTAACGTCTCCATATGTGTGATAAATAAACATTTCTGGCCAGCAGAAATTAATATTGTTATTCTGTTAACAGCGTATACGTCTTGGTCCCGTTTTTACAACACGTACCCGACAAAGCTTCGTTCAATTTTCGATTTTAAGAAAGTGAATTTGGGCCATTATGTAACTAGTTTTGGGCTACTCGACACACCCACCGGCGTATCGAGGACTATTCGGAGTCATGTGAGCAAAAAGGAGCCACCGAAGAGATTGAATCAAAAGCTGACCACACACGAGTGAGTATTGCAGCAATATTTGATGTGGTTTTGTTCTTATTAGATGACACCCTGTATATGTAAAAAGGGTCAATAGCGGCGCATGTTGTAGATTAATGTATGGGGCTTATTATCGCGTTAAACCGAGTCGGCCATGAATCGCTTCGGTTAATATGTTCAAGCCACATGGCGCGCACACAAAGCGCTACTTTAAACACATAAATAACTTGATCATTTTTTTATAATTACCATTATATAAACTTATCGAAACTTTTGTTAAGGTCATTTTTCACAGAAAATTTGTAATCACATCAAGGTGTTTTAATATGATTACTTTTTACAATGCTCAATCAAACAGTAAATTCTATTAAATCGATTCAGCTTCGCTCAAAATTATTATAAAAATGTTTTTATTTCTAACAATATGTTTAAACAAAAAACGATGAGCATCGTTTCTCTAATATACGTTTTATTTATGCGGTTTCATCATTATAGGCTTAAGGCTATCGCATAAACCGATGATTAAACATGAAGCGCTGAGCATCATGAACGTAAAAATAATTCTTTTTATTAAATAAGAATATATAAATTACCAAAAAGGAAATTATTCTTATGACATCAAAAATATTTCTTCTAAAGATGCAGTGGATGGTACCGTACTCATCTATTTCTGCATTTTCTCTCTGTATTGCTAGTGCTAGAATAATTCGCCGAATGAGATAATATTTAGAACATCTTCATTTGCAATATGCATTTTGTCCGGAAGCTTTCAACCAAATGGGCCGCTTCTATTTTGGTATTAAAACAAAAAACGTTTTGATCTGAGCTGCCTCTTTACTCGTTTTGGTGGTTCCGAAACTTGCGACTGCGACCAGACGCTAATGAATGCTGGTATACGTTTTAAATCTAAGCGGTTTCAGTGATGCGTTCCGGAAGATGACCATCTCTAAACCATACCATAATGAGGATAATAAAATCACGTTCAAATATAATTAACTAACATGTTTATCAAATATAGTCACATTTTTTGCTTACTCGTGTCATTATCCTTTTTAAATTATATACAACATGGTATTGAAATGTACGCAAATTATAAGTTTGCCGAAAAGATTTGGTAAATATTAATGATGAGATCGCATAGTTTTACACACCTGCTGACTAATAAATAGTGTTAAACTTTCTTGAAAACAATTGAATTAATAATAGTGACCATAGAATTTCATTTACTATTGACCAAACCAGCCACAACTCAACTTAATTGGATTACTTCAGCATTCAATCCATATATATCGTTAACACAACAAAGATTCAAACATAAAAGCCGGCTGATTAATAAGGAACCGATTGAAATTATAGTTTTTGTTCTAAATCTATTTTAGAAAAGTAGTATTATGCAGGATAATTTGCAATTTAATGATTTTGAATAGACCTCAAGTCTCATACTATTGAATCAAGTAATTGCAAATATCCTTTCAATTGTGTTAAAATAAAATTGTCTAAAAGTTAATGTGTGGGCATTAAAGCATAAAGATTTTGGATAGCGAAAAAAATTTGGAGGAAAATTATGTGTTTAAATTACCGTTCAATCCGTTAGATTCTTATTATTATTAAAAGCAGATATAATTTTTAATTTCGATTATGCCGAAAAGGAATTACAAAAAAAAAATGGCTGATCGTTTTTTGCTTAATTAAATTATGTATTCATATTGGATGAAATATAGAAAGCTCTATTTCAATCAATAATATTCGATTCGATTGAAAACAATAACATCGAATTTGAATGGAAGGGAAGGGAAATTAAATAAACCAACAAAGGTAAGTACTGTGAGCTGAGTTTTGGGTTAATTCCAAAAAATGGTTACTATTATTATGATTTTTATGGTACGTTACAATAAATCTATAATAACGCGTAGCTAATATCAGAGCATTTCATTTCAATGGAGAAAATTGTCTCTTCATTTTGTAACAAATGGTCTATTATTAAGTTTAATTTGAAATACGGTTTGAAATGCGTCACATTTATCGAATATAAAAGATTCATTACAGACCTGTTACACCTGCAGCACCTTTTCAACGCACAGCCCATACCTCATCCTCAATTTTGGTATTTGAATTTTTAATTTATTTGTGATTATAGAGTTTCGAAAAATTTATTTATTGAAACTTGATCAACAAACAGTAGCATTGTGGGTTTAATATTTCGATTTTTCCGTCGGCCTTTTTTTCAGGTACGCTATATTGTGGCGGCACTTTCTATACTCATATGTATAAATGTAATTAATGAATGCTAGTGATTAATCGTTAAGTTGTTTCATATAAAAAAAAACTCTTCTGGCTCTATTAGATTTATTACTTTTTACATTTTTATACTTTATTACGTTCACATCCAATTTAGAACTGAAAACAATGAATTATAAATTGCTTTCTACATTAGCTGCAGTTCATTTTCGTATTAATGATCAAATTAATTGACTCTTCTTAATTCATTCATTAAGTACAATCGTATTTCTTTTTTTTGTGCTGTATTCAGATTAATTTAAAGATAATTTAATAGTTATTTTTTGTGTTTTTTTTAATGCAGCGACGATCAAACTGTAAGGAAGCAGCCGCAAAAGCGAAAAATCGGCGGACTGGATTCTCACAAGAAAAATAAACAGAAAAAGTTTAAAGTTAAATAAAAATTAACTTATAACTGTAACCATATTTATATTTTATGTAAATAAAATGGAATGAAATGTAATAAACATTTGTGTTTTTTTTTTCATCCTTTAACGTTCAGTGTGTTCATGTTCAACATTCAACGCATGCGTCTGGTTCGTAAAGTACATCTCCAATAAAGCGGCGACGCATGAGCAGAAAATATTTAGGAAAAAATACATTTCAAAATATTTGACATATGTTTTTTACCGTAAAAAAAATGTCACCTTGTATGGTTTTGAAGCAGCCGAGAAGCAACGTGAATTTGTGATTCCATATAATGGAAAATAAATGATTTTTGTTTTATAATTTGTAACGCATTAATAAAATTAATTACACTGACTTTCAAGGTTCATATTTTCTAATTAAGGAAAATCAAATAGAAAAAAAAATATTGCTACGCATGTTACCAAAGCACCTGTTTCTTCATATATAGATAGTAGCCGTGAGTAAATTAATGATTTAATTGAAAAAGATCACGACGTTTTGCAGGTAATATTTATGTAGTGGCAACGTATCTGTAGATTTAAAAAGCTTTATTCGATTTGACTGGGGATTTTTTTTCCAAAGTTTACGTGTGAGCTCCTAATGTACACGCCATAGCTTCATTAGCGCACATAAGAATAACGTAAACTACAAATAAATAAACAAATCTAGATTGGATTTTTTTTTATCGAAATAATGACTGCCTAATTGAATCAATGATTGTGATTGGAGTTGGTAACCGAAACATACACTATATGTTTCAAGAATGACCAAAGCAGCGTAGAAAAAACCTTTTTATCAGCCAACAAACCAAGCACAAGTTGTTCCTTAACAATATAATGAAGTAGGTTATTTGAAGCTAATGGATGAGCACATTAACGTAGTTAGTGAGTTACAAAGGAGGATAGTAAGAGCTCACCCTTATTCTATGGCATAAGGGTGGAAATGAAGGTGGTCTTACATTTCCAAGAGATACATCCTATATACGCAACGCTTTGATGTGATATCTCGGTTAGTTAGGTCGCATCTTAGACCGCCCGCCATGTGTAGTATGTGCCCTCAAAATCTACCCCCAATAATGCTATTACAGTGCCCCATATACATTCTAATATGTCTATACAACATTTCAAATTAAGTTACGCCTCTAATTTATCCTCGAATTTATCTATTGTGTTATGGAAATTGTTATATAACATTGATTTTTATAATTATTATCCTTATACTTATATTATATGAGTTATTGTTCCAACAAGGAAGGATCCCAAATTGTCAACAGCAAGCAAACTTTTGAAAAATATACTTGTTTTTGAAAAATGTACTTGGTAATTAAATTAGGACTTTATTTTTTAAACCAAAAAGTCACTTAAATAATCTACAGAATATAAATTTATCATTTTGTTTACCACAAATTCCCTCTGTATAATTTCAGTAAAATTTGAATGAGCTTTTTAAATAGTTCCCATTAGGTTAATTAAAGTAGTCTGTCAAATCTAGCATTTTACGTATTAATTTCGAGCGACATTAAGAAGAATAGCAGCAAGTTTTTTTTTGATCTTATTAAAAAGTAGCGCCATCACTAGCGAAGAGATAAATTTCCTAAATGATAAAGTGCCAGATATTTTTCATGTGAATGTTCAGACTTTAATGTCTTCATTAGTTAATTACCTTCTGCAACAACTTTTTTGATGAGATCGTTACAACTTGAAAGATTTTTTATAGACTTCAATTATATACACATAAAAAAATTAGTTGCTTATATACTTGTATAATATGTATTCATACATAATAACTAATAAATGTACATTATATGCATTTATTTATGAAGATGAAGAAATTGGCTAATAATCAATGTGTCAATTACAGTAGTTGTGTGATGTAGAGGGATGTGGGATTTTTAATATGCAATTAAGGCCATAATGGAGACTGCATTGTGTTGCACACAATGAAAACAGGTAGTTCTCTATATTGCCGACCTGCTAATGAAACATATTACTTTAATTGGGGTGCTTTAACACCGGCTGGCTCCCGTTGAGTCTGCAACAATGCTTTTATGTCACCTTATTATAAGAAAAATCTATTCATTTTTACAATTTAGGTTTCATCAAATTGTAGTTTATTTCAAATGTTAACAAGAAGAAATTTGATTCATTAATTGAACCTAGAAAATCAATTTGAAATACATCGTTTCATCGTAAGAAAACTTTTTTAAGAAAATATTTTTAGTATCAACATTTTTTTTTTTTTGGAATGAGTGCACTAATAATTTTCGGTACTCATGTTTTTTTTTGTATTAATGCATTCGGAACTCTTAACCATAGAGTCCTGTTTTTTTCCTATTTTCCTAATAGTTCAAAATATTATTTCAGAGATATATTTAAGCGCCATCTGTACGGCGTTGCTGCAACAACTAGTGTATGTTGCTGTCGTCAGTTCTTGAACACTATGTTCAAATAGCACCGTAGGACCACTTCCAATGTATTCGCTTCGGCGATACATATACTAAAATTGGAACGATACAGAGAAGATTAGCATGGCCCCTGCGCAAGGATGACACGCAAAATCGTGAAGCGTTCCACATTTTTTTGTTAATCTAAATATCATATTTTTGAAAAATATTTGTATACTTTGGATTGTGAATCAATTTTATATTTTTTTCATGATACAACTCTTGTTAATGAGTTCCAAGAAATGAGTTGCAAGAAAGATCTGTAAAATGATATTGCGACTTTTGTAATCTGTTATTGTAAAGTGCTTTTATTGTACTTAATAATAGAAAATCTACACTATTATTATGAAACTTGACAATTGCTTCTTAATCGCACAACGCAACTCGCGAAATGGTATTTAACTTATTTTTTTGTTCATTTTTATTCTTGCATGATTTATATTTTGATTCGAAATAAAAAAAACAAATAACATGTCATTACTATTATTAATACAATTCTAGAGGCGATGTTTTAAAGAACTGTAAGAGGAAATGGAAACACGCATTATACGTAATAATATCAGAAAATTTTCTTCTTTAAATATAAATTAGTTTAAATAGATCAATGTAGCAAAATATGACAAGACCTTTTACTCTTGCTATGAACTTAGACCTATTCGTGTAAGAAGGCTAAGCTTTTGTGCCCAAGCAATTGTTAACACATTATTCATATGGCGCTCAATGTTTGTTAAAAACAAAATTTCCTTGCACTCTAGGCATCATCATTAGGTGCATCAAGCTGAAACTGTAATATTTCTGCTACTGAGAGTGCGAGATGTATGGAATTAGATATTAATAGTTAATAATGTGAATGTAATTACAGGCCGGTTCATCAATCAGCTGCTTGTCACCTAATCATAACTCAAAACCCATTACGAACACACAAGGAATATACACATATTCCTTGAGGCTGAATTTCAAAGTCCGAATCGGGAGCGCTTTTTTCTTTTAATCCGGGACTATTCGAAAATGCAATTTAAATGATATACGATTTCATTTAATTATTCATCAAAAAGTTATAGATTTGAAAATATGTTTATGGCATGCAATTTTAAATTAGCAATTTTAATGTTATACATGACGCGTCGAGATTTTGTGTGATGTAAAAATAGGATTTTAAATTATCGCGGATGGCGGATGCACACAAAACGAGCAAAGTGTTTATAATTTTTTTTTTGCACGACGGAAAATCTTTTATATGACATGCGGTAAAATATAAAATGTTAAAGTTAATTTGAATTTTTTTCCGGTTCAATGAAAAATGATTACTTTTTGATGAGACATGTCTTTGACGGTGTGCGAATGATCAAGGAACATCCAACCCTCGAAAACAAAACGAAAAGTTCACCCACAATATTATGAATGAATTTACAATTCAACATGAAAATTAAAATTACAAGCAAATGTGCTTGCTATAGGTACTTGCCTTTATGCGAGCAATGTAGAGAAGGATAAGCGACTTTAATAGAAACATAATTAAGCCGAAATGAAAAAATAATTTAAACGTAAAAATCGATTAATCTAAAAATTAGCGGCTGGGCTTTTTAAAAACAATGGATAAATAATGATGCAGAGTAGCCGCGGCATGTGGGGCGGCATACAGCAGCCAGAGCTATTAGGCCCCCATCAAGTCAGAATAGCCACTCACCGCAACAGTAATTAATTATTGTCGACATATAAAACACTATAACATTCTCTCTTCTCTTATATTATTTGCCGTTGCCGCACTCTCACAGCCTCTAGAATTCCTCCGACAATGGCCACTGAACAGTAGAAATACATATGCACCCCATGCAATCTGGAATGCTTTTATTCGACGCACATATTATTATTAATAAGCATCCGACTCATCTACGTAGTGATTTAGTTGCACTTGCATTTCGTAATGTTCTAATTTGTAATTGTTTAAGATCTTTCAAGTTATTGATCTAAATCAGTTAAAATTATAATACAATTAAATGGAAATCAATTGAGTAGAATACCCGTATATAAAATTGAGAATGACAGTGTATAAAGTAATTTTTATGAAGAATGAAAGAAAAATTGTATTGTAATTCTATATATCTCCATGTCACGAATCAAATTTGTAAGATGAAAGATATGATTGAAAAAATTAGAAAATTTTAGAACAAAATAGGAATATCTGAAGTCCTACAACGTGCATAGTGCAATAACTTCAACCTTAGAAACCCTAGAACGAAACAATTGTTTTTCCGCATTATTTTAAATGATTTGAAATGATACCTATCAAAATGAACAAAATTCATTATTTTGGATTTTCACCTTTTTAACAACTTTTCAACAAAATTTTAGCATTAGATAAAAAAATTCAATTCAGAAGTGCATGTAAACCGTGAACTAGATTTTATTTTAATGTTATGCTATTAAAATTATACGAAACAATAAATGTTTTTATGGCAGTTTTAAATTAATGCACTAAAATTTCTTTTTCTTTCCACAATTGTTAATGCAGTTATGATGTTTAGTTTAAATAAAACAGTGTGATAAAGCAAAGTAGTTATGATGTATTACTATACAAATATTTTTAGTTTTGAAAAGGTTATTGAACATAAAATCAGGGACTCCGACTCCGATTTTAGTTTTCTGGAAAAAAAAATTTAATTTTTGAGAAAAAATTATTAACAAATTATAATGATTTTGTATAAGAAAGTTTGGATGCGTACTAATTATATAAAACAATAAAACTCCCCCATAAGAAACGATAAAATAGTTACTCAATCTAATATCTTATTATCTAATCAAAATTTCTTGTAGATAATGCATTTTTCTCAAAAATAAATAATAAGAAGAAACAATTAAATAATTTATTACTAGTCAATTATCTACTACCACAGAAAATATTGAAATAATTTAGATTTTAATAGTTTATTATTGGTTTTCACAGTTTTTGTCTCTCTAGTGAGAAATGTCTTAAGTATTTTTGAAAATGTATAACTTCTTATCTAAGATACAGATTTCTGTTGCGTGAAATAGCATCTTGCGAGTAAAACCTACATCACTCACAAAAATAATTATAAATGTAGTAATTATATAATCAGCAGTTACTATCATATTTAAAAATAATACTATGTGATTTTGATTCAATACTAAGAATACTATATACCATCAGATATTATTGTTATTTCTACCGTGTATTGTTGGTTACGTAACCTTACCACAATATCCCATTATTATTAAACGTCTTATTAATATAATTTTTAAAACAAATGTAGCAAAATATTTATTTATTTTATTTAATAACAGCATATCTTAAATAAAATGTTGAAATTTTAAATAATAATTACAGAACTCTTTAAATTTGAGTATCATACAATTGTACAATGTAAATCCAGTTTCTTCTGTATATAAATAGATCAATAGATGGCAGTAGGGTTCAAATTTAACTTTTAAATATATTAAATCTTTGTCACAAGAAAATCGGCTATGAATTGTTTATATTTATTTATAAATATACTTTTTTTTTGCTTTTATTGGTATTTTATATTTTCTTTTGTATGTCCAGCAGCTTTGAACTAATTTCCATATTAATTAAAAGTTGTATTTTAAAGAAATTGTGTATACCTTTATTATTTAATGTGATTATATACCAGAGATGGCGCCATATAACTCAATACAACTTATTTAAATATCCGCACGAACTTAATAACATAAATTAAGAGTTTATTAACTTAATAGAACAGTAAATAATATTATCACATACATTTTTATATTAAAATATATTATTTTAACTAAATGGCAACCAGCAATACATTTCACGTTTATCATATTTGAATTCCAATTAATCTAGCAAGCGCTGAACAAAAGTGTCTGTCAAAAATATATTGCAAGAGCAAATGGTAGACGTCCAATTTTAGGTATATTAAATCAAATTCTATAAAAAATGGACGAAGAACTCCAACTCAACGAAGAGAGAAACAATTACCTAGCAGTCGCCTTTCCTATATTATCGAAAATTATGGGGACAGATGTGTATATGCAAAGTCTAGTAAGAATACAAATTCAAACAAATCTATTCTTAATTAACTTAAATATTATCATCAGAGTTGGTTAATGAAATTAAGTACCGCAACCTGCAACGGGATCCAAAACAGACGATGCCGCAACAACTATATTTTGCGATTAATAATTTGCATGCAATTTGGCAAGTTGGAAGCGGCTTTTTTGTTAAAGGGTGATGACATAAACATCCTGATGGATGCTACAAAAAATGTTGAATCTGCTCCTGAAGAAGGAAAGGTAATTTGAAACGATTTTTTTTCATTTAAAGTCATAAACCATATTTTCTATTACTCAGCAACCTGTATCGCTCGAAGACTGCTTCAACTTCCATAGCGAAAGACCTCAAGGAGTCGACCGCAGATATGTAGCCACCGGAGAGTTTAAGGAAAGCGTACCCCAATTGTGGATAGGCAGTGGAGAAAGGGCCAAGTACATGTCTCTTTTATCCACCCCACCAAGTGCTATCAATCCAAGTGCTATCCATTCCAAAACTTGTGGCACTCAGGTAGAAGAGGAACAACTTGCTGATCAAGTACCAATTTACAAACGTGAAAGACTTTTAACTAAATGTAAAGATCCAGCTAAAATCAAACGTAAAGATCCAACTGAACTCAAAAGGATCGATAGGCTTGGGGAATCTCTTGCTGTTGGGGTTGGTTGTAACAGAGTGGAGAAGATAGAAAAAATCAATACGATGTAACCAGTTCCGTTTGATTCGATTTATTAATTTATTTTGCTTTTATAAATACAGGTTTGTTAATGGTTGCTTATTCGAACAAAATCAATTGTTTATGGAAAGTCAACGCAGCTATGACAAAATGATGATTCAACTCAACAAAACGACGAATAAAACGAAAGAAATGCTGCGAATTATGAACGATAATCCGACGGATGACATCTCGGCGGTAATTCAAGGCGTTCAATCTACTTCTAATAGAGTAATGGGTATGTGCAAAGAAGTTACGGAGCGTTATGTATTGGTGACTGAAGCTGGGGAGAAAAATCGAGAGAAGCTTGAAATTCCTGTTGATGGACACACCAACCAAGATGAGACTTCGAAAAACCCTGATTTTGGCACCCAAAAACTTGCCAAGGCAAGTTTTGTTTCTAATTTAACTTTAGTTTTAGTGATTTCTTTTTTTCAGGTGGATGCTAAAACATTGTATTTGGAAACTCAAGAAGTCAGCACTCAGACTGAGCAAATGACGAAGAAGGATGCGAATAAATTGATGGAGAAATCTAAACTGGCCGTTTCGATGCTTTTGAAGAATATTGAGCAATTGACCTCAGGATTGAGTAATGTAATTGAATTGTATGAGAATAATGTTGATTACATTGAAACGGCCTTTTATTCCTAAGGCACCTTCGAATGTATTTTATTCTTAAACTAGAAATAAAATGCATCTCTGAGATGAGAACTAACTACCAGTTTACTTCATTATTTTATGATACCTCCTATTATTTTATTAACATCCAAAAATGTACTGCCTATTTTTACTCAATTTTTCAATTTGACTGACTTGATTCTACAAATTTCCAGTTCTTTACAGTTATCTCTTTGAAACACCGCATGAGCATAATAATGAACTCGTAAAATCGTAATAATTCTAAAGCGCAAGTAATTTACACCAGATGTATGAAGATCTGAAAAAAAATGTTAATTGGCGTCAGGCCATATTATTAGCAATAAGCTTTCAACTTCAAGAAAACATTTTACCAGCTTTTTCTTTGAAATGTAATGTCCTGACACCTCATGTATTCGTTGATACTAACGTGGAAGACATTGTGTCTAAAGTGAGTTAGATTTAAACAAAACTTGATTTTGTAATGTACTCTTTATGTGATTGACATTAAAAATTGTGTAAACAGTTTTGTTTAAGAGTAAATTTTCGTAATATCTTTGTATAATGGAAATTGGCTTAATTCTTTCTGCCTGCTATAAACACTTTGTTCTAAAAATATTTTTAATGCGATGCTCAACAACGTAAACGTAATTAAAACAAATCAAGTTTATAAGAAAATTTTATTTCGAATTTTATTTTCAGAAAATACAAAAAATTACAATAACTTAAATAACAATATAATAATAATTAATAACAAACATGGCACATTATTTTATTGTCAACAGTTGTCAGTATCTATTTATGTAAAATAACGAAAAAAATAATTGATTTTTTTGTTCAATTTTGGGATGTACGAAATCATTAGAATAATTTTTCCACTTTAAATAAAATTGACTAGGAATGTTTTATTTGTTAATTAATGGTACTATTTAAACCATTAATAAAAAAATACTGATGAATTGTTAGAAGTTTTTTTTTTAGAAATATTTGTTTTTGTCATCAATGTTTACGTAATATCTAAAAAAATATTAATATGTAAGTAGTACTCGTGGAAATACATTTCGTACATCTCAGATTTATATAAAAGTTTTATAATAATATAACAATTAGAAGGCAGTGGAAAAAGTGTTCTAAAAAAGTATTGGTTCTTTTTTATCAAGCTTCCTGTATTTCTCCTTTGAATCCAGGAACATGATGAAAATTATGTCTGGCTAATTTATTAGCCAGCTCTTGTAAAACATCACGAAAAATCAAAGAGTCCACATTCTGCCCTAACATATAAAACAGAAACCAATCACCCATTTTACTTCTACGCACAATTAAATCGATTACATCTTTACGCACTAGTCTATAACGCATCCTCAACAAATAAACACGCATTCTAGGAGAAAAAATAATTATGATTCGGTACACGATTGTTAGTAACGTCAAAATTGCTAGTATTATAAACCAGAACCACAAAAACACGTAAATTTTCTCATTCACTACATTCAAAGGTAAAATACAGAGACCATCGAAAAGTTCTCGATCGCCAGAAACGCCAAATTTTCGAAACGTACATTTTGTCATTCGTGGAAAGATTCGGATCATGGGGTCTAATCGGTTTTCTTGATCACTGTTGACGAATTCGATTACTTCGAGACCAAACATGAAGAAGGCACCTTCGAAAAAGCGGTTCATCAGGAACATCTGACCTGCAAATAGTAACATAAAAGTGACCTAAATACTGTATTAACAGACACGTTTTTGATAGCAAAAACTACAATTTTTTCCAAATTTTGTTGACTTTCTAAAGATATCATTAGATTGTTAGTGCAGTACTCAATTCAAAAGATTTGGGTAACTTTAGTGGGATCTCTCTGAGCATGTATCTTTTAAGGATTTACCCCACTCTTAAAGATTTTTCCTATGGGCTGTTAGTTTCTCTAAAAAATATTAATGATTGAGATATTCAAGCAACTCATTTTTAATTCCGCAATGGTTTGAATTTGCTTATTAAACTTAAACTGCTTCATTTCCGGATATTTATAAAACCATTTAAAATACACTTCAATCTCCATATCCTGTGATAATGCAAGTGAGAATTCAATGCATAGTTAAATATGCAAGGCAATATTCAAAGAACTACATACTTTGGTTTGTCAACATAATATTTTTGCAATTAAAATTTTATGAGACTCTTACGTTAACTTCTTCCGTTGTGAACTATTCACACATAGTTCGATATTTCCTATAAATGAATGAAATCATTATTGTGGTATGGTTTATGGTTTAATGATATTGGTCAAAAAATAGATTTTATGAAATATTGCATAATTCATTGAAGAAATCGGAAATCAACATCATTTTCAAATGAGCAGTTATGAGTTAACCAACTTATTATGAACGATTAATGAGGGACCAGTTGCATTACTGCATTTAAAACAAATAAAGATCGCAAATCTAATTATATTTACACATAAATACAACACGTGTTCGATGAAATTGTAAATTATTAGGATTAATGATATTGTTGAACAATTTAATTTGACTTTGTTTCAATAATAATCGCAAAACCTCTTTTTTATTAGCCATAAATCAATGAAACTAAGTAATCTTAAGAGTGTTAGTTCCCAGCTTGAACCATTATGAATGCATTAAAATAGATTGCATGTTTATTTAATCAAATCAACTTGTCTAACGTGTCAATCTGAGCGGAAAAGTGCAACTTCAAATTCAAAATGTGGTAATTAAGAAACTATAAGAATAAACCAATAATGTAAATAATTAAAAAATACATTCTAAATATATTCTATAAATATTATTACTATACGCATCAATTTCAAAAAGGAAAACTCTTTCTTACATGTTTTCGGAAAAAATGTTGAGCAATACACAAGATATAGTTTGTGCAAAGAAAGGTGGCGGTTACGTCATCAATTGCTCGATCTAGTGGAGACGCTTTGATACAGTGATGCGTATGTCGGTTTGATGACATACACTGATGACATGACACCGCCTTCTTTTGCACAAACTATATTAACAATTTAGATGATACCAAGTACCAAACTAACTGAAATTTTAAATGTTACTCGTATATCAAAAATTAAATTGGACCAAAAGATTAATGTAATGCTATCTATAAATGTAAATGTGTGAATTTAACTTAATTTTATACATCAGATACATGTTTGTGATCTCGGTACTGGATAAAACTGAATAAATAAATAATATCTAAATGGCGAACTCCAATAAACAAATTCACTGAATATGAGTGGATATTGAATGAAACAAACTTCTTGGGTTGTTTCATGAAAATCTTGTTTGGTTGAATGACCAAAATACGTACGCCCCCCGATAGAAACATTTTGCCAGAATGTAATGAGTGATACGATATGGCAACTTACCAATTACGTTTACTAGGGCCAAAAGTTCACAGAAATAATATTTGTACGCCCACCAATTGTGATATCGTAAATTTTCCCATAAATAATCGATCATCAGTTTTTTCTTCTGTCGCTTTTCAATCTCCGAACAAACGGCCACGTCTAGGTCCATCATCAGTGCATGAATTTTACCACCCTCCCAGTTCTTCCACAACCAGCGAGGGGTGTAAAATAAAATTGCCTGAAAAAAATGGTATTGTTCAATAAAAAGTTTCAAAATCTTTACAAAAGGAGATACGTCCAATGTTAACTATTTGATCCAAACCGTTGCAGTTTTGTTTATAAGAATAATTGAGAGCAAGGTTAAAGTTGTATTTAAATTTGTTTATTTATTTATAAAAATTAAAATGATGGGTAGACGGTGTCTAATTTTAGATGGAATTAAAACAATACACTTTCATTTTGTGTACCTGTTGCCAAAATAAGCATCGTATTGTTTGGACAGATTAAGATTTAATGTTTTAGCGTAAATTAAATAATATGTGTATACCAATGTCATTAATAAAGATTTAAATAATATAATATACTATTACGCTACCAAAATAGATTGTAATAAATTATGAAGCATGTTATTTTTAGGGTTTTTATGGCTCACAATTACTAAGAAATTGTGTTTTGATGATCCGAAATAACGTAATATCTATATGATCAATCCATCTATTTGCCAAAAACACTGCAATTATTATCTAATTTAGTGAGGAAAAAATGCATTAGCGGATATAAAGTGATTCAATTTAAGTGATAAATGTTGGCAAATTGTTTTATGATCAAACTGCATTGATTCTAATATGTCTAATAAATTTTAAGTGCAATAAAATATGTTTTGTTCGCGATACATTGACTTTCATTAGAACAACAGGTTCTCGCGTGGTATAAATAAATTTTACGCTGACACACTTTGTTTGTGTATTTTAAACTTAATATTTCTAAAAAAAAATTAGTTTTGAAATCGTAATAGCTATTTATGCAACCAGTTAGGAAATGCATTTTTTTGTGTAACGAGCGGATTTCTGCGGGACGAGCGCAGCGAGTTCTGCAAAATAACGCGAGTTACACAAAATAGCATTTCCTAACATGTTGCATACAAGATTTTTTCTAATTTTTACAAGAACCTTCTCAAAAAAGAGTTTTTTAAACTTATGATATTAATAATTTAGTGAATTTTATCAAAACAAGTAGGCTTTATTCGGAACTTTTCATCACCAGTTGTGAAATATTTTTCATTACATCACCAGTTGCGTAAAATGTGCCGTTTGCCAACTACAATCGATTTTGAAAAGTCACATTTTACATGCCAAAATTAGAAAAAGATATTTTTTCGCTAGATTTTAAATTTTAATGTCATTAAAGTATGAATGGATAAAAATTAAGTGAATCCAAGCTCCAAAGACTGAACTGCTATTCCTGAAATACCATAAAAGCTGCTCGCTTGGTTATTTCTAAATGTTCTCATTTTTTACAAGAATGCGCTTTGCTTGTGAAACTGTTTGTGCAACATAGCATATCGTTTATATTATTTTAGTCTTCATAAATTGAGTGCATGCGAAAAATACTGGAATCTCAATGCATTTATCAAATTTGTTTTGTTCATTTTCAATATTTAGAAACATTTAATTTTAAAGGAATGTACGTTTATGTCTTGGAGGTAAATCTCCCAAAGGTACCAAATTTGGTGAAAATCGGGTTTGATTAAGTCAATAGACGGGCAGACCGACAACAACTAGTGACTATAATATGACTGTAAAATATCAACAAAGGAAATTCAAATTTAAGTATGGCAAATTTATCACTCCTACAATACTACCTCTTCGAGAGAAATATTATATTAAATTAAATATAAATATAAAATATGCAAATGAATCATAAAAAAATATTTCCAGAGCGTGATTGCAATTTCAACACCAAAATTGTGATTCATGAAAGTATTTTTGACGAGTATTTATTTTCCAAATGCATTTTTACATCTGTATAATCCTAATTTTTTTGGTAATTCGATATATTTTTAGCATTGTACAGAAATTTATTATACAATAACTAAAATGTTATCTTAAAATTCCAAATGTAATTGTTGAATATCAGTAATTGCTCACCCAGGAAAAAATAAACATATTTATTGCAATCATAATTAATTTTGGTTTGTTTGGATTAATTTTAGCTGGTCGTAATTGAAAGCAAATCTATCAAATCTCTTGTTTCGCAACGCGCGTTTACACAATTTTTCTTTACTCCAAGTAGATAAATTCCAAATATTATTTTTTATTACAATAACAAACATGAAGAAAATCGTTACAAGTATAATAAAAATTTGGAAAACTCCATTAAATTTCGAAACAAATTGCACACAGCATCTGCGTTTAATTGATTTCGTAATCTAAATTAATTTCTTCAAACACACTAATTGAAATTTAATTTTGTGTTTGATATTACACTGGAATAAACCAACACATTTTATTTATGTTATTGATATTGTTTTCAATATATATTAAACATTTTAGTAATATTGTCAAAATAATGTGATTTTGTTGAAACTTTCGCTCTTTGTTAAATAATAATGTCGGTTTTGCTGCATTTGAATTAATTTGGGCACACGTCCAAGTGGAAGGAAAAAATACATGAACTGCTAATAAACATGAAATATCTTTGCGACAGAAATGACATATGTCATCTACTAGATGCTTGTAGTGCAAAATTAAAGAAGGACGTGCATCACTACATTTACAGGAACATTTATTTTCGCCAATCAAACTGGCGTTTGATTTTTTTCATCTTTCCCGCGGATAGTGCACTAATTATAGATCCTCCTGTGCATGTTTCGTTTTTCCATGTTATTTTATTTAATTTTAATTTATGTTTTTTTATATTTATATAAAAGTTTGGCATAAAATATCAAACAAAAGTTACTCATTCTTATCCTAATATACACGCTAATGACATTAGTTTTGACTATATTTAAAACTAAGCCCCAGGCCACTACAACTACAGAGAAACCTCCACCCACAAATATTTCGAATAAAAGTCACCGGAAATACCTTAATTCGTTACTTCTTATAATATATTTCCGCTTTCCATTAAATGCATTTTCAGCTAATAATTGTGAAATGTATTTCAGGATCTTTCTGTTAGTATTATAGTTGTTATAGTTTCCGTTTATAAATTAATATTGACTGAAGTATATTACTATATGAATAATGTAACATAGGATTTATTTTATAATAGTGTTGATATGGGTTTAATAATGTAGCAAAAAATACAATACTAAGTCGTTTTGTTTGGATCTAGATTGATTTTTGGAACGTGCTCACAATTCGAAAACCAAGTCAAATAACTTCTTCTCATATTATATGGAATATGATTTTTATCTACGCAATATACGAATATTTATAATTCATAACATGCACTAAGCACTGCTTGCATTGCACTAAGTAGCAGACCGGAGTTATCCAATATATTAATTGATATAATGAATTTTGTTATTTTTTTGAAAAATTAATCTGAAACAAACTTCCAAACTTTTTAGTAATAAGCGGGAGGAGATTCTCCAATTTTGTTTTATTTTTAGTAGCTCTTTATAAACATAACCTAGTAAACGTTAAAGCGCGACAGATTTGTAGTTTTCTAAAATTTTCAGTCAAATAGTGGCTCGAGGCGTGTTCAATTTGTGACGTCATAACACTTTAAATTTAAAATTTTAACCCCATTCGAGCCCCCAAAAATTGCAAAAAATTATATTCATAAGTACCTTTTCATACTCTATCATAAAATTAAATAAAGAAAATCCCATTCAAAAAATACTTAAATCTAATTAATAAAGTAAAAGATAAACAGTTCTAGCGATGAAGGAAACTCCTGCACGCATTGGAAGTATGAAGTTTTAATAGGATGTATAACTAGTTAAATAAAATTTTATGATTGCTTACTTGTTAGCGTACCTATTCATAAATCCATAAATATTTCAATAAAAGCAGGTTGCAGCAAGTGAAACAATGATGTTGAAATTGCCACAAAATTTGTAGTAATTTAATCGATTGGCAAGGTGTTTGTTGCAGTTAGCTCTTTAAATCAAAAATAGCCCAATGTCAAAAAATCTCAACGACTTTCTTAAAAGCAACAAGACAAATATTTAGTTATCAAAATAACTTAGATTTTTATACATTTGATTGTAATTGAATAGACTGATAATAGTAGAAGTGCATTAATTTAATTCAACATTTATTACCGAAATGCATTTGCATAAAATTATTTAATCTATATAGTAAATTTTGCATAACTGATGTCTGAATTTAGCCCAGAAATATGTTGGAAGTCTTGCAAAACAATTTTATGGTGTTTCATTTAAGATGCGCGACTTAATATTTATAGTACAATATCTTTGTTTGGTGAGCAGAGATAATACTATAATATGCAATTAATGCAATGCAAATTAATTTGCAAAAGGTAGACATGCATCAAAATGTGTATTTTAGAATGACGATGAGCCACACAGCTGTCAGAAATAAAATAAAAAAAAAACAAATAGTTATATTTATATATCAACTGTTCATTCATCTAGTTAATTGGACCGTAGCTGTAAAAAATGTACGCATCAATAAATTCCATGTGTTTCTTTTTGAAATAATATGAATTTTCTGTTTCGAACTGAGAAAAGTTTATGTTCACACCTTTTTAATTGGATAATTTTACAATGGCTTAATTTCAACATTAATTGGCCCAAAAACGATTTTTAACGATATGTTACACATTTCTCTGTTCATTTTGAGAGCTTTATAACCACAACGCCTTGTCGAAATCAATATAAATTTAGTTCTGAATTTATTTGTTAATTAATTCTCTTGTAGAGGAAGTATTGTAAAAGAGATAAATGACATGCCCCAATTTTTTTTTTGGATTTTAGGTCTAGATCACGAAAATCTTAGTCACTAATTTTTGTCGGTCTGTTAATTTTTTAAACCATTAGATCCCCAAAACTACTAAACGGATCTAAACCAAATTTGGATACTTTTTTTCTTGCCCTTAGAAGAAAGTAAGATCGATCTCGACCAAACTTTGCACACTTCACTGCCCAAAAAATCCGAAGAAGTACCGTGAAATCTCATTTGCAACATTTTTTTACTAGGATTTGGCTAATTATGTATACTATTTTCTATAAATATCATTTTGAAAATAAGATTTGGTAAATACATAAATTCTGTGAACCATCGTTGTTAAGCTAATTAGACGATAATATAAATTGTATATTAATCACCTATGTCTATTTTCGTTGGATGCGTGTGTAATTTATGTTATGAATCAGGTAGTATTGAAATAACAACGTTAAAAATATATTAGAATATTGACGAACTACAATAGGTAAGACGTTTAATGAAATTTAATACAATTCATTTAAAAAAAAATGTAATATATTCTTAGTTAATTTTATAAATAATTGTGCTATTAGCTCGATAATTATTATTAATAAGTTCAAATTTACTTAATTAAGTTGGCGAATGATTTTGAAAATTCCTATTATAATTCTTTTCTTTGAAAAAAATTTATTTAACGAAAAATTGAATTTCAAACGAATATCTATTAGATAATTTCGGAGAACCACAATTCTTGTTTAAATTAGAACTAATGCACATTGTTAAATAAACATGTATTCTTAAATAAATGTGTTTATTTGATGTTATGTATAAATAATATCGTCTAATCGGTTCCACTCTTAGTTTTTTACTTTATTTATATTTTAAGTAATTAAACGCTTTTTAAATTTTTATTTAAAGGTAAGCACATGTTTTATACATATGCACTCTTTCGTTTATTTTTGGAAAAAGGGAACTCGAAAGTCGTTAAATTTCAAAATTAAACACAATTAAAATATCTAAGACCATGAGTTATAATTTTTGATTTAGTTTAAAAATTTATATTAGTATCTATGCTCCTTAAAGATAACAATTAAAATTAATTAAATACAATATTACATAATTAGGTGTACTATTTCCAATAAATTTTGTTCTCATGAAAATATACAAAATTTAAATTATTTCATTACAAAATTATTTCATTAAAATTTAAATTATTCGATTGGAATTTAAATGTTGATTAGTAAATTGAACTTCTAAAATTCAAAACATAAAATAAACAAAGTTAATGTAGAATTGTAGGTTTCACGTATTTTTTGCCTAATTGCAGGAACCTCGAAACAAAAATAGCTGTGTTTATAAAACGATATAATTAGTAAGTTAACCAAATGAAAAGCGAATTTTTCAAAGAAATTGTATTTGGGGATCGCTTACTAATCTATACGTTTATTACCGTTTACTCAGCTCCAAATCTTGTGCAGTTGCAAAGAATGCACAAAAATACATTTTGGTTCCAATTCCATTTTTTTTTTGTGATATTTGTTTTATACTTCATTCTATCATACTGAACAAATATGTGAAGATATGTATAAATGATGATGATTTAGTTCAGCATCAGCGCGACTCTCGCTCGCGTCTTTGCTTATCATGGGATGAGACTAATTCCTCTAGTATAATGGAAAAGTTGACGTAAATATAATAAAATAATTGATTGGTTCAGTATTTATTTTGTATTAGTTTGCAATGAAAGCATCAATATATAAACATGGATAGGTTAAAAACAGCTTAATAAACATTGGATTTAGTATCTAGTTACGATCGACACTAAACACATAAATAATGGCCAAAGCTAGCGAGAGCTAGAAGAGAATGTTTGAATGTACAAACGAATTTAAAAATAGTACGATTGTCCGCGATTGATTTACTCTTACTCACTTGAAAAAATAAGCAGAAACACACCCACTGATAATATCGGAAGACTTTTTTGTCATCTGCATTCGTTGTGGTGGCGATGCCAGTCTTCTCCTTGTCATAGAGGTCTATGATTCGTGCTGGTTCTTGTTTATTCGATGAAATCGTAAATGTCGAATGGATCCAGCAGAAGGTGTTGAACACATCTTCCGGTATCTCTTTGTTATGCACGCAATCAATCGGATTACCCACATACTGTCTGGTGGTGACGATCAAGCTGAACGCAATCAGAATGGTGACAGTAATTGAGTAATGTAGCCGGAATACTGGCGAATCTATATGAATATGACTAACTCTAATCAGAGATTTCAATCCCCGAAATATATCCAACATTTTCCTTCTGATCTATTCATCAAACTGGCCCTAATAACCTTACAGATGCCTTGACGATCGAATAGCTCAGGAAACTTTGTCATAGTTTCTCAACTCATCATTTGGTCAAAATGGTTTTTATCACAGATGGAATTCGTCAAAATTGCTCTTCGCTCTTCGATTTTTACGTGCACGTGCATATCACTAAACTAGTACATTACATTGAGCCGATTGATGATGAGTTAAAAGTTCCGCGGCGGCGGTGGACGCCTTCCCAGTGCGCGTCGTGACGCTTAAATTAACACTAACTTTCTCAACAGTGGAGCTAGCCAGTAGCCATAGCATAGCCATGTGCCATTCGGGATACGAAACTAAATAAACTCCCATAGTTTAATGCAATCTCAGACGTCGGTCGTTCTATTTTAACCGCGATCGGTGAGATCAGACAAAAATCTACCAACTTGTGTGTGGTATATTTTTAACGACAAAATTAACCTGAACTTACCAAATGCGTTCGCGCTTCGGATGTGCACGCTGTCTTACATTCCGCCATCGGACAGTGTCGATGAATATTTTTGGCGAAATTTTCAATGCACGTTTCAGTTTTGTTCAGTCATTTGTGATGGAATGTTTACAAAATGTTCAATTTCAGACGCGCATTTTTTTTATTTGACAGCCCAAAATTTGGGCCGCTATTAAGACGAGACCATCAGGTATTACTATTATAAACAATTGAGCAATCCATTACGGATTTATTTATTATAACCCCCACAGCGGAAATTTTGTTTATACATATATAATAGCTCATAATTTAATATCATGGCGAAATGTTTAGATTAGTTTCGTTTCTTGGCGTGCAATATTTTGAAATATTCTTGCAACTGATTGTTACATTATACCTGTTTAGTATTTTCAGGCAGTCAGCCATTTAAATTCGAATAATAGCATTTTAACAATGTGTACAAATTATTTTCGTCTCGGCTACTTTCAATCCTTTCAAGACTACCAACTTATGTTAATTCTATAAGAAGTTTGTATTATTTATAGATATCAAATAAATATATGCGATATTTGAAAACCAGACATTGAGACTCCGACAACTTGCTCTAATAAAATAATAACCAAAATAATAGTAATACTACGAAAAATTACTTCGATTGCCATTTGTAACTTTAAATAAATTGGTATTCTAGTTATGTAAGTGTGTCAAATAAAAACAGGGGTATAGGCAAATTTTCTAAAATTAAATATAAGCAAAACATACTTGAAAAAGTGATTTTGGAAATTGCTTTTTATATCGCGTTTTTATTGATAAATTCAAATCAAATTATCTACTTCCAAAAAGTTGACGCGCATTCTTGTCGAACTATTTTCAGATTTTGGTTTTTAATATAAATATTTTTGGATAACTTTCCACTAACAGATGGCGATAGTGCGCCAACTTTTTACGTGCAATTAAAATTTAGGTGATGAGTCAGATATTGAAAATATAATTAATCATAAAACAAAATATTGAAAAAATATAAAGTGATACTTACTTGCAGTAAAAGAATGAAACAAATCCATTGGTAATACTTGACTTGTTTCTTTGGTGACTTCTCCTCGGTAGTTTGTACATTATGGTATAATTCCGGTGCGCCTGGTGGTCCTGGAATCGTGTATGTTGAATGTATCCAGCAATATGTGTTGAAGACGTCTTCTGGAACCTCTCTAAAACATAAAAGTGCAGTATTATTTTAAAGGTATCGTTAAAAATAACTACATAAATAAAAACATCCTGATTTAACATGTTGATGATGAAAACAAGCTGTTTTTTTCCTGAAACTGAATACATATGCAAGATTTGCTCGGGATTTATTTTATTTTTGCACATGTGCAACGTGCTCATATATTAATATAATTTCTACTTAAAGAGAAAGAAAAATTTCATGGATATTCATGTCTACTCATTTTAAGTGCGACAAATTTTGAACTATGAAATTAGCTGCAGTAAATAGTTTTATTGTCGAATATTTATTATTATTACCTTACCTATTATGCACACAATCAATGGGATTTCCAACATACTGCCTTGTGGTAACGGCTATGGAAAACGACACCAGTAAAATTACGGTTGCGTTTGTGTGCAAGCGGAAAATGAGCGAATCAACACTTACGTGATTGATCTGAAACAAAGACTTGGGATGATTAATAAACAATGAAAGTCGGTTTTCATACAAAAATAAACAAAGCAGATAAAATTTTGACTAATTACATCTGAAACTCTGGATATTTTATTCATTCAACAGGATACTAAAAATAGGTTGAAAACTGTTTGAAATTTTCAACGCTTCCATGTAGAACAACAATCATTTTTCGAAATTTTATACACATTTTCTGCTCCTTACAAATCTGCACCACTAACCTGAGTCAAAGTGTAAACTCCACGTAGCAAATCCATCGTTAAAAATCCATCGTCTTTAGCTGATCGTTTTCGCGTGGATCTTGGTTCCGAATATGCTCTTCTGGTGACTCTTACCTTAGCAGTTGCACTTTGCTGATGGGTTCGATATGCAATTCTGTCCTTCTTTGGTCGCTCACTTTTAGCTTTGCCCATCTGGGACAGTGCAAATGCCAATGGTCCATCATTCAATGCGTACAAGGGGTGCATAGCTTTGAACGCCTGAAAGAATTTTCTTTTTATATCGCACCAAAGACCAAGAAGAGATGCTTTCGGTGTAAATGTTTGGTTGAAAGTGTAAGCGCATCATTTGAAATCATTAATTTATTGTAGTTGGTTAATATTGGGTTTAAATTTAGGATTTTATTAGCACTTTAACAAACACTTGAACAAATAAGCAGCATCGGGAAGTGCTGAAACATGATCTTAAAAAAGGCAAGGAATATTCTATGGATTTCTTGATTATACGTTGTATATACAGGGGGGTCCTTAGACAGGATATCTTATAACGCATCGCAAATAATTTGAAAAAATAAATCAAATGCCAATTCGAAATGTAAATATGATCGGGTAATTAAATATTTAATCGCAATCTATTAAATTATACTGGCAACCAACCACCTTGCGATCTAACGATCCCAATGATCATTAGTCCACCATATAAATTTTTACTTACGTAATTTAAGTTTTGATGGTTATTATAGAATATGACAATAGTTCCGTTGTATTAATTTAAATGTGATCACAATTTTAGCTTGAGAAACTGAATTAGCTATAAATAAAGAGAATATTCTTACCCATCTCTGCGAGAATAGTAGTGGTGAGTACTGAATGAAGTTTGCCTATATTTTGAAGTTGTCAGTGATCTAAGAGCAATCAATCACTTTGGTGAGTGAAATGTGAGAATCAGCTAGGAGCATAATATCAGTACGCGTGACCATTCCGTTCAGTCAACACAGCGACTAAATCACGAAAACTAGGTCCTCCTAACTCAACACTAAACTATTAGCAGACAGTGAACAACACAAAAAAAAATTGCCAAATAACACATTTTTATTTCGGCTTAACAAACTGAACTGGCAAGACCAGATAATCCAACAACCAGCAGCAGCATCAAAAATTGTTGTGAAACTTTTCATAGTGTGCCTTTTTTATATATATGTATAAATATACTTACAATATAGTATTAAACACAAAAATACACGCATAGCACAATGAATCAGCCAGACGATGCCAACAGATTGCCGCTATTTTCGGACAAGAATAGAAAAAAAATATTGCGAATTAAATGGTTATGGTGAAGGACATTAGAGACCAATAAAACTAAGATTTCTACTACTACTATTATACTACACAAAAATTAATGAGTGTGTTCTATTTTCGAAAAAGCTGTGACTATAAATTTTTACTACCACCAGTTAAAATCACTTAACAATATAGGCTACATAAATCTTAGCTTATTAGGTACACTGTTGAGAGATCATTATACACAAATCAATTCAAAAGCATAAAAATAACTATGCATGTTTATCGTAAATTTGTAACAATGCATATTAATTGAAACAATTACATTATTTCCATTTTTTTCGATTTTGGTGAAGGTGCCGGTGTCTTGCATATGAGCACGAATTGAGACCCTGGTCAGCTAGTCTAGCGAACCGCTTTAAATTATTTAGTTTCTTGATGATATAAATATATTATTTTTTGAAGGAAGTGAAGTAACATTATATTTTACTGCTAAAGCTGTTGTGGTGAACCATATGCCAGATCAGTAATTACTAATACTTTTCAACATTTTAATGACTGAATTAAGTTTTAAATTGAAATGTGAAGCAAGATGATCTGTTCTTGTGAATAGATTTTTTTTTAATTTATGGGGTTTATTGACATAATTGTTGTTATGGAATTGAATTATAAATATCCTAAGTAGTAGATATTGTTTTATTTCACGCTAAATAAAGTCTAATAAATAAATCTCTGCTCAAAAGCAGTTATTTTCAAAAGCAGAAAGTATCTGAAAAATGGCAATTAAATCTTATTCTGGTAAGAAGGAGAGTACCTACCTATTAAGTTATTTGTTTTAAGCTAATTGTAATCCAAAATTTAATATTTATTAATAATTCGATGAAAAAAAGTGTCAAATATTCAAAGATAATTTTCGATGCCTTTCTTAGTTCCTTACTAAAAATGTATTTCTAATTTTGCATGTCGATATTTGAGCAATTTTTTTTGTACTTGCATTGCACGATTTTAATCTTCATTACAAAATATTAAATTTTGACAGATCAGGATACACACCAAACTGGGGTGCAACCAGTAATGGTGTTTGATATTTTGAAACTGAATACCGGTGTTTTACAAGTCACCTTTACCCACTTGTCCGTTGGTGGACTATTAAATTCCACCTTGCATGAAACTCAGTAACTATTCCTTTAAATTAATTGGTGATCAAGACATTATCTAATAAGTTCTTATCTTCTAGTTTTGATCATGCAACCGGTAGATACCACGTTCGGGTAAAGTTGCCCAAAGTAACATGCAAAGGTTTATACAACATCGAGGGAAAAATACTGGGATTGCCTGTTAAAGGAAAAGGCAAATGTACCATTATTTTTGGTAAGTTGTACATTTCAAAATAAAAAATCAGATTTTATTTTTTGCTATTCAGTGAATGGAGACTACACGTTTAGCTATGATGCTAACTTGCACCCTAATAATTTCAACAACAATGCGAAGAAAACCGATTCTAAATTTGTGTTCCATCTAGAAGATGTTCAATTCAATTTCGAGGACCTTACGAACGGAGACGCTGTTTCAAGTATGTATTTTATGAAATATTATTTATAATGATTCAATGGTATGCAAATTGTAGACGCTGAAATTAATAAATTTCTCAATAAAAATTGGGCAGATGTGATCTATGACATGAAAGATGAACTTACATACACGGTTAAAATGATTGTCGAAGGTTTAATCAAAGTGCCCAACATTCAGCCTTATGTAATGCTTCAAAATGTTTTGTAAATAACGTTAAATAAATGTGTTTAAATCAAAATTGCCTGTAATAGTCGTGTCTTAAACTCAGTAGTACTTTGGTGTTTTCAAAAATTGTGTTTTTAATTCATGAATGATACTCAATATTTATAATACTCATCACTAACTAACTGCAACTTCCCTGTCCGCCTATCGTCGAAGAATATTATTAATATCTGGACTGCTTGACCAAGTAACTTGATGCACTTCCTATAATATCTAGCCTATCGCCCCGGATACACAATTGAGCACGTATGCGAATGAGGCGGGCCGAGGTCACGATTCGATTCATGACGATTCGAATGTGCATATGGATGGCTAGGCGACAAACCGAGGCGCAGCAGTTTGCCTCAAATCGTACTGCATGCGTACTGCATTGGCTCGATCCGATGCGGCTGGCGGTGAATCACTGCGCTGTTCGTGCTCGAGCATGGACATCTCGCATTCGGATTAGAAACTTGTAAATATAATCATGAATTGGACTTTAAAATTCAACCATTTCAAACATACTCTGAAGATCTTTTCAAATATTGTTTGGTTTGGCTGAACATTTTTGTGCAATTGAGAATTACTAAGTAAGGCTTTGGAAAACGCCTTAAGGACCTGAAATTAATATAATAAATAAATAGCTGTTTTTTGATTCCATGGAAATGAATTTGAAATAGTCTAAGTAGATTTTGTTTATGTCCTGATGCAAGCTTAAAAGCAGAGCTCCCAAAAAATTGAAAATAATCGTGCAACGAAATCTGCAAAATGGCAATTAAATCCTCGTACGTCATTGATGAGAGTATGTGTATATCCATTTACTTATTTTACGCTAATTTTAACATAGAATTTAATATTCATTAGTAATTTAACGAATTAATTGTCATTAATGTCAAAATTAAATTGAAAAATTCTATTTTAAAATAATATATTATTATATTTTTTTTTTTTTTTGAATGTCGATATTTGAGCATTGAGTCTTCCTCTTTGAATTGTACTTGCATTGCACGATTTTAATCGGGAAAAATTTTCTTTAGGCGTCAACGCAAATCTTGACAAGATATATATCTATCGAAAGGGTTTTGAATTCGCAATCGATTGGTACTATTTTCAAGTGTCGAGCTTAAACCGTTCAAAAGTTATAGGACCTTGAATATAAATAAAATTCAGAATTGATTAGTATAACCCCTGCGCAAGGAAAACAAAAAAAGTCGAAATTGATAACATAGCCCCTGCGCAAGGATAACAAAAAAGTAGTTACTAACCTAACCTAACCTAACCTTTATTTTGAAAAAAAAAAAAAAAAAAAAAAAAAAAAAAAAAAAAAAAAAAAAAAAAAAAAAAAAAAAAAAAAAAAAACCTTTTTTTTTTAAATAACCTAACCTTTTAAAAAAAATTAACCTAACCTAACCTAACCCCTGCGCAAGAAAAACAAACAAAATCGTAAATCTAACCTAACATAACCCCTGCGCAAGAATAACAAACAAAATCAAAATCACAAACAAACAAAATCACGTTCAAACAAAATCAAAAAAAAAACAAACAAACAAAATCAAAACAAAATCAAAATAAACATAACAAAAAAAATAAAAAAAAAATAACATAAAATAAAAATAAAACATAACATAAAATAAAAACATAACATAAAATAAAACATAACATAAAAAATCATAACAAACAAAATCACGTTCTATGCCAACCCTACAAACCACAATTAAATCAAATTAAATCTCTAAATCTATTTTTCGGTTGCGAACTTTTCATATATTAAATCCGTTATAACTTTTGAACGATTTAGACTCGACACTTAAAACTAGTACCAATCGATTGCAAATTAAAAACCCTTTCGATTGATATATAAATTTTCAAGATTTGCGTTGACGCCTAAAAAAAAGTTTATCCTTTTAATCTAACACTACAAAGTAATAAATTTGACAGATGTAGAAGATGGAGAAGATGTCCCCACAGCTTCATCACTATTGGAGATTCCTGTTTTACCACTGTCGTCCAATGTTTTAAAAGTCGCGTTCATTAATTTGACCATTGATGGACTGTTAAATACAAGCCTCTATGAAACCTAGTAACCAATTCCTTTAAATCAATTGGTTACCAATATATTTTCTAATGAGTTCTTATCTTCTAGTTTTGATGCTATAACTTCTAGATATTATCTTAGGGTGAAGTTGCCTGAAATCACTTGCAAAGCCAATTGCAAGATTGAAGGGAAAATGTTGGGATTGCCTGTTAAAGGAGAAGGCAAATGTACCATTAAATTCAGTAAGTTGCACAAATCAAAATGATTCTCATTTTGACTTCAATTTTTGTTATTTAGTTGATGGAGACTACTTCTTTAGTTTTGCCACTAAAGCAATTCCGTTTTTTGGCCCGAGCAATACGAAGCAGCACGATGTGCAATTTGTGTGCATTCTGAACAAGGTTCATTTCGATTTCGAGGATCTTTGCAACGGAAACGCTCATCAAAGTGCGTATTTTATGACTATAATTAATGATTCGATTTATATGGTATACAAATTGTAGACGCTGAAATGAATAATCTTCTCAATAATAACTGGGCAGAAGTTATCTATGATATGAAGGAGGAAATTATATCCAAAGTTAAAATGGTGGCCGATGTACTAATTAAGGTGCCTACCTTTTAGGGTTATCCTTATTAATCATTTGATCTTAAATGTTGTTAAAGCAATTTGCTTAAAATAAAAATTGGTTGAAATGGTCGTGTAATTTCGATTTTAAAAAATATTTGAATTTGGATATTTTCAGAATTCAAATTTTTTTGGCGTGTTGTAGATGTATATACATAAATACAGAATAACTCGATATTTTATATATGAAGAACAAATATTCCACTCGGCGGCACATTCGAGTAATACAAACATTTAAAAAAAAATAACGGTCGGCAGAAAATAAACGCAACCAACAATACATCAACTAAAAATTCTACAACGGCCAAATTTTTAGACCAAGGAGTGAATCGTTGAAAATTTCAATACAATTTTAAATTAAATTAATTCATTACATTCCAGCGATTAAATATATTCCATAATACACTATAAAAATCTGAAAATTTGATTTCCATATTTTAACATAACGAGAATAAGTGAAAAGTTATTAATTTAAATAAAACAAAAATTTAATAAATTTGCATATAAAAATTTATTCTTTATGTTGAAATATACAAAAACTAAATATAAATGTCGTTCCATAATCCTAATGTAAAACTGGTTAAAAATATAATTTACAACGAATTTGTAAACATTTCTTTTTTGTCGAAAATAAAAACGTTTTCTGATATGTAAAATTGGTTTTTAATAAAGTTGTGGTTTATCAGCACGCACACACATTTACACCAGTCTGCTTGTAAGGCAAAAATTGGCAAAGTCAGAAAAAAAGAATATAATTCATTGCCATTCGAATCACAGACTACAATTACTATTCAAATCATACTTTCCTAATGAGTAATAAAAATATTATTGCATCTTAAATCTTAACATAATTGTATAGCAAGATCTTGTTGTATTTTCCTTAGTTAGTAGACTAGCGTCTTCATTATTAGATTTTTTTTTCAAAATTTTTGTATTGGATATTAAAATAAATTACTTATAATTAGATAGTTGGAATTGTCATGAGCATAATACATTGGAATCAAATTGTACGGAATGTTTTTGAGCAAAAACAAAATTAATTTAAAGTACAATACACTTAATTTTAAAGCCTTAATTTTGATTGTTAATATTCTCGGTCAGTTTGTACTTAAATTACCAGACCAAAAAAAAAATAAGATCCTTGTAACACGATTTTCAATCAAATGATCACGTTTAATTCGTTCAGTGTTGATTGCTTGAATTTGTCTCAATTTTCTTGGCAAGTTCACCGATAATCTCTCTGTAAATCAACGGGTCCATATTGGTACCCAGCATCATCAATATCCACCAATCGCCCAGATCCACTTTCTTGCACAAGACCTGACAGACTTCGATTGGAATGCTGCGATTTTTCGCATGCATAATTCTCGGCCGCATCTTCGGACACAAAATGATAATAATCCGATACGCGACCAAGATGGTTAGTAATGTGGCAAGAATCATAAACCAAAACCAGATGAAAATGTACGTTTTCTCATTAACTATATTTAATGGCAGTATGCATAAACTGTCGTGCTTTTGTAAGCTTCCAGATGCACCATATTTGTAGAAGATGCATTTGGTGACCCGTGGAAACACATAGACCATCGGATCGACTCGGTCGTCTTGTGACTGTTCCGAGAAACTCATCACTCGCAATCCATATGACAAAAATTCGCCATCGAAAAATTTGTTCATCAAGTAGAGCTGCAGGATGATGTTAATAAGGCAGATGGTTTCACACATGAAATAGCGAACGGCATACAAATTGTGTTGCTGAAAAATAAAAAAAAAATATGCGTCAGTGCACATGCTATTCGAATTATTTTATGTTCAAGGTAAAATAACTGGCGGAACGCTACATCCTTTATTATTTGAAATGTAAATTTCGTAATGACGTTTTTAAATTATATTAATTTTTATTAGTCAGGTGAAATTAAATTGTGCATTGGAAAAAATTGTTTTTTGTTATATTGTTGTAGTGCAATTTGCTTCAATTATATAATTTTTGGTCAAAGTTCAAAACAATTGTGCAGTTTATTGAACGCTCCGTCCGACCCGACGTTCGACCTAGATCTCTTTCAACACTTTTATCAGTTTCGACGATTAGAATAATTTTATACCCAGTCCCAAAAGTCATTGGGGTATTTTCTTTTAAATCCTTTTATATAATGATACCACACACACACTTTGGAACACTATAGTTATGGACGTTCAAAGATTCACTGTTAATATTTTTATTGTTTAAATTATTTTTATATTTTATTGTTGTTCATTATATACTTAACTATTTAGTAATTAATGCTTTTTAAAATATTCTGGTTTTATAGTTTTATAGTTTTTTTTATATTCATTTTTAATTTTGAAAAGTACATAAATTAACAATAATTTGCACATATATTAGGTTGTAAAAAAATGAATATAAAAAACTATAAAGCTGCCAGATTATTTAAAAAACCATATAATTACTGAATAGTTAATTATATTATAATAAACAATAAAAGATATAAAACTTACTTAAAATAAATAATTTAACACTAAATCTTTGGTCCTCAATAAGTCGAAGATATTAAATTGTTAGGAAGCTTTCTGATATACTGAGTTCAACATTTTTTTTTACATATTAAAAATAGTAGAAAACATCCCCCATTCATTTCTAAACACCCAATATATTTTTAATGCTTTACCATGCATCCATTTGAAGTCCCAAAAAAAAATGTACCATCGACTTTTTACATAGTTTTAGGACTCCTAGTATAAATGAACTTCTCCATTTTTTTAATTTTTAGTAATAATTGCGGTAGAAAATTTTCCTCAACATTAAGATAAATAAATGAATTTCCTATTACTAATTCAAAAATTATCAAAAATAATTTGCATTTTACCACGCATTCGATACGTAAAATAAATTGGTATTTTATTTAGTTGTGGTTTATCAACACGTACACATACTTATTTACGTTAATCTACGTTTTATGCAAAAATTGGTAAAAATCAGAAAAAGATATGGTGGGTTTTGCCAAACATTAAGCAGATTATGGTGAAATGCATGCCTATTGTACTGTAATAAAATTTGCATTTTTCTCACTTAACATGTAAAAGTGATATTTATTAAAGATTGTAGTTTATCAGCATATAAAAATATTTATTTAGGCAAAAATTGGTAAAAATTTGACTGGGTTATCCAAAAAAGATACTTTTCCAAATATCTCTAGGTAAAATAAAACTATAATAACAAAAATATAAAATAAACAAATTATTGATTGATTGCAGAAAGAAATATCAAACTTAATACCTTGTTTACTTTTTTTTAATTATCTCTCCACACTAAATTAAAGTTTTTATTTACAAAACAAAACAAGTCCCTTTAATTTTATCAGTTAACGATAATTAAACACACATGTATCAATGTTGAATTTATTTATTTGCCACTCAAAGTTGCACTTCCGATTGATAATAGTCTTAATAAATAAACCGACAAATGAATTAAATTGTCTAAATTTTTAGACGCAAATTTAATGAAGAAGACTTAAGCGTATAAAAGAAGTTTTAAAAATTTGTATTTTTGTATTTCAACAAGCTTTTTTCGAATTTATACTTTGCCAGCTCGCATCTTTGAGGCTCGAGCTGCCATCTTGGAAAAAATGGCGCCCACTAGCAGTTTTTTGACAATATCTCCTTTTAAAATAAAAGCGGTTATAAGATAAATCAATGTAGAAGAAATTTGCCTAATATTTCTGAAGATAATATAAGCCTAATATTTCTGTGATTCTCTAACCAAAACAAAAAACCTTAGTAAGTAAACAAAAATTTTTGATAGAACAAGAATTTCTCAAACTATTTTCAAGCTGATATCAAAGTTAACAGTAGTAAATGAACAATTTTTTCCGATTTAGTGTTTTATACACAAATAAAAAAAAGCAATCTGTTATCTTTAGTAGTAAAACACAATAGCTTGCGTATTTTTACGTTCTACTGAATTACGACTATAAACTAGTTATCCAAATTGTATTGTTGAATAATGATAATGGCAATCCAAAAATGACGACATAGAAATGATTGATAATTTAATGATCATCAACTATTATAGTACTTTACCCGTTTACCGCACCTTTGCCTACAAGGTAAAAGTTCATAGTTGCAAAGATATATAATAAAAATAAATAAACTACATCAATGCACGAATCTACCGCAACAGAGTGCTAATGATTTCTAAAAATAACTCTTAATAAGTTGTTATATTTGATATCCACGCGTATTTGCTGACAAATTAGAAATCATATCATCATATATCTTGAATTACCAGCGATAACACTGCATCATTTTCAATTGGTCTGCAATTTTTCTGTTCTACAAGAAAATTAAACAAAAAAGTGAAAATTTCGCAAAATTTTCAACACCAACTTGATGAACTCATCCATGCGCGCCAACAGCATTGATATTCATTGTATAAGCAAAATAGCGTAATTAGTTTATTATAGAGAATTCTATTCATTTGCATATGTAACTGGATTGCAACAACACGGACTTTAAAAGGAATCCAATGTCGAAATCCAATCAAATGATGACTTAATTTTTCAATCACGTGTATTTAAGACTACGCACTCGTATTCGCATAAATACATCTTTATTTGCATATGAGTGGAACGAATTTCGACATACAATTTGAATAAAATATTATTAATATGCATCATTATTATGTAAGGTCTATTATTTGGAAGCTTTGATCTTTTCACTCAATATTGAAATTAGCACAAGGTTTTCCATATGCAAACGGAACTGATTGAATTAAATGTGACATTTAATGCATCACGAATGTGTATCATACAAATGTGTTGAAGTACTACACTTGTGAAAGCATAAAATCATTTACTTTTATTTTAAAGCTAATTTGCTAAGTTTATTGGATCGTAAATTCAACCAGATTTTGTACAATTCTTGATACTTGTATTACTCAGAAAAAAATAAATAATACGTTATGAAAATATTATTATTTTATTGCATCAACAATTAATGATAGGTACTTTGTTCCAAACCACAATAATTTCATGTGGTTTATTTCAATTAATGACAAACAAACTATGAGTAACAAACCAGCGAGCAAAAATGAAGTGATATAATTTTTATCTTTCTTCTGACTTTTGGAGGCCCCTGATCACTTGGGGCCGCAGACATTATACCAATCCAAAAGTCCAAATCCCTAGTAGTTACGCCACTGGCAAACTGGTTACGCCACTGGTTAAAAGTGATTTTATTTTGTTCGTAGAGTTAGTCCGTTCGCTCCGCGCGTAGCTTCTCAACTCAAAATAAAATCTCACTTTTAACACTCATATCATAAATAGCTATTAATTAAAAAAGCATGTTCGTATTGACGATATACCGGATTATAAAAACTAAGAACGCGCTAATTATTCGTAAATAAATGTCATTTTTCCACGATTAAAGACGCTAATAAGTATAATTGTCTTCCAAAATAATCCATTTATTTTAATGGAATGAATCAATAGATTCCCATTACGAAATATGAATGATAATAGATAACTCATCAAATAAAATGATTTAATGGTTCACACTCAAATATAGGTAGTAAGAGTACTATTCAAGGCTCATTGATTTTTCTTTACAATATATTTGTAAAAAAAATATTTGAAAGTGGTAGTACTAGATAAAATATTTAGACAGAGAAACGTGCGAAGTCAATATGTGCTTGACTCCAATATAAAATCCAAAATACGATCTTACCTTGATATGTTTCATCAGATATTCGATAATAATGTCCTTCTTAGCCGATTTGACTTTTTCATCGCAAACGCCAATATTCAGACCCATGACCAATGTCCTCATCAAGCCTCTTTCGGACATATTCCAAATGACTTTTGGTGTGTAGCAAGCAATCGCCTATAAATAACAAAATAAAAACAAATGTTATGCATGCTAGGTGAATTTACATTGCAAATAGTAAAATATACGGAAATAATTGTTGACGATAAAAAACACGATTATTATTCAATAAATTATGTGGTAACTTTTGCTTCTCTCGTCAGTTTGACTTGAAAAAAAATGAACCGAAATTGCGATAAGCAACTATGTATATTTGTATTTACAAATGATAAAAAGGTAAATATAAATAAGTACATTTTAATATTTACATTACTTAAGTACAGTCTGTGCGCCATTTGAATATTACCTGAAAGAAGAGCACGAAACAGACCCATTGATAGTACGTGTAGTACTTCTGGGCATGCTCATCTCCAAAATCGTTGGCAATACCTGGATGAGCCACTTCTTGACCAACCTATAAAAAAGCAAAGACGAAAATTACATACCGAAAAACGAAAAGAAATAAATTATTTTAAAGCCCCCTGTCATTAAAAATCGTTCCTTGAAAGAATTCTATCTGCATTTCCAATTATTATACGACCAGAAGAATGGTGATTAATTTTAAGTGGTATCACATCAATTAATATTTATGAGAAGTTGAAACAACAATTATTAACTAAGTCGTTTCCTCATTGTCCTAAAAAAAAACGCATCCTCTTGATTAAACGGATTAAATTTTTCAATGACTTTATCTGAAGGTAATAAAGTTTGGATTTGCTGAGGCTTAGAATTAATTCGGAGAATTATGTAGGTTTTGTTGGCATACATATAACAAAAGTCATCATAAAAATAGACGATAAGTTTCAAAACCGTTACACCCACCCTTAAGTTTCATAAAGTACCGTTGAAAGGTCATACCTGTCTTCGGAAAGCGTCTGGCATCGTGAACGTCGACGAAATCCAGCAGAATGTATTGACCACATGTGTTGGTACCCCATCAACCATACATTGTATTGGATTGCCAACAAATTGATTGGCGGTAATAATTAAACTGCAGGCCATCAACAATGCAGTGGTGAAGAGATTGTGCATGCGAAAAATCGCGCAATCAATTCGAATATCTTGGTACTTTAAATAACTAGCTAAGCCTCCTAGTAACTTGTACATTTTTAGGCAGTGTGAGTTTCAGAGAGAAAAAAATTAGAAAAAAAAAACAGTCTTATCTCTTTATCACTTTTTGAATGTAGGGTAGGTTTTTGAATAAAAGGCGGTTGAACTAAAATCCACCCTAGCTCGGAATATCCGCCACCTTCATTCAGTTCATGACAAAACAAAATAGAACTCTGCGCAACGGAGTCTACGTTGCAATTTTTTCCTTCAGGATGCAAGAACACACAAAAACATTGTCACCAAATTATGCAAAATGATCACTAAGCAATTAGATTTTCGTCTAAAATAATAAAAATATAGTTAGTAGACAATTTTAAAGTCCGTTCGATGGATCCACTATGTACAATAACTGGCTACTGAGTGCTGCCCCCCTGATTTCTCAGTCCCCCACTACGCACTGCACTGAAAGTTGTCCAACAAAGTTGTGTGCATGTCTTGCATTTGGAGACTCCTTTGAGCCACATTTCCTTTCATTTATAATTCCACATGAAGAGAATTATTTTAGCTTTTTCTAAGCTGCACTTTTCGACGCCTTCTTCTTCTACTACTAGCCAGCCCAATTCGAATTTGGTCACCTGGACTCCGTCTCCGGAGCATTCGACGTTGGGTCGAGCGCGATTATGCTTCGTGCCAATTAACGCTTGTTAACTTCGGCGTTTCTCTTTTTATTTAATGTAGAAAAAAGAGAAAACCACACGTAAATTTAGAGTTAAATCAATTGAAAGCTGGGTCCTTATGCTGTAGCTCCCGCAACTTTAAAGCATTGGAGCATTGCATTGGACAATTTTCTGGCACATGTTGCAATCTGCAAATCTGATTGGTTTAATTTAAAATTACAGCTGCGCGTATAAATTCCGCATTAAACTGACGACTGTTTTTTTACAATGGGGATGTCTACTGGTCGGAAATTTGATAAACTATAAATAGTGGCAGATAAGGCCGGAAACATGGACAAATGTTTAGCAACCCTTAATAGAATTGAAAATAAAAGCAAGTTTGCGAGAGAACTACGTCATAATTCGAACGAGTTAGGTGAGCGCATTTCAAATAACCATCTCCCCTTTCCTTTACTGTGGTAGATGTTATTTATGCAATGTCAAATACTCTAGGTCGAATAGTGGTCAGAGGCGTTCTCAAATTGTGACGTCACATCACTTTAAAATTTATTTTCAAGCCTTTCCGAGCCCCAAAAAAACCGCAAAAAATTATTTTCGTATGTAACTTTTTATACTCTATAGTAAGATTAAATAAAATACAGATTAATTAGACGCCAATCGCGTGATTCTTGACTATTTAAATTTTATTATTGAAATACATGCAACAATTCCATGTATTTCATCCCGACAATGTCATAAATCTGAGCTAAGCGATAAAAACAATTTGTGTTTATTTTCGAAAGATGTTATATGAAACTATAGATGTACGTAATCGAAGAGTTCATGTTTGTTTATAATTCTGCGATAACTAAGAGACCTTTACCATGTGCGGCAAAAAATCGGTTTTCACTACCGACTTGTGTAAAGTAAATAAATAAACAAATCTGAAATCTGTAATAACAAACGTGGCAATAAATAAAAGTCAAAGTCAATAATATTTTTTCTCAAACTTCTTGTAGTTGGTAAAATTGGTTACAATGTTGTGCAATCATTTATTGTTCCAAGGTAAATAACCTAATTTTGGAGCAAGTCTTGCAGCTTTTGTTCTTTTTTTGTTGTATTGTAAAGAGTCAAGTTCTGCATGACTTGTCTGCATAATGATGTATGTAAATTAAGTAGTACAGTCGACCTCAATTCTCACAAAAATTGTTCAATTACATGACTTTTTTTGAAAAAAAAAAAATTTAAACTTCGAATTTAAATTATTATGCATGATATTCAGAATGTTTATTCCAATGATTGAATAATTAACTTAAAATAGATTATTAGTGAAAAAAGTGTGCAAATTTGAAAACCTATTATAGAAACTTTTTACCAGAATTATGACGCAGAATGATTTGAAGAAAAATTATACAAATTCTTAGAAACTTTCTAAATCGAATACAATGCAGTTGCAGATATAGTAGTATACAAGTCTGTTAATTTTTGACCTTTGATAGTACATTGTAATGTTCTGCAAGGCTAGTTTGCTATAGGTATAAATTACAACTTTATAAATCAGCGCAGTTTTCAAACAATCCAATTAAACACATAAGTACATGTTAATTGATGTTTTTTATTTTTCAATATAATTAATAACACTTCAAGAATTATGGATATAATTTAGAACTAGTTTTATATTAGAATAGAAGACAACTTTCATTTTAATATGATAGCTTAGATTCATGTGAAACTCATTTCTGAATAATTATAATGTATTTTTTACAACAATCATTAGTGACGTAAACTTTTTGTAGTACAAAATTATATTATGTGGACTGGGATTCTTAAAGTTGAATTTAAACTATTTGAAAAATGTTTGCATAAATGATAAATATACCAAATTCGAACAAATTTAAAGGTCATCTTAATCATAACTGCATTATGAATTTTTAATTATAACAGTTTGTATAATTTCCATTTTGAACGTAGATGTGTTTTGTTTATGGAATATTGATGTTAATTTGTTAATAACTCAATTTGGAATTTTTGGAGATAAAAAACGTTTATTATTTAACACATATTTATTATTTTTTATTCATTTATTTTATTTTACTTAATCTGTTGGGAGGATCCACTGGATCTGGTCCAGGTCTCTACGTGACAATAGGAACCACCAACGGTTCTCGATGGAACCTATCGCCTAGCTATCTATCGTCTGCCTAACTTTAAATTCATCAGTAAAACTAAAATAAAACTAAGTTTTTTTTTTCAATTTCAACATCTTGCCCATAAAGAGAAATTTCGTCATGATCATTTACGGCATTTAAAGTTCTAACACGTACTGAAAAATGTAGGTTGTTCTTTTTTTTTGTCATAAAAAGTGAGAAAAAGCGTGATTCTTCAAGAATTTAAAGTCAATTATTCGAGATTTAAAAGTGGTGAGCTGTTTTGGGTTTGGTTGCCTGGAGGTCCAGATATTTCTTGGAACTATTAGATTCTCGCTCGCCTAAAAATCGATGCGTTATATTTAATAGGAAGTATTAAAAGATTCTGCGATCTGATATATATTCAAGTCGGTAAAAAGGATGATGAACAAAAGGTAATAGTGGTGGTTCTTGTTTTTCACTTCTTGGTTTTCCTTTTGTTGTGTCTGATGAACTCTTGTACAACCACGTTCAAAGGAACGAAAAAACAAACGCATGCGCAAACTTTCTCTAGTCTCTCTCGGGGTTTCACATAAATGCAAGTTTACAAACTTAAATGTCTCTGGGAAGATAGTTTTGATATTTTTCATATCTACACATTGTATTCAACTATTTAAACTTGGCTGATATCGTCTAGTAACCACAAAAGTGACAAAAACACCTGCTTTATTACTTGGTTTTACTACTTCGTTCAAACAACCAATTTTTCGTTAATGAGATGACCAAAAAAAAGAACTTTAATATGTTTAATATAGGCGTTTCAGAAACCGAGGTCAATTTTACAATTTATTTTAATTCAACAATAGTTACAGTCAATTACAATGAAACTCTAGTTTTGAAAATACGATGACTCCTAACAGGATACAACAATTTACTCGAATCAAGAAACATTTCTTGATAAAATAAATTGATTCACTCGATAGTATTCAGAATTAACTTATGTTTCAATATACAGCTTAATATTACGTAAAATTACATCATTATAACTGAAATTTTATTAATTATAGATGACATACAGCAATTAGCGGAATCAAGAAACATTTCCTGATAAAATAAATTGATTCACTCAAAATTTCGCAGAACTAACTCATATTTTAATGAAATTTAATATTGTTCAGAATTACATCATTATCCAAAGTTGCAAAAATCGATTTTGTCTTATAATTTAATTTGGCAACAATATGGCACTTTTAAATCTCAAGGTTAATGCACTTATTAATAACTAATAGCAATAAAAATTGTAAACTGCAAGTCCAATATTAATTAGTATCAATGGTGGACAGATCTGAACAGAAAGCGAGACACCGCAGCTGCCTAGAAAAGGGCACTCTAGGGCAGGTAAATGCTTATTTCTAGTCGTCCAAACAAATCATACGTTGAATTTCAAAAGATAATTTGTCATAAGTTCCTTCTTATTTGTTTGGACGGTTTTGGTTACCCTTATGGTAAACAGGCCTTTTCACATCTGCTTTTCAAATTACATAGCGCCCTTATAATAAATAGCATCACATAAATAGAGTTTAAGAATAGAACTACTTTTTGTCTTAATGCATGATCGTTTCAATGCGTTCTTAGATACAGTTTCAAATATGGACATGTTTACTTAAACTATCATTTTCAAATAACAACCAATTTTCACAGTTCTCCCCATGCATATCTCATTTCAATTACAAGGCTTTCAAATATGCAATATCCGATAACATTAACAAACAGATTGTCACAAGCTGAAATTTGCACTTGAAAATGTACAATCTCTACTTCTACTTTGGACTTCTTCTGTACTTAGTCAAAGAAAAGGTCGTTGTTCTCTATTGACCGAAGAGATAACTTCGAGAAGTGCACGTGTTTAGCACACTGCACATATATATAAATATACAGGGTGGACAAAATTAAGCAATCTGATTCAGTCAGATTCCAGGAAATTGAAAAATATCTGAAAGTCAGGAATATTTAGATCAGAATATCTTGATTTTTCAGGTTTTGGAGTCTATTGAAGTCTATAATTGTGGTTTCACCAACGCAACAAACTTTGTCAATACAGTTTTGCTCAAAAAAATGTTTTCAGGCGAAAATACTGGTTTTACCTGTTTTGGGAAAATAGTTGAAATCCCTTCTTCGCTTTACAATTATTTTTTGGGTTTTAGAAAAAGGATTTCATCCATTCTTTGCTCTGATTCCTCCAAAGCACCAAATGAGCCCAGTTTTTGATCGAAAAGTACGTAATTCATAACAAAACTGGAATTGGAGCTGACATAGCAAGATACTGAACATTGAAGAACCAATTTGAAACTGAATACTTTCGAAAAGTAAATGTTTTAGTATGTCACACTATTGTCCTTCATCTCGATCATTTATACAGATTAATCATGCATCATGAATCATGTGTATACATATATTTTCTAAAATGTCCTGACTCCACCTTAGAATTTTTTAAAATCCTACTCAAAGTTTAATATGAGTAACTATTTTCACTTGGTCTTGATAATATATGGACTAGGACTTATCTACGAGTATGTTCCAAAATAGTTTATGATGCGAATGAACCACTATAAGTTTTTCTAATCTGAAATCTATATTAGAAATTTAAGATATTCCAAAATAATGTGAATGTCTCAATCTCAAACCCCGTATCTCAAGAAACTGAAAAGCACCTCTAGCAATACTCGATCTGTCAAAAGTACAGCTTAGTGATTACTTTGTCCATCAAGTTCTTGTTGAATGTAAGAGCAGTAAGTCTCATAAAAGTCCATTGCTCCTGTAATTTGCATTAAGAAGACGGAGAACAAGTTCAGTTACCGTTGAAAATATATTGAGTTATGTAGTCAGTAAGACTTGTATTTATGATGTCTTGTTTAACTTATGCACATTGAATTTTGATTTTATCACGTCAAATTTCATTTGTTCAACCATTTTTCGCGTTCTTGTGGAATATAAATGGACACGCTGTAGAGTAGCGTTTCATTTTATTTCATGCATCATATAATTAAATTCATTTTTCATTAGTAACAGATAATTAATTACCCTTTGGTAATAATATTGTTCATCAATAAAATTTACTAAAAATAAACGTTACTATGCATTCAATGCAAAACTTGCTAACCTTCATTTTTAAATGCTTGAGGAACAATTCCATTTGTTATATAATGTTTATCATGTCGTTTACAATAATTAAAACATTATTTTTATGAGTACACAACAATGATTGATTCTTAAATTGAAAATGTACTGTTTCAGCATAAATTGAATGGACCCATTTGTTTGACGTCCACGTGTAGAAACAGTAATAAGCTGATCATTATTTTCAAATGACGAACCATATTAATAAAATTTAATATAAATATTTAAAAATATTCGCGTAATTAAAGGCAATGATTTGAAATTTAAATTAAATATTGATTGTATGTATGTATTCTCAATACCTATTTTGTGGTTTTATATGTTCATAATTAAATCGTAGAATATTTAATCACTATATGGTGAACATTCTATTGCACCAATCCAATCCCTGATTTAAGGAGCACAAATCTGATGAGACTCCAAATGAAGACGTCAGAATTTTGGAGTCTCCAAGAAAGTTTGGAGTCTCCAATTCCGCAATTCGGATTAATTTTTCCCAGATCTGTCGAGACTCCAAATGGAGACGCCGGATGGAAGTGCGCACTCCAATTTAGCACCTAATAATTATTTAATAAAAAATGATAAATAATTAGTTAGAAATCAATTCCTTTAGACTCAGTTCCGCATCAATTTGAGACTTGTAAGATGTGTGCAAACTTAGAGCATGCTTCCCAATGTATAAAAAAATTCAGTGATAATAATTTTCAGTTGCTGCGTATGCCAAGCAAACGTGTGAAGTTTCAGGTATTGTAAACCCAAACAATAAATCTCCATAATCATCAAATTTTCTAATCATTAAGCCGTAGCAAATACGTTTCGTGAGTGCTAAATGACAAAAACATTTAGTTTTACTTTAAAAAAAAATAGGTCAGGGAGCTAATTACTAATTCAATTAACAGATTGTTTTGTAGCATTATGTGATAAACCAATTAGATAAAGTTTTCAAGTATGTTATGAAATGAATTATACATTTTTAATAAGTGCACTATTCACCTGCAAGGTGCGCTTTATTTGCTAATCAAAGAGAACAACTACAAAATTAAATATGTAACTATAAGTTATAAGAAATTAATTTATACTTTTAAATGTCACAGTTTCCCATATGAAGCCTTTGGCTACCATTCAATAATCATATACATACTAGATTATCCAAGAAAAACAAGTGAAAGCTAAAAACACAAGGACAGTAATTAGTAACTCGTGGTTTTTCTATTTATTGGATGATTATAAAATTTTTCAAATTTCTTTGCCATTGTATAGTAGGGTCCTCTGATGTTGGACGCTCTTGCAGATAGTTTTACAATGTGTAGGCAGATAGCGCCAGGTACACCAGAATTTGTTGAAGAAAAAGAAGATGACCTGTGGAATGTACCACGGTCATCCAGGTAGGTGTATGACTTGGTTTACTGTTGCTAAGTGGTTCCCAGCATAAGTTGATTGAAAATTCATCTTTGCTATTAAGTTCTCTCACTTTGATGATCTTGTTCATGATTATATAGTATTTTATTTTTTAATATTAGACTTATAAAAATGATGAACATGTTTTTTTAGGCTCTTCTTTTTCTTCTTGTTCTTTTCTGATTGGTTTCCAGTTGTTTTTTACTATTTACTTTCGCTCATAAAGTGCAATATTTATTTATGAATATGAATATTAAATATTTATTATAGAATGTTTTTCTAAAAATTTAGCATACGCAAATTACTAGTTATATTTATAACCAATTAGATGATAATATATTTGATTGTTTATTAATTGTTTTTGTTCGCTGAGTACTTTACTAATTGATCGTGTAATCACACTTTCAAATATTTTCTGGGTTTTATTTTCATTACGAAATATTTATTTAATGAATACAAAATGATTTATTCAAGTTTTTGAAATGCAGTACTTCATACAATAGGTACAAATAAATAACAATTGTAAAAATAATGTTGCACAAGTTGCGTAATAGGAATTATAGAACCATGAAACTTATAGGTCCGTTGGATAAACAATAGAAACAATTTCAGTTTATAAACAGAATTAGTTTCAAATCGAATAATGAGTTTTTGTGAAACCAATTTTACGATCAGTACTAAATCTCCATTGGTAAAAAAGTAATAACAAAAAGTAATAACAAAATCTGAAATTTTTAGTTGTCTTTAAGAACCTACAAGTGGTACTGCAGGGATATCACAAGTGGAAAGAATTTTATCGACAATCGAATTTTAAACAAAATTTTCGTTATTTATCAATTTTTGCACACCAAATTGACAATCTACAAAAAACTTCAAATTTCAATGCCATTTTAGGTTCTTTCCATGAGTGGTACTTTGAAGATTATTTTATGACTCAGAGTCAATGTGGGAATTATAGATTACTATTTTTTTTTGTATTGTTAAATTTTGTATCTATATTGGCACTTTTCAATTTTCTGGAAATCCAATTCCAAAGCGATTCACTCAAAAATCGGAATTTTTAGCGAGATATATTGAATGGCGTGATCTGAACTCAAAGTATATCAATATTATTCAAATAATCATTTGGACTTTTGTTATTTTGCATTCTTTTAAACTTTTATAAAATTAAATCTAATCTCAATCTTTGTCTATTATTTCGAATGGAATTTTAGCTCATCACTTGAACAAAAATAAAACAATATTCAAGTTCTAAACTCTAAAGTCTGACGTATGAAATAAATTTACTATATTTATGAGTCTATATATGAGTGTATTTAGGATAAAGTAATACAGAAAAATAATGAGATATTAGTTCTTATTCTAATCAATCTAATTTACTATCACCTCCAGTTTCTTCCAACAAAGGTCTTTTGGTATCATCTAATTCTTCAGCCAGTCCAACGAATATTTCTCTAAATATTAACCCATCCACATTCTTAGACAAGTATTTCAAAAACAACCAATCTTGGAAACTGCAGTATTTTGACACAGTCAACACATTCCAAGGATTGAGCTTTCCAGGATAAGTGTTAGCAAATACCATTTGGTTGAAAGCCTTGCTACGAGCGTGCAAAACGAAAGTGAGAATTCGCCAAAGAAATCCTAAAGCACTGGCCACAAACAAGATTATGAACCAAAACCAAAGAAATGTGTAAATTTTGTCGTTGATAACGTTGAGTGCCATGACACACATTGCATCATGCATTTGGATCGATCCAGATGGACCGTATTTGTGAAAGGTGCATTTTGTTACCTAAAAAAGGAATTGATTTCATATACTTATAAATATCTATATAAAAGGAGATTTTATTCTTGAACGTGTACATTCACTTTGTATCGAATGCCAATCACGTTTATTCACGCCGTAATAATTCTGTATATGTCAATATATTTATAATACTATAAAGGCATTATTGCTTACAAATAGTATTTATTGGAAATACGAGTAATAAATTTGTACAACGTTTATGTGTGTTGATAAAATCAATGGAAACTATTGTTGTTTATTGAAATTAAACTCTATTAATTCTCGAATTTAATTGCGCAATATAAATGATCATAATTAAAACAATGAAATGCAGAATTCGTTTTAGAACATGAGAAAAGTTTATTTTCTAAACAGATGCTATCTATGTTTTGTAATTAACTCAATTGTAATACATACGTGTACACCATTTTGTATTATGATTTCACTTGAAAACTTATGAATTTATTAACGTAAAAATAATTATAGTATGTAACTAAAGCAACAAATTTACCATGATGCAAAAATCTGATTTATGAGTTGAAATTTTCGTAATATTTCATCAATGTCATCAAAAAGAATCTGATTTATGATATTTATTTGCTCTCAAAAACTAAAATAGATGATTTTCATTGTTTCTGAAAAAGGTTAAACTAATTTATACGCAAATTTACATATTTATACTTCTTCAATATCCGTTCTTATATTTGCCAAAGAAAAAGTCGAGGAAATGGTGCTTCATCCTTTGGGTTTGTTCTAACAAGGCTCCCAGATCGTCATCGAACGGTCAAAATTGATCAGCCAGACCAAATATTGAGCATGCGTTCACACGTGTTTGTTCATGAACTGTTTGGCGGACTGCTTTTGACCGTTCGGTGACGATCCATAAGCCTTGTTGGAGCAGATCTATTATTATTATTTAAAAATACGCTTTTACTTTAAAATGCATCAAATAATATTGAACTAAAAAGCTAAAACAAATTTATTATATAGTTTATTGTTTGATTGTTTATTGTTGAGATATAGAACAAAAGCGTTTAATGGAAACAAGATATTAAATAATTCTCCTTACAAAATTTATCAACAATTTTTTATCACGAGTAAGCGTGGGTGCTTTTGATATAAATAAACAAACAATTATTTATTACTTTTATTTTACAAAGTGATTTGATGTACACGCGCGAGATATAGTGCTGCCGTTAAAAGCAATAATCTAGAGCGATTTGGAACTTCTATCTCAGAAATACAAAATAAAAGCGTATCTTATATAAAAATTTAATTGTCTTCATTTTATTTACAATTGCACGTTATCAATCAAAATATTGAATGAATCTCACTCTTTTATTGACATATGCGTTCAAAAGTTTATCGTTCGAACCAAAAATTATCTTTTTTAACGAATAGTTAATTTACCACATTGTTTTGTCATTTGCTTTTGGTGTTGAGTTTGGTAAGTTATCCGGAAATTGTTTAAAAATCTGTGGTCAAGTTTTGACCACATAACGACAAACACCACAAGCGACTTAATTAAAACCTTATAAGGAGACAGAATGAATGTAAAATTATAAACAATGAGTGTAATAATTAAAGTTCCCATGCAATTGTTATATTTTCCGATTTCATTATCTACCTGTGTTCTGTGAGCGTTACATAAAAAGAAATTCTACTACCTGTAGTAATAGAAAAACTAAAAATAAAAAAAGCTTTTACAAAATATTTGTGCCTTATAATGTTTAAAGTAAGCCATTTCTACCTGACGATATCAATATTGACAAATAAATATTAACACAGTACGTTATATATAATCCTTTTTTCTCACCTTTGGAAATACCTCGTCCAGAACATCAACGCTCGACTCCAGTCCGTCATTTATCAGTTTAGACCCTAGATTATAAAATTGACCACTTAGAAATTCGTTTGTGATATAAACTTGTAGAATCACATGAAGTAAGTTTAAGACTTCGCAAAAAATTAGGGATAAAGACCATTGTCTATTAATATAGAGACGATCGATAAAAGATCTTTGTATCAGGTGGATTTGGTCGTCTCTAAATAAAATTATAAAATTAAAATGTTAACAAAAAGAAGATTTTGTTCGAAATTTATTACCTAGTTTGTTTTGTGGGAATTTTACCATTGTTAATAGTAATTTCCTTATCTGCAAATGCAAACGCTGCATTCCTCAAGCCTTCAGACAGTAACTTAATTTTTCCACCTATAATGGTACACATTTTAAGTACACTTTCTTTTCAACCAAGTTAATCGTCGTTTACCTTCTAATTTTTTCCACAATAAGTGCGTTAAATAGAACATAATAGCTTGTCCGAAAAGCATAAAAGGAACCCATTGGTAATAAGCATGTCGTTTAATCGGTTCCGTTGAATTTTGACCATAAGGACCTACACCTGGATGAGCTAAATGGCCTTGATTAACTAACTCCGGATCTAAATGTTTAATCTAAGAAATTTCAAATTGAGTTGGTCTTTCTGAAGTCCGAAGAACGGAGATGACTTACCACCGTAAACGTGGTGGTGAAAAAGCAAAATGTATTCATAACATGTTCAGGAACTCCACCATCGGCAATGCATCGAATGTGTTCTCCAATGTATTGACGAGATGTGACCAAAATAGTGGCTGTCAATAAAATCAATACAGTCACTCGATAATGCAATCTAAAAACCAAATTGTCGATGCTGTAGATTTTTGGTTTGAATTTGAAATTTTTTGAAATCGTCTGAAAACTTGCTACCAAACTCATTTTTCAATCGTTTTATTTGTTACGCTGGAATCATACAAACGACATGTTTAGATTTTGTGTAGTGCTTAGAGTGATGATTTATTGTGGGTGTTTAATGCTTAGATTTTAAGTTGGAATAGCTACTGTTTTTTTGTTCATTTGTATTAAAATAACTTTTGCCTTATTTGTTTAATTCATTACAATTAAAAGAAACTAATATCTGAATTCTGAGCAATATTTACTTAACAAAACAAACAAGACTTAAATGACAGATGAAATTACAAATGCATACATACATACATACATTTACATTTAGAAAACTACTTACAATTTTTAGCTAGTGAAATAATTTTAATAAACTTTTATACACTTTCGAGCAAGGCACCATAATACATACTTAAACCGTCAATTACAAATGACATTAAGTAATTCGATTGACTTCAAGACCTGCGCTTGTTATAATATAATATAATACTATTGTCATTAGAACGTATTTAATGATAAGATGATGATAAGAATTTTAAACGATAATCACTTTAATAGAACTAGAAAACTGAAAAAGAAGCCATACATTTACTATCGGAGTATTAAGCTTTGACCCTCAATGGCGGTAGTCGGATGCTTCCAAAATGTTTTTGCACACATCTTGTAATAAAGTAAATATGTACCAAAAAATACAAACAAAATGTGATTTATTGCACAGAATATTTAATAGCTAATTATTGCACAAGAAAAAAAACGGATATTTCTTCCCAAGCTTGGATAAATGAATCTATACAAGGGAAGAATCAACTACTTGGCTCCTGGTGAAACTGAAGACTTTTTCAAGTAGGTACCTAAACATGTAGTAAAAACCTATAAACAAATAATTGCATAAAAAGTCGAATCAACCAAAATAAATTTTGAAGGTGGAAAGTATTTTTCTCCTTAGGGAGGAAAACTAGCATTTCCGCTCCTTAAATCCTACAGGAAATATCATGTTTGCATTAGACAAAAGAAGATCAGCTTGACGACTCCGTCGTTTTGAAGATCCATTATATTCAAAAATACTGATCAACATTTTGTTAAACTCGAGGGTCAAACTTAATGACCCGATAGTAGTTCGGATTGCTGTTTTAATTTCGATTTTTCTGCAAGCAGTTATACTGAAATGCATAAGAGATGATTACAAAGATGTCTGGGCAAAAGCAAAATCCTCTCAGCGACAGAGAAGAGGTCAGGGGTGGTGTACAAGAAGCCATGGCGCGCTGTTGACCGCTCTTGCTAACAGAGGTGACATTCCAGTTCTACCGTTCGCTGAACTGTCGTTAAAATCCTGAAGAGCCACTGAATTTTTTAAGCCGCACAAAAGGCATTCAAAGAAATATATGATGCAATTATTTGATCGGATTTTACTTTAAAAGGAGACATTCCGGTTTATTGCTCAAAAATGTTTTTCTGAACCATCAAACCAAATTTGAACAATATTATTATGTCTATAATATCGTTCTACTTCTATTATTGACAGTTTCAAGTTTGTACTACAAAAACAATTGATTCTGTTGTTTAATTAGTAACAAATTGAATACACGTCATTTTTAAGTGTATATAGTTACATGCTCGTGTAACTAGGGCAGTTGATATAATTTAGTAGTCAGCTGAATTAATTTAACCTTTAATCTTAACGAAAGTCGCACCAGGGACACATTTGTTCATATTTTCACGTGGATAATTGAACAAAAAAAATAGATATTGAACTGCTATTGACAATATTTTTTCCTTACACAATCAGCTTATCAACGAAAAAAGTACCAAGGAAAAGAAAATTTTCTTCGTTTAAAAGTGAGATGTTTTTCCAAGTCTAATCCTCAACT